>MU224754.1:2281107-2342985 GCA_018584345.1 Thuja plicata
TGGAGATTTGATTCTGAACAGTTGATTGATTGTATGTTTGCCATTGATGACAACATATAATACACAACAACACTTCTGTATGTAATTATCCATATGATGACATGAAGACTTGCATGGATAGATACATGTTGACATGTTTATTATGCTATGTTCATACACGCAGACCCAGATATGATGTTTCATTAAAGATATGTAATTCTGTCATTAACAGTTACAGCTCTGGAGGAATAACGATTTAAGGCCGATGTATGTAATGTGTTTATTGAGTTGCACCAATCTTCAGGATATGCATGTGTATATTCATGATGAGTTATGAGTTGTTGATATTAATCTAAAGGCGCCAAATGTATTTCAAGAAGATTACAAAGTTATGGTTAATTTGGTGCAGCCGACTTAGTGAAGCGACATGTTTATTTAGTTTATACTTGTGCGGTTGTAATTCTGCTTATGTGCTTAGTAGATCTGACAAGGATGTTAAGAAGAGTTTTCCTACAGGTCCTATGATCTCATACTTGGTGTATATACTTATAGAAGGTCATTTGTGATAAGAAGAGTTGCAAAAGCCAGAGATAAGAAAACCAGAGAAGAGTGTTAAACCAGTAGAGCTATATTTATCATATGTTGATAATATAGATATTGAAGTAGAAGCTTTCAGAACATAGAGAAGATTGTTGTAGTGCTTTACAAGAGGTTAAAGCATCGGCACACAAAAGGAACTGATTAGACAAGTAGTGTCACAAACATCAGTTCACCCTATTGATACAGTGTGTATCAAATAACCAGAAGGTTGTAGCCTTCACCACTTGGACAGTGAGTCCACCACCCCTAATAGGGTTATTGTAAAAGACTCCTAACAGGGTTTGACCCTTAACCAGGTCACTATACTACTGCATTATAATGAAAAACTCTTAACAGGGTTGAAAGATATTTTAACATGGATTACTATAAATAGTATAGTTCTTTGTGGGTACTAATTCCCACTGGGGTTTTTACCATTTGGTTTCCCCATAACCAAATTGATGTGTTGTTTAATGTGTTATCTGAATGTGCATTTACTTTGTATCAATATGGATTAATAAGTATAAGAAAAAGATAAAGTTGCTGATAACTGATCCACCCCACCCCTCTCAGTTATCCCTGAAGTATTCTAACAATTGGCAAGTTCTACATTCATGAACCACACTTGCAAGATCATTGGATGAACTGCATAGATGATCATGAGGTCAAAATCTAGGATTATTGCAGAATGACTCTTACCTTGGAAAAAGAAGTCATAAAGACTCGTATTCCCCCAAAAGTTTGGGAGTATGATTGAGAGGAGGTCCTAGAGGCAATCTATACAGATGACAAGATATATGACCGGCCCATCATGAACGCAGAGGTCGATAAAGATGAAAATGATGACATAAATTTCTGGGTAGGGCATGTGATGAGAACAACGGAAGAATGGATTAAGAGGCCCTAAAAAATGATCCCAATAACCATGAAAACATTGATGAATCCACCCAAGAAGGTGGATAAATAGCACAGAGAGATAAATATAGTGTCTCAATACAAGAAGGCACCGCCATAGAAGCCAAGTACGGTATATGGCCATGAACGTGCAGTAGAGTATGGGTCAAACCCAAGGCCCAAGGCTCCTAAGCCAAGAATGACCAAACAAATAGATCCTCCCACAGGGCCAGCACAAGTTGCATTGGATGAAGGATCCTCTACTTCTGGACAATTTCCTCCTGCCACCGAAAAGGGGAAGAAGACATACAAGAGGAAGAAACCATACTACACAATTAGAAACCATATAGGAAGACCCACAAGGAGAGGAAGAGGAAGAGGTCCCTCTAATCAAAAGGACAAGGTCTTAGAAAAGGAGAGAAAAGGAGATTAGTCAAAAACAACAGGAGGATCCTAAAGAGAAGGATAACCCCTTAGATGCTCTAGGATCATATGAGTTCCAAATATCAGACTTTGAGGGTCTAGAAGGTTTCTCGGACCAAGGCCAGGATACGCCGGGTTATGAAACTAGATATGAGTAGGTGGTCCTTATCTTTTTCAACCACAGGTAATATTAACTCCACCTCCCACTCAATTTACTAATCCAAAGCCAAATATACCCAAAGTGAGAGATAGTTCTAAAGCAGATCAAGAGCCCAGGAATAAAGAGTCTCCAATCACCCAAGGGGTGACTACCAATGATCCTATAATAGAGACCAATACTATTATAATGATCCTTCACATTCCTACTCCACCAACTACTATCCCACCTCCTATTCCTACTCCACCACCATTTCTCCAAACTCCACCAACTACTCTTCCACTTCTAGTCCCAAATCTCCCAACACCTACTCCACCATCATCAAGCCCTTTGACTTTCCACATCCTGACCCATGGAAGATCAGTAACCAAAAAAGTTGCATCACCCTTTGAAACCACACTAAAGGTTATGATTTGTCTCAATACCAAAGCCTCGGTTAGTTCCTCAGGATAGGAAGACAAAAGCCAGGGAAAACAAGATGAGGCAATGCGAGAAGGAGACAAGGAAAAAGAGGAAAGGGAAGAGGAAGAAGAACACTGAGAAGAAGGGGGTGAAGGGGAACAGAGAAAGGAACAAGAAGAGGAGACAAACAAAGAGGTGACTATAGGGTCCCAAAATTTAGATTCAATTCTTCAAGTTACCCCATATGAGCCAGTCACTGCATCTAGTAGAACTACATGGTTTACTAAAGAAATCCAGTCAAGGAGAAGAACCTATTCAGACGAGGATGAAGGGGAAAATATAGATATAGCATCCTTAGGGCAATCCTTTCATCAGGAAAAAATCATAATACCAGTGCAGACAATGTCCTATGTCACTTAGGACACTAGGGGGTGCTAGAAGGCACAAGTTACAGTCCCATCAGCCAGCACCTCTCAAGCCCAAACTACTTCGAAAGACTATACATTTGAGGAGGTAGATTTGGGGGAACCTACCAGGGAAGGGAGAAAGACACTAGCAGCCTTAGGGCTCAAACATGCTCTAGGTTTTATGAGTAAGGATGAAGAGACCATAAAGATCTTGACAGGAAGCCTTGAAGAGGTTCATTCACAAAATGGTTGGTCCCATTGACCCAACTACCCGAAGGCCTCATTACAGGTAGTGTTGGATAAAAGAAACACCCTAGACTTGCCGACAAGTTCAACCCCATCCTTCATCAAAGAAAGTGTATATTGGAAGGAGGATTTTGAGAAATACAAGGAAGGTGCCATCAAGAAAATATTCAAACCTTATAGGGTTATTCTAATAGAGGCTACAAATTTGATTGATTTTATGACAAATGAGGGTGGCCTAGAGTCTGAAACAAGAAAATGGAGAGTCACCCTCCAGGATTTATAGATCATCAAAAAATAGCGCTTCCAGATCCTAGTGAAAACATATGAAGGTGAGGAGCTGGACAATTTTGAGACATGGATCAAGCGCATAATCAAGATAATTGGCATTTATGAGAAATGTCAAGCTTCTATATTGGATAAGCAGAAAGAGGTCCTGGAATGGGTGGAAGAAATAGATATCTTCCTCACAGGGATCAACCTTGATTTATACCAAGATGAAGATAAGCATGTCCTATAGCCATCTATAGAAGTGGTCCAACAATTCAGGGACATCATGGCAGGTGTAGGGACCAAGAAAGCCCTGCAACAATTATTTTATTCAAAGGAAGAAATGATAAAGAAGACAAATCACATAGAGGAAATCTAGTTCTTTGCTTCCGAGCTAACCGCCTTCTAAGAAAAGAAGGAATGAAAGGTTAACAGGGAAAAAAGGAAGGAGATAAACTATGAGGAAGTTCAGGAGATCATACAAAGGCTTTGGGATGCATGCCCAAAGGTATTCCAAAACTGACACCTTGGACCACAAAGCAGTTTTTAAGAAGCAATCTATAACACTTAAGAGATTTCCTTAAGGTAGGTTTCGGCCTTTTGGCCCATGCAAGCAGAATATTTTTTTGACCTTTTAGCCTCGCAGATTCTTTGGCCTTTCATCCCTCCAATTTTTTGGCCTTTTCAGCCTTTTAGATATTTTGGCCTTTTCAGCCTTCGACAAGTCTAAACTTCGGACTAGAGTTTTGATGCTGAACACTTAGAAGTTTTTGACACTAAAAATTTTTGGAGTAAAGGTCGGGGTCTGAAAAATAGGGTGTTTCCAGCAAAATCACATTTTTGCACACTATTTGAACTCTAGATCTAATTGATGGTCAACTTGAGTTTTTTTTGAAGGGACTAAGGGTCTCGTATCAGTCTCCACCTCCAGAAGAGATTCCAGATGAAGATTCCAAGAAAGACTCCCAGAAACAAGAAGAAGACTCCAAGTTTTTCAGAAGAAACCCTCCTTCTTTTCTCTTTCTTCTTAGTGAGTTTGACCCTCCTTGCATGGGAAAACTGATTGTAAATGGATTCATGGATCCATGCAAGTTATCTAGTATCAGTTAAGAGTAGTTTCCTTTTCAACAAAGTTTTAGTTTAGTTTATTTTTCTCTCTGATGCCCTAAATTTGAAATTCAGAGTAGTAGATCAAATTCTATATATTGTAATCACAAATCAATGTAAAAGGTGGGATTCTTGATGCAATAAAGACATACATTTAGCGCTTCATTCGTGGTGTGTAAATTTATGCTTCCTATGCAAAATTATTGAATGTATGCTTGCATTATTCATTATTTTCAGAGAGCCTCTTGTTTATTGTGCTTCAAATTCATGTTTCTTTTAGTTGGAGTTTGTTTTTGTTTACTTTACCTTGCTGTGACAAATGCATGGAAGAGATTATCTTTGGGCTTAATGATAAATCTATCTCGTGGGTGCGCACATCTTGGTGGCTCCGCGATTTGATCGATTTTGAATATCTTGCACGAGTGAACATGTTTTCTCTCCAAACGCTTGCATTCATGGGGTAGTGAATTGTAACTTGGTTTGATTTATGCTCCATGAGTTTTACTCCAAATCTCTCCCATCATTCAATTCACAAGGAAGGGTTTATAACAGTTTATGTTTGTAGGACTTCATTTTCAGTCATTTGCTTATTTTGTGTTACGCTACTCTCTACTCTCTTCCATCTTTTAATTCTAAAAATCTGACATCTCAAAAAATACAAAATTACATTTTTTTTATCAAACCCCCATTTTGTTAAAATGGAAAATACCAAAAAAAGAACTAAAGTGTTTTGCAGTTTGATGTCTTGAATGAACCAACAAAGGCATCCTCGTGAACAATCACATTTATCTTCAACTGAGAAACAATGCAGGTTGTGACCCAACCCCAGAGAACCTTGGGAATAACCCCGTTATTCTTTCAAGAGAGGAAATCAAATTTTTGAGATCCTAGCAAGTTGGCTTCTGTCAAAACAATGCTCAATAGAAGTGGCACTAGAAGGAGGGCCTCAAGACTCAAAAGCTAGATAACATTAGATCTTTCTCTCCAGAGATATTCGAATGAGTGCTTAGATCATATCCAAAGAGAGGCAAGTTCCTTGAACTCACCCATCATCGTAAAGCTCGTAGCAAAAAAGGGAAGAACAAAGAAAATTCCTCTTCCACCTCACTGAGTCTCAGAATTATCTTGGACAACAATCACATATTTCTGCCCCGACTATCATCACAACCATAGTGCAAAATCAGAACGCACAAAATCAGAATTTGTAGCAACCTCCTCAAATGGGAATTTTTTCCAATGCAACCAGCTCACCCTTAAATTTTGTTGGGAGCTCCATGAGTTACCCAAAAATATAGAGAAGTTTTGCACCCGGTTCATATATGGTGAATCAAGGACAGTGGAAGAACACATCTGCACCTTCAAGGAAATTTGTAATCGTAAAGAGATCGCCCACCAAGACATTGTTTGTCGTCTATTTCCATACACTTTGGGAGAGTTCACATACATTTGGTACCTGAATTTACCATGAGGGTCTATCTCTGCATGGAATGAATTTGAAACCAAATTCCTCAACCAATTCAAGATATATGTGGATCCTGCCACAACACATCACTAGTTCATCACAATGAGGAAAGATCCTAAGGATCCCATCACTATGTTCAATCATCATTTTCACAAGATGCATCAAAAGTTGGAAGCCCCTTACACCATACTAGAGGAGGCTGTCATACAAGTTTACTTGAAGGCTTTGGATCCTTTCACCTCAATATTTCTAAGGAGGCTTCCCCCGATAGATAGAGACATGATGGAAAAGGTGTACAATGAAGCCATCACCTTCACCCAGTAGATGGACCCGCAAGAAGGGAGTTATGTTGCAGTACCTACCATGAATAACCTTGCTATCCTAGATCTTCAAATAGCCAATAATCAAGCTCTAGCCACTCACACACCTATGTTGAATCCCATCCCAGTGCAACCATTTGCAGCCATACCCCCATCTATTACTTATCTGGGTTATGAGGCTCACAAAACAACATTTGTGGAGCAGAGAGTTATACCCCAAGAAGAGCTTGATGCTCTCATGGCCTCTAAGTTGGATGCCATAAACAAGACCTTATCATAACTCACCAATGCACTCACCTGGATGAAGTTGAATCCTTCCCAAAATCAAGGTGGATATCAACGATCCCCTGCTGGTCCAAATGCATATCCTCAAAATCCAAATCAGAATTTCAATGCGTACAATAACAACACCCATGAGAAAACATTTGGGCAGAAAAGGCCAAACAAGCCATGGTACACTAGACCCAATAATGGCAGCATCCCAACAAACAATTCCAATGCTTATGAGGCTTTAGAAGCTAATTTTGTCAGGGCTCCAAATTTACACCAAGGCAATGATGGGTATGGGAACAACTCCCATGATCATTACATCCAGAATCTAGAGGAGCCTTCGGTGCAATTTAATGCTATGGTGTTAAATTCCTATGAGTCTGGAAAGGAGGAAGGCCTAGGTACCTTTGCAGGAGATGAGTTTGTGTTTCCCTTCTAGAGGGAAAATGAACCTGAATATTCAGAAGTACATGCCTTTTAGAATGATCAACGAAACTCGTAAAACCTTTGGAGCAAAAAGGAACCTCTCACCAATGGTATTCCCCCAAGAAAACAACCAACCCCATTGGATCCACAGGCTAGCAAAAATCCCATGCCTCCTAAAGGACCAAATAGCCCTACACCCCCTACACCGAGTGCATACTTTAGCTATAGAGGTACGGCCTGATCAAGCAACAAATATAGCACAGTTGATGAACTAAAGAAAAATAAAGCGAACATATCTATGTTTGAATTACTACAAGGTTTCCCATCTTAGAAGGAGGCCCTTCTAAGGTCTCTAGACCACTAAAAACCTAGCTCCTCAGCCCATAATACAAAGAAACCTACATGTAGTATCAACATATCTGAGGCTTTCCATGCAATGTTCAAGGATAAGATGGAGGTCCCACCATTCTTACTTAGTCTATGAATGTTTGGAAAAAACCTACACAATTGCATGATCGATTTAGGAGCTTTGTGCAATGTCATACCACTGAAAATTTTCTAGAAGTTGGGGATGGTGCCCCAAGTAATGAACTGAGTGGTCATGCAATTGGATAAGACCAAGGTCAAGGTGATTGGTGTGCTCAAAGATGTACACATTCAATTGGTTGCAGATCCTAGAATACAAGAATGCATTGACGTGCATATAGTGGACATACCTAAAACTTATGGGATGTTGTTGAGTCAAGAATGGAACAAGTGCTTGAGAGGCTGGCTTTCCATAGATTTCACCCAGTTGTGGCTACCATGGAGAGGTTTGAATAACCAAATCAAGCTGGATGCAGAGCCTAAACTAAGAAATATGATCACTGAGTACAACACCCCAAATGAAGTCACGTTCACCCAAACAAACTTGGGCACTTATCAGATGGATGACATCCTCATGTTCTAAATCCAAGAAGGCCCAAAATCGAACTAGAGCCCTATTCTGGGTCTCTTAGAATCATATATCATTGATGACATCTTCCAAAATTTCATCAACAACACTACAGTTAGCTTATGACACTTGGGATAGGATGCAGACCCTAACATTTTGTTACTACTGGGGTACTGCCAATTACACCAGGCTAGCCATTCTGAGTTCACATGCCCCAGTTCCCAGGAAGCATTATCATGGGTATTGACCCAAAACACATTACCAAGTAAGCTATCAAAGACCTCGGCAATAAAAGAAGACATCCTTGAGACTGAGGACAAGAGTAACACCCCACCAGAGGTAGATGCCCCTGTCCCTACAAACACTTCACATCAAAACTAGGACACTGGGTCAGATTCTGATGATAGAGGTCCTACTTCGGACATAATTAGTGATTGGAGTACCTCTGATGATGGAGCATGTCCCTCTTTCAAAGGAATGCTAGAAGATGAAGGTGGTTAAAGTGCTGAGACTCCCAAACCCACACATACCCAAAATGTGGGAGGATTAACCTCTTCTGGCAGTGATGGAGAAAGAGGGAAAAAACAAGGAGTGGACATAGGGATCAAACATGTAAACTTGAGAGGTAAGTATTTCTATGCCGCTTATAGGTTTCAATTTGTGTGCACTAACAATGTCGCAGAATATGAAGTGCTGGTCCGCAGGATTCTCCTAGCCCATGAAAAGGGAATAAAAATCTTGATAGTGGAAGGGGACTCGCAATTGGTCATCAAGAAGATCCATAGTCAGTATACTTGCAATGATAAGAGACTCTCAGCCTACCAAAATAGAGCATGGGACCTGATCAATGACTTTGATTCTTTCAACATCAAAACCATCCCAAGAAGAAGAAATGTTGTCACCGACGCCTTAGCCGTGTCAGCCAATTCATTACATCCAATGGAGAATAAACACATCTTGGAGTTTATCATGTGTGCCAGTGTGTTCAAAAAATAGATCATAGACGAGGAAAAGGAAGGTGAAGAAGTAGTTGAACTTGAATCTCTTGATGATCAAGGTGTCATAAATCTGAGGACTAACGCCATACCTAAAGGGATGGTAGAACTAGAGAGGATTTTTGATAGAGATAAGACTGCAGTAAGGAGATACCTAAATGTAACATCTGATGGTAAATAATGTGACATGTACAACCTTGGCACAAAAGAGGAACCTAGGGAGGTCCACATTGGAAAGGTAGGAACTAAAGAAGAGAAGGAGAAAATGGTCCAAATCCTCACTAAATATCAAGATGTCATAGCATGGAGCTATGAAGAATTGAAGACATATGACACCTTAGTCATAGTGTACAAAATCCCTCTAAAACCAGACTCCAAGCCTTTCTAGCAACGACAGAGGCTTGTGAACCCTACTATGGAACCCTTAATTCAAAAGGAAGTTTAGAAGTTGCTCGATGCCAAAATCATCTTTCCAATCTGGCATTCTACATGGGTTGTGAACCTGGTACCTATAAGAAAGAAAACTGGAGAGATTAGATTGTGCATGGATTTCTGGAACCTCAACAAATCTTCTCAGAAGGACAATTACCCACTCCCATCTCTTGAAAAATTACTGCAAAAGGTTAATGGGTCTCAAATGATGTCATTTCTAGATGGTGACTCAGGCTACAACTAGGTGATGGTACAGGAGGAGGACAGGCTGAAACAACATTTACAACTAAATGAGGAACCTTCGCCTACCGTCGGATGCCTTTCAGACTGATTAATACCGAGGCCACTTTTCAGAGGGAAATGGACATAGCTTAAAAGGGACTACTTAGAAGGTGCATTATCATCTATATGGATGATCTCACATTTTTCTCAAAACAAAGAGCTAAAAACTTAAACGACCTTAGAAAATGCCTTCAAAGATGCAGGGAACTTGAGATTTCCCTTAATCCCAAGAAATGTGTGTTTGGGATAACTAAAGGAAATTCTTGGGACATATCATCTCTGAGAAGGGGATATCCATAGATCTTAAAAGGGTAGGGGCTATTATAAAGTTGGCATCGCCGCATAGCCGCAAATAACTGAAATCTTTCTTTGAGAAGATCAACTTCATAAGGAAGTTCATTAGAGGTTTTGCAGAGATAGTAAAACTGTTGAGCAACATGCTCAAGAAAGATGTCAAGATTGAATGGGCTCTCTGAGCTAAGAAATCCTTTGAAGAGATTAAACATGTCATCACCACAACACTGGTCCTAGTCAGCCTAGACTACACTATCCCTTTAAGGTTTACTCTTTTGCATCTGAGCACTTGTGTGTAGGCATCCTCACATAGAAGAAGAATAGTGAAGATGAGAGACCCATAGCTTTCATGAGTTTCCCTTTCAAAGACACTGAGCTCAGATACCCAAACCTAGATAAATATTCATTTTCTCTCATCAAAGCGGTAAAAAAGTTCAGGCATTACATCTTGAGAATTAAAGTCATTGGGGTAGTTCCAGACGTAGCTGTAAAGTCCCTTTTGATGCAGAACAAGCTGGGAGAGCAGAAAGTAAAATGGATGGAAATCCTCCAAGAGTTTGACCTTGAAATCCAACCAATGAAACTAGTGAGGGGCAAAGGCCTGACAAAGCTAATCTCTGATGTTGAAGAAGGTCTGGTCTACCAAACCTACACCAATCAAGGTGTGATCAGTGATGTATGGTACAAAGACATAGTGTATTATCTTTTGCAAAACCATTGCCCAGAGGAAATGAATGGTTCCCAGAGAAAAGCCTTGAGAATCAAAAGAAGCTCCTACATATTAAAAAATGGTCAACTGTACAAACAAAATTATAAGGGTCTATACCTAAGGTGCTTGGAATGGCTCGAGGCAAAGAAAATCCTAGAATATTTCCATGATAAATACAGAATGGGACATGGGTCTGCTGATGCAACTACTCACAAAATCTTGAGGGAAGGATATTTTTGGCCTATGATATTCAAAGACACCAGGGAAAATGTGAGAGCTTGCCACACTTGTCAAACTAGCGCAACTCGAGAGAGAAACCCCGCAATGCCCTTACAACTAGTATACAAGGTATGCCCATTTTCCCAATCGAGCTTAGATTTTGTTGGAATGATTAACCCCCCTTCGTCTGTAGGACACAAGTTCATTTTGACAACTACTGACTACTGCACATGCTGGATAGAGGCTCAAGCAATGAAGAATTGTACTACATAGGTCATGACCAAATTCTTGGAGGAACGCATCATAACTAGGTTTGGGATTCCATTTTATCTGGTATGTGACAATGCTCCCTCCTTTTATTCTGCCTCACTCACGTAATGGGCCTTCAAGAACTAGTTAATCCTCAAGTTCTCTTCAAATTATTATCCACAAGGCAATGGCGTAGTAGAGTCTACTAACAAGAACTTAATGATAGTGATCAAACACCTCCTGGATGACAACCCCAGGGATTGGCACACACAATTGAAATACACTTTGTGGACTGATCACGTAAGGATCAAAAATGCCCTGGGGACATCTCCATACTAGCTGGTATATGGCTTACAACCAGTCTTCCCTATGAACTTAAAGATCCCAGTCCTTAGATTCATGGACCAGTATGTGGGAGGAGAAGATCGAGTACAAGTCTGGCTCATGAATCTCCTTAACCTAGAAGAGAAGTGAGCATCAGCTCTAGAGCATGTATCAAAGCATCAAGACATAGTCAAGAGGTGGTTCGAAAAGAGAGCCACCATTAAAGCCTTCAGGATCTCTGACCTTGTCCTCATGTGGGATAAGGTGAAAGAAAATCCATGTAGCCACACCAAGTTCCAAAGATTGTGGATAGGCCTTTATCACATATCAGAGATCCCAGGGGAAAACACTTTTAGGATCAGTGCATTGAACAGAGAGTTGACCCCATTGCTAGTCAATGGAAAATTCATCAAACATTACTTTGGATCCTAAGTGGGACTGCCTTTCATCCCTTGTACCATAGTCCCCTTTTTTTGGTTCTTTCCTTTCTTTCCTTTCCTTTTTTTTTTCATCGCCCTCGCCGTCATTCCTTTCTTCCTTTCTTTTGTCGTGGCTCATTTATCATTTTGGGTCAGTGTATTTTGGATCTATTCCAAGGTGGTCTGTAGATCGGAGTAGAGGTATTTCTTAGTCAAATTCTCCAAAGATGCATGAAATACAAAGGACACTCCCAAGAGGAAAAGTGGTGATAATTATTAGTGACAGACAAGAAGAAGTTCAAAGCTTGGTCATCCTGATCATAAAAAAAACTAAGATACAATTCCCGAGAGCATTGGTTCCTTGAGAATTTGTCAGTTGCAACCAACGTGAGTGCGTAGATTCGGGTACCCACTGATCCCAGAACCCAAGTCTGAACTTAATGCAAAGGCAATAAAAAAAATTGAAGAGGGAGTAAAAGAAGCACACAAAAGAAAAGTGCCCCAAAGAGGTCACAAGTGTGAGATCCAGGTGACACAGCCTAATCATTGCTTAGATAAAATCAAATACAAAAAACATGAAATTATTATGGGCCTAAACACTTGGAACACACTAACATTCAAGGTTTGGAACATTTCAAAAGCACGCAGAAGAAATAAAAGGATTGTTCAAAGATAGAACTCTCAAAAGAATGAGGGATACAACCTAGCAGATAGAATGGACTTGGGTGACTATGACAACATCTACCGGGGCTATGAATGCCCGAGAAATAGTAGAGAAAGGTTATAATTAGGATTTGAGGAAAACTTTGTCAGGTCTATGAATGCCTAACTAGTAGCAAAGCTCTTTCTGGGAAACCCTGGTCTACTTAGCGAAGGTTGGGAGCGGCTAGAAAATGTTCTAGTTACCATAATCAAGGGTCAAGAGATGAATACACATGAACACACACTGGGAAACTAGCGAAAATCCTTAGATTGGAAGTCATTGGAAAATTGTCAACACCAACACCTCTTGATTTTGTTCAACTGCAAAGCTACATTTTGGAAGAGTATTGATGATGAAGAAATGCCTTGGTCATTAGTCCTTTTGTCGAGGCTATTTTTTGTGGGTTCACAACACACACCCCATTTTTGGTCCTCTAACCATGGGGACCCCCCTATTTGTTTTTGTGCCTTTTGGCTTTTTGGTCTTGTCTGACCCCCTTTAGTCCTCGCTTGGTCAGTCTTAGAAGAATGGGTGTCAGCATGATAAAACAAGGAAGAACACCCTTTTTCGGCCTTTCGACATTTCGGAGGAACATGGTAATCTGAAATACCAAAATGGCCAAAAGGCTGAAAGTCAGCCCTTTTGGTGTTTTTAGCCTCCAAAAATGTTAAAAGGTCATAGGTGTCTACCTCTGGACTTTTGGTGTTTCAAACGCCAAAAACACCGAAAGTGTTAACGTAAGGCCTGTAGGTTATAAATTAAAAAAGGGCCCTAATTCAAAGTCACTTTGCATATTTCAAATTCTGAACTCCTCGAGAGCTCGCGACTTTGATGTTTTTTCCCTTGATCTTGAGACTGATCGTGCACTCCTCCAAGCTCCATTGTGTTGTCCTCCCCCGATCCTAGCTCCTCTGAGGTAGGGTTCCTTCTTCGCTACCTCATGTTTTCTTTTCCCTCCTCACGGTTTTGGTTTTAAGGTTTTTCATCCTGGCACTTGTTCAGCCTAGGGCATGCAAATTTCCTTTTCCCCTAGTCTCTAAGGGCCTTTGGCACCTTCAGTGTTTAGCATCAGGTCCATCTGTGTTGGGTCAGGTTTTCCCTTTCTAGTTTTCTGTGTTAGGGTTTCGTTCAGTCGCGACCTTTGTCGTAGGTTTTTGTCCTTTGAAAGGCCAAAAATTAGGTGTGGTTGTAGTTTGTGTCATTTTGCAGATTCAACCCTTTCAGCATTTCAGACCTCTGAAAAGTTTGAAATTTTGACAAGACCAAATCCCCAAAAGTCCTATCTCTCTCATCACAATTTTGGAGATTCGGCCTTTTCGGTGTTCCGGACCTCTGAAATTCTGACAAGTCTGAATCTCCAAAACCTAGTCTTCAAGATTCATGATTTTGTCTTTTCGGCATCCACAAAACCTTCAGACTTTTGGATGTCGAAAGGTCCAAAGAAAATCACTCTTCAAATGGTGGCTTTTTTCACTTTCGGCCTTTTAGGCCTCCGAACCAGTGTTCGGCACCTGAAACCCCAAAAGGGCCAAAACTGCAAAAAACCTTTATTCTTGGTTACTTAGAGAGTTTTTTCTCTGTTTTCTTAGTTTAGTCAACTTTTTTTTCAAATTTTCCTTCAAATAAGATGCTGATACTTGCATGTTTCATTATAGGAATGCCTGAGAAAAATACTACTTCGCCCTTGAAGTACCAATACAAGGGTAACACTCCCCCTTCCAAAATTAGCAAAAGGCACAGTGAAATCATCGATACTGATATCGAGAAAGTGGATTGGGATGACTTCCTAACAAGGTGTTTCCAACTAGTGGGGATATCAGAGGATTGTACCTCCCTAGTATTAGCAGGACTGGTCAGCGTAGTAGCCCACCCAGTGGTCATGTCCTCACCTGAATTGATCATGACCCTGGAAAACCATTATGACTCTGACAAAAGGGTGGTCCAGAATACTGAAGGCCAAGTAGTATTGGATATCAGGCTACATGTCATAGAGGATGTCTTTCATCTCCACAAAGGCTTAGACAAGTTCTATTACTTTTTCATAGAAAATGGAAACTTATGGTTCAGAAACAAAGGGGAAGAAGCCTATGAAATAGTCAACAACCACTACCTCAAGAAACCTCTCCCCAAAAATAAGCTAGACAAGATAGACTTAAAGACAGGATACATGAAAGATGATATCAAGGCATCCATAATGATGCTAAGCCGAGTGTATGGGTTGCTACAATCATTCCAACTGGAGAACTGGATGATTCTCCTAATAGAAAGACTTTGAGGCCGCAGGGCTAGGCTCGACTGGGGGACCATTATCAATGACAAGTTAGATGAACAGTTGGTGGTCGTGAAACACAACCCTAAGTTTTATATGAGTACTTATGTAGTGTACCTACTGGCAGCAAGGGAAGATTACCTAGGAATCATCAAGAGAGAAAGCCTAAATGATCCCAATGCATGGCCTCACATTGTCTAGCCCCTGTTGCCCCACTTTTGGTCTACATATCTTTAAACAAAAGTGGATGTTTGGTATGTAGTAGTGGTCCTAGAAGTGTTGTTAATTTCTAGAGTCTAAGTCTAGGTTTTCCCCTTAGGTTAGGAGGCCTTTATCGGATTTTCCCAATTTCAATTCTCCTTGGCAAGCCAGGGGAATTTGTATTTGAAGTTGTGTTTAATCGGGTAGGTTTAAGATCCCAAATATGATAAAGGTGACATTTCAGAGATCTCTAACATTTATCTTTTGTGGTTTTGAAATTTGTAGCTTGAATACTTCATTTTTCTCTAATAGCAGAAAATTGGGTTCAGGCTTCTCCACTGGCGAAAAATCACCAACAGGGTGCATTTTTCGCAGATGACTATTCCATGAGAGGAATGATTAAACAGAGAGAAATCTAAGATGTAATCTTGTTGGTGGAAAAGAGAAAAATGGCTTCTCCACTACTCCAACAGGCAGGTTTTGACCTGCGGGGTACGTTTTCTGCCAAACTAGTAAAACTGAAGATTTTTGAAGGGGAATCAATCTTATGAGTGACCCAAGTCATGAATAAAGATGATGAAATAAACAAATACAATTTTAGCACCTCAGTAGGCTAAAATTCTCCTTTGGTGGATTTTTGAACAGAGAGCACTCCAAAAGCATTTCTCCGCTCAAAGGCGAAGTGGAAAAGTGATTTTTTTCTACTTCAGGAAAGTTACCGTTACAGTTACTAAAGTGAAGATGTTTCTTAATGGCCTATAAGAGAAAAGTAATTAATTCAAATAAATTCATTTTACTTCATAAAAAAATTATCCATTAATTCTTGGGTCTTTTCATTCGTGTGGCATAGGAAGTCGGCCGTTAAATGATAAGAATTCAAAGTTATAAAATCAATTGAAGATTGCAAATGGGAGCTACCATTTGTTTGATAGATTGTTTAAATTCGAAGCCTCTAATATTAGTTATTATTTTCCCCTGCATTCCTAAGAGATATTCTTAATTCTTGAATCAAATCATTCAAAGCATGGCTTCTAGATTTATGGGATTCGACGGAATGAATGGCATCACTTCCGACTGGTATAAGATCACAGACACCTCTTTGAAGTTCTTTGATATGCATAACTTTCAAAATAGATTGAAAGCTGATCAAATGCACCTGAACACTGAGAAGTTGAAGGAAAGTGGGTTAGTCAAGCCCGTTGGTTTTCCCGTAGCCGTCCAAGCCCCTAAACTAATCCAATAATGCATAGCTTGATACAACCCAGACACCAAAAAAATCCTCTTACCCGATGAAACGGTGCTACTCTCTATTGGTAGAGAATTGGTTTAGAACTCACTTCGCATCCCAGAGCAAGATAAATATTCTGAAATGACATACAGTCGGGCAGTGACCGAATATATAGCAAAGAAGTCAGTTTGGAGGAAGGAGATAATGAAGACATGGTTTCAAGAGCCTAGAAGCGCCAAAGGGAAGCTGCCCAAAAAACTTTTTGGTACTAACTTGAAGTTGGAAGTCATAGACATCTTGGTACTACTCCATAGGATTAGAGGTGAGAGTGAGGCGCTCAATTTTGTAGATAATCATTTATTCTTAGTACAGGCGGTCTTCTCTCAACACCATTTTATTGATTGGGCATTTATGGTAAGTGAAAATCTGGCTAATGCCCTAGATAGAGCTAAACATCAAAATGAATTCTATATGTCTTCAGTTTTAATGTATAAATTGTCCATGATCCAAATTTGGCTAGGACTCCCTAGATTAGAGGAATTTCCTGAAGATGTTAAGAGCTATGAATTTTTCCCCTCTTTGCAATTGGACAATAGTTATGCTGAGTATCTCCGAGTTAATGATGCATTTACAATGACACTATGCAGGGAGCTACAAGGTTGCCCAGAAAGGAGATTTTCTCCCAAGGCCATGGCTTTTATCAGCCAGTTTGGATGTTATTTCATTCAATTTGGATATTTCTCATACATTCATCTTTCAAGATTCAACGAATTCCCTTTGAAGCTGCCCAAATATCCTAGTGATATGATCGTGCTGGTTGAGGTGATGAGAAAAGCGCTCCAAGTGAATTTGATATGTGTTGATTCTAGGAAGAAGGGCTATGACTTCACCATGACTATCGAAGCTTACATTTGTGCATCCTAGTCTGAGGTGAAGAATGTTCTAAAGACATTCTCAAAGAGGTTTTCATTAGAAACCTATGATGTTCTGAGGCCACAATATGATTCTGTTAATTATGCTCGTGACTACCTACAAATGAGTCAATCTATCCATCATGTAGATGATATCGAAGACTACTAGGCCAATTGCAGAGATGATTTGGAGAGTAGAGAGAGATTCTACGCAAGGTTAACTATTGAAAAAATCAAAAATTTCAAAGTTAACATCGAAGTGGAGGGGCTAGAAGATGATGGAAATCACATGTATGACAATACATATTTGGAGAAGATAAAGCTCAGTCCTAATAGTTTCGAGCTAATGCAAGATCAAGCCATCAGTGACTTCCAGACTCTAATGAGTGGCATTTACAAAAGAATGGAGCAATGAGTTGAATGGACCGTAGGCCAAAGGAAAAGGTCAGAAAGGAAGCCTCCTGCTCAACGAGCCCCGACAAAAGATACTTCCAACACTGCATGAACTTCATTAGCAACAATTCCAATCATTGTTAAAGGATCAACCCAACCAGTGGGGGGAGGCGATGAACCTTATAAAAAGTAAGTTCAACCAAATAAGACATGTGGGGAAGGCTCACTTCTAGATATTGGGTCGATAGAAGAACCCAGCAAAGGTGCAGGACTTGAGCAATCAGCTAAAGCAGTCGTTGTAGAAATACAGCCGACACTTCGACCCGAGATACTCCAAGGTGAGAGTCCCCTATTATAGTAGAGGTGGGTGAGGATACATCCAATACCTCAGCCACAGAATCAAACAAGAGAGCTGAGAAGTAATAAGAGGCTTCTCAAGTCATCAGATTAGTGTCCTCTTGCCCTACCTCCGTAAATCCATTTTCTTCAAGACCAAAGTCTACTCCTCTAGTTATTAGGAAACTGTTTATAGAGGAGTTGGTCTCTGCCACCAAGGTCACTAGCACTGATTCATAGATAGAGAACACTCTGGAACACAAAATAAAGAGGGTAGAAGGAGCTCCTAGCAAAGATACTTTAGCTTGAGCCTTGCAACCCAGCGCCGCTACAGCAAAATCTAAGAAAGTGAAGACGCTGTCCACATTGGGCCGAGATCCTAAGACTGTGAATTTTACTATCAAAGTAGCCAAGCCTACCAAAGAAGGCAGATTTGAGGATATGACTGTGTCAGATTTTTAGTTGTAGTCATTTGATATAGGATTGACCCATCACGATACCAAGGTGGACTAGTGGAAGTATACTAATGTGGTAATAGAGGAAGAGCTTGAGGAGCTCAAGACTGCCAAGGTCCAACTTAGGGTAGAAGTGGCTGAGCTAACTAATTTTATCAAATAGCTCATCACTCCAATTGAAAGTATCCCAAGTACCCACACCACTTTTGACCCCAGTGCTGCGAAGAACCAAGCCATCATAGCTAAGTTGCAAGAAGACTAACATTTTAGGAAGATTGGCAAAAGATGGATTGAGAGAATAGAATCTAAAGGACTAGAAATTGTGAAGCAATTGGGTAATGCTCTTCTGAGGCTGGAAGTAGAGAGCAACAATATTGGTAAAAATTTGTAGACTCTCACAGTAGAAAGAGTGAAGTGTCAGGAATGTATAGTCATGTTGTATGTGGAAGTAAAGATGAAGACTAAAGAGGCCCTAAAGGCTAAGATTTTATAGAAAGGAGAAGAGCCTTTGATCGAATGGCTTCAAAGGCTAGATTTTAAGATTGAGATGGTCATCCAGGCTGAGGCGGGGTTACAATAGACAGATGTCAAGATCAAAGAGGAGTAGAACAAAGATTTTAAAATCCTCCTACAGCTTCATGCAGAATCACAAACTAGTGGTCAAGGCAAGGAAATAATTGGAGTAGCCAATATACAGAAATCATTCTTTGATTATTTGCATAATTTGGTAGAACAATCTTCTTCTCATTTAGATAAGCTGCCAGAACTTCAACAATTGAGTGGATGTATTTTCAGAGCTATGGAGGAGCTGAAAGATCAGACAGATGCAATCAAGACCGTATCCAAAGAACATTCCAGATGGCTCATCCGATATACCAATGTCCATGTTAATAGGAATGAAGAGCTCATTCAAGTTATTACGACTGTCACAGCCTATAGGGCTAAATTAGACAAGGGAAAAGAAACTAAAGCTTAGATAGATTCCCCCTTTGTGCCAAATTTTGAAGATTGTGTAATGGATAAACCTTTGTTTATCATTTCTTCTTAAAAGAAGTTGAACCGTTTTGGTTACTTTTTTGTAACGGTCCAATCTGGAACTCTATATGTATAATTTCCAAAATCAATACAAAGGTAGGCTAAATTTTGGTGTGAAAGATAGCATTTTACGGAGTCAATTATGTGTGTCTGAATACCATTGCTATAATTGTTCCATTTCATTGCATTTATCTTTCTATTAAATTTGAATGTTTCTTTGAAGTTAGATTTACAATCTATATTCAAACTAGAGTTCTATATTATGATTTGATATAGTTAATTTGGGGGAAAATATGTTGTTACCCTAAGTTTGGGAAACATTTATGTGATATAGATCGATTCATTGTCATTTCATCTTTAATATTTAGTCTTGCATTTGCATTTTTAGTAGTTGTTCATGCATTACCATTTTTGGGAGTTAATCTGATTGATGAAATATCATAATTGGCTGATTTAGAGTTGAATTTATCCTGTCTGAGCTATTTCCTGTCTAGGTTTAGCCTAGTTTACCTCTTCTGATCTCGGGTCAAGAACATACCCTTGTTAGATTAGGAAAGATTAAAATTCACTGAAAATGATTTATATAAGGGAGCTATACCTTGAAATTCAGAGGGAAATTAGTTTTCAATTACAATTTCCCAATTGTTGTATTCAATTGCTTCTTCACTATTTGGGTATTTTAGAGTTATAACAAAGAAGAACAATATGTTTAGCAACTTTGCTAGGGAGTCGAATGGTCATTATACTAGAAGTGTTTCATGGAGAAAGATGGTGCTTCCCCATGAAAACATAATCCCTGTTCTCCAACCAAATCTTGGATTCCAAGATGATCAAGAGGATCTCATCTCATCGTTGAACACTTTTGCCTGGAGGAACAAGAGAAATACAGAGCACTATAGAAACGCTATTCAAGTGCTTGAACAAGAAGAAGCTAGAGTAGAAGCACTTGAAAGAGCCATCCAAAGGAGAGACATAAGAAGGGTACAACGTCAAGTCAAGCGTGAAGCCAGGCTAGGAGGCTAGTTGGAACCTTGGAGCCCAAGAGGTTTCTCAGGAGTGCAAAGAAGGAAGGTGACATAGACTCAATTTTTGAGAGACTTGCAAACCTTCATTTTTCTCTACTTGAAGTACTCTGTCGGAAGAACATAAATATTAAGAGAAAAAGTAGGCCTCCTTCACCTCCTAAACAATTATCTTTTTTGCCTACTACTTATCAAGTATTAATGTTGCACAGAGTAGTTGCCCCTCCTATTGTCAACCTAACACCCTATCTACCTCTAGTAGTTATGGCACTTCCTTGGGCCACTACAGTCAGACCCCTACAATTAGCAGCATGCAATCCTCTTCCTTCAGGTTCTCGAAAGAACTTTCCTAAATTTTCTAGAGATGAGAAAGTATCTACAAATGAGCACATTATTTCCTTCTTTGCTTCAGTTAATATCCTAGTAGTACAAGAAGAGGGTGTGGCCATCAGATTATTTGTTGAGATCCTTGTTGAGGGTGTTGCCGATTGGTTTCACCACTTACCCAGTTCTTCTATCATAGATTGGGCCTCCATGAGAGTTTCCTTTGAAAGAAGGTTAAAACCTGCTAAAGATGAGCATGCCCTATTGACGCAATTAAATTCTATCAAGAAAGAACCTTCTATCAGTATGGGGGATTTTATAGCTAAATTCAATAAGCTTGTAAATCATATCCCAATAGCTGATAGGCCTATGACGAGAAATTTGAAAACATTCTTCATAAGTGTTATGCTGTCGGACATCAATTATGATCTAAGAAGAGTGAACCCTGCAGATTTGGATGCCACACAAAGAACTGATGTAGAACTTGAAGACCATATGATCTCATCCAGGAAATGGAAAAGAGAGATACAATCTAGAGCCACTAGTAGTAATACTATGTCATCTGATGAGATGATTCATAAATTGTCCAATGAATTCATTGCCTTCAAGAGGCAACTTCCCAGATTTAATAATTCCTACTAGTGAAACTTTCAGGGGCTGCCTGGGAGAAACAATGAGGGGAGGAATGTTGATGGAAAGGCATTACAATAGACTACTCCACCATAGAGGATAGCTATAGAAGCTCCTCCTAAAAGAGGAAACATGTGTGCCTTCCACCTAACTATAGATCATGATGGAGAAAGCTGCCCCGATGTAGCTCATGCTTGGCAAATGCATTAGATTGACGAGTGGAATGCTAGAGTGTCTGGAGCTGAACCAGATTCATACTCGCATGGTGACTCTAAAAACTTATATTTAGAGTATGAATTAGAATCAGAACAAGAAGCAACATGTTACGCTACCATAGACAAGACCTCTTATATAGTCTTGACCCAGAGTCAGAAGGACAAAATCCCTACTTCGACACCTCCACTTAAAAATAATGAGTCATCTACCTCCTATTCTAAGGAGGCCAATCAAGGAGTGATAATTCTACAACCAGGTAAGGAGCAAAGCTCTTTTAACATTATTCAATTCTGTAGAGATTCTAGAATTCAGACTTCTCCTATAGACTATCTTAAGTCTAATACCATAGAACTGCAAAAGCTAGTAGATTAATGTAAGGAAGGGAATCCAGAGTTAAACCAAAATTTCATGACTGCCATAGAAAGTGAGTCTATATTTGCAGAACCAAATAAGCAAGGGGAACCTTCTATTTTGGCTACTTTCCCAGGCCAAAAGCCTGACCTATTCTATGTGTCATTATATATCAATGGTTACAAGTTAAGCAATTGTATAATAGACTACAAAGCCTCAGATAATGTAATGCCATCAAATATAGCTAAAGCTTTAGGACTTACTCTCACTAAAGCCCATGGTAGGTGTTACTCTATGGATTCTAAGCAAGTACCCCTGGTCGGCCAGATTAAAGATGCTCAAGTAGCCCTGGCAGCACACCATGAGAAGAAAATGTTGTTAACAATCCTTGTCGTTGATATACCCGCTAGTTATGGTTTACTCTTAAGTAGGAGTTTTTGTAGAGGACTTGGAGGGGAGATAAAGTTGGATTGGTCCCAAGCTTTAATCCCAGTGGGTAGAAAAAAGATAAAACTGGTCCCAGAGGAGAAAGCTAAGTTCATAGTGCTGAAATCTGATGACCCCAAAGCCCAAATTCTGTATCAAGAGTTGGAATTTGGTAACTATATGTTGTTCACTAATGATCATGATGAGGAAATGGATCCTGGAGAAGAGGAAAAGTAGTTTTCCACCAAAGAAATGCCACCACAGATCTAGACTCTTGAATTTGATGGCAGTTGTGCATCATCAGGATCTGGTGTAGGTGTGGTCTTAATATCACTAGATGGAGTATGTGAGCCCATGGATTATAAATTAGAGTTTGGGAACACCAAAAATACTGCTGAGTATGAAGCCCTCTTTTTAGGGATTATCACTGCAAAGGAAAAGGGTGTGAAGATCTTGAGAGCTTTTGGTGATGCTGAGTTAATCATGCATCAAGTCAAGAATCAATACTCTGTGAAAAATCATAGATTAAAAAACCACAAGATCAAAGTATGGGATGAAATATAAGCACTGGATGCATTCTTTATTGAATTTGTGTTGAGAGAATTGAATTCCAAGGTAGACTCCTTGGGAGTGTCAGCCTCACTACTCCTCCCTCACCCAGAATTTAAAGATAAGAAGTACCAATTGGAGGTTGTATATCGACCATCTGTGCCCTATAATGTAGAAGTTTGGCAAGTGTTCGAAGATGACAAGAATCTCCTTCTCTTTCTAGAGAGTGGTGGTGACTTCCATAAAGATGTTCCTAACAAAACTAAAGGAGACCGTCAAGACAAGCAAAGGAAGGATAAGGTATATGTCATCCAATTGCAAGGTAATATCATTCCTCCCCATTTGTTCACTCTTGAGAAGCTTTTCAATAGGCATGATAGCTTCATTAAGAAGAAGAGAATCGAGAGAGGTCCTACAACTGGCGAATATGAGGGAATTAACATCGGTAGTGAAAAAGATCCCAAGATGATAAATATTGGGAGATGTTGTACAGAGGAAGAAAGAGAAGAAGCTAGGAAGCTTTTCCTAGAATACCAATATGTTTTCTTCTGGAACTATGAAGATTTAAAGAGCTTTATGAATGGGAAGTTTAAGCATCAAATCCCCTTAAAACCTGATGTTGCTCCATTCAGGAAAAAACAAATGAATTACAATCTCAAATTTGTTGATGCAATATTTAGGGAAGTTGATAAAATGCTCAAAGCAAGGATCATATACCCTATTCATCATTCTACCTGGGTAGCGAATATAGTGCCAGTGTGGAAAAATAATGGAGAAATAAGAATCTGTGTTGACTTCAAAAATCTTAATCAGTCCTCTTTGAAAGATAACTATGCTCTTCCCAACATGGACCATCTATTATAGACTGTAGCTGGAGAAGAGATGATGTCTATGT
The DNA here is from genome assembly GCA_018584345.1 of Thuja plicata. Lineage (NCBI taxonomy): Eukaryota > Viridiplantae > Streptophyta > Pinopsida > Cupressales > Cupressaceae > Thuja > Thuja plicata. The sequence continues at coordinate 2,304,848 of MU224754.1, forward strand.
TAGACGGCTTCTCGGGGTATAATCAGATAGAAGTGGAGAAAGTAGACAAACACAAAATGGCCTTCACTACCCCATGGGGCACTTTCATGTATCATAGGATGCCATTCAGGTTAATCAACATTGGGGCTACCTTTCAGAGAGGTATGGACCTTTCGTTCAGCGATATGAAAAACAAAATCATCGATATGTACCTAGATGATCTCACTGTCTTTTCTGAAAAAAGAGAAGACCATATAAATTATTTAAGGAGAGTATTACAAAGGTGTAGAGAAGATGAAATTTCATTAAATCCCAAAAATTCAATCTTCTACGTGACTAAAGGGAAGTTATTAGGTCACATTGTTTCCCAAGAAGGCATAAGAATTGACTCAGAAAGGGTAAGAGCAATCCAGCAACTGAACTTACTTGTAAACAAAACCAGAGTAAAGTCATTTTTCAGATAGGTGAACTTCCTTAGAAGATTTATCCCAGACTTTTCTAAAATTACCAAATGCATAGTGGACATGATGAAAGGAAATGTAAGTTTCAAATGGAATGATCCTAGCAAGCAAGCTTTCAAAGGCATTAAGAACGCCATTGCCAACGCCCATGTGTTATGTCACCTGGATTACAAGAAAGACTTCATAATCTATTGTTATTCCTCTAAACATACTCTATCGGCCATCCTCATGTAGGAAAATGAGGAAGGAATTCAAGCTCCCATTGCTTTCATGAGCACACCTCTGAAAATCATGAGTTGAACTACTCTTAGATTGAAAAGCATGCTTTTGCAGTAGTAAAAGCTTTGAAGAATTTTAGATTCTATATTTTTCTCTCTCACTCCCTTGTATATGTGCCTGATATTGTAGTAAAAAGTATACTGACTCAACAAGATATAGGGTGTAACAATAGAGGAGCATGGGTGGCTAAGACTCAAGAGTATGACATAGAAATAAAGCCTACCAAGTTAGTGAGAGGGAATGCACTATGCAAGGCGTTGGTGGAAAACCAAGCAGACGAAGATCTAGAAGCTACGCATTTGGTTTTGGCGGTAAGTATGCAAGACCCTTGGTTTAAAAACATTGTGTATTTCCTGACATATGGTGAATTCCCTGAAGGATTAACTTTGAAGAAAATAAGAGATCTGAAACTGAAATCTTCTAAATATGTAATTTGGGAGGACAAACTATATAAGAGATCTATAGATGGAACTTTCCTCCGGTGTGTCGATAAACAACAATAGGAGAAGCTATTAAAGGTGTTTCATGATGAAGCTTGTGGGGGACACTTCTCCTCATCAGTCACTACATTCAATATTTTGAGACAGTGTTATTACTGGCTGGGAATGTTTAGAGATGCTTACCATTGGGTAGCGAGATGTGAAAAATGCAAAATGTTTACTGGAAAGCCTCAGTTAGCAGCACTACCCTTGAGACCAGTGATAGTCAAGGGTCCTTTCCAGTAGTGGGGTCTCAATTTTAATTGTCCTGTAAATCCCACGTCTAGTGTAGGTCATATCTACATAATCACTGCGACTGACTACTTCAAGAAATGGGTGAAGGTGAAAGAAACCAAGAGAACTACTTCAGAGGTAGTATGTGAGTTTATCAAAGAAAATATTCTAGTAAGATTTGGTGTGCCTATTAAGTTAGTTATGGATAATGTTGCATACTTTTCTTCTCAAGAAATTACTAAATTTTTCTTTGAGTATGACATCATGATCAGTCATTCATCTGATTATTTCCCTCAAGGGAATGGTCAAGCTGAGTCTAGAAATAAAAATTTGGTAAACATTATGAAAAAGCTCATGGTAGATAGCCAGAGAACCTGGCATAAGAAAATCTATGAAGCCCTCTGGGGAGATAGAGTGACTCCCAAAAGATCCATAGGTATATCTCCTTTTGAACTTATTTACAGGGTAGAAGTCATTCTTCCATTACCATTGGAGTTAGCAACTTGCAAACTAAGAACAACAGTAGAGGATGGCATGTACGAAGATGGTTTAGAAAAAAATATTATGTACTTGAACAAACTGGAAGAAGAAAGGGAAAAAATGGTTGATCACATCGCATGACACCAAATGCGTGTTAAGAACTTGTTTGACAAAAAGAGCAGACCCCAGAAATTTATGGAGGGAGACATGGTGTTGTTATGGGACAAGCGCAGAGCAACCAAAGGCATGCATAGAAAATTTGAAACATTGTGGAAAGGACCTTTCAGATCCATCAGGCATTTGAGAAGAATTCTTTTAAACTGACATATCTAGGTGGTGAGGTGCTACCCCTGATGTATAATGGTCAGTATTTGAAGCTCTATTAGATTTGAATTTTAAACAACTAACCCTGTATTGTACCATAGTTACATTTAGTTCCTATTTTCATTTTCCTAGTTAGGCTTCCTTTCTACTTTCCTTTCTGTGTCTGCTTTAGTTTTGTTGTGAGCCACCTTTAATTGAGCTTTGTGAAACTAGAGATTTGAGTTCCTTTCTTGGACATGTGAATGTCCAAGTCTCTAGACAGAGCCAGTTGTTGCCCCACTTTTGGTCTGCATATCTTTAGACAAAAGTGGATGTTTGGTATGTAGTAGAGGTCTTGGAAGTGTTGTGAATTTATGGAGTCTAAGTCTATATTTTCCCCTTAGGTTAGGAGGCCTTTATCAAATTTTCCCAATTTCACTTCTCCTTTGCAAGCCAGGGGAATTTGTATCTGAAGTCATGTTTAATCAGATAGGTTTAAGATCCCAAATCTAATAAAGGTCACATTTTAGAGATCTCTAACATTTATCTTTTGTGGTTTTGAAATCTATAGCTTGAATACTTCATTTTTCTCCAATGGCAAAAAATTGGGTTTGGGCTTCTCCACTGGTGGAAAATCACCAGTAGGGTGCATTTTCTATAGATGAATATTCCATGATGGCTCAGCAGTCAGTAAAGTTTTAAAGTGGATGATTTGGGCTTAGAAAGATTAGTGCAACGGAGAGAAATCTAAGATGTAAGATTGTTGGTGAAAAGGCAAAAAATGGCTTCTCCACTACTCCATAGGCAGGTTTCAACCTGCGGGGTACGTTTTCCTCCAAACTAGTAAAACCAAAGATTTTTGAAGGGGAATCAATCTTATGAGTGACCCAAGTCATGAAGAAAGCTGATGAAATCAACAAAAACCATTTTTTCACCTCAATAGGCTAAAATTCTTCTTCGGAAGATTTTTGAACACAGAGCACTCCAAAAGCATTTCTCCGCTCAAAGGAGAAGTGGAAAAGTGATTTTTTGCTACTTCAGGAAAGTTACCATTATGGTTACTAAAGTGAAAAGATGTTTCTCAATGACCCGTAAGAGAAAAGTAATTAATTCAAATAAATTCATTTTACTTCATAATAGACTTCTCCATTATTGCTTGGGTCTTTTCATTCGTGTGGCACGGGAAGTCAGTCGTTAAATGGTAAGAATTCAAAGTTATAAAATCATTTGAAGGTTGCAAATAGGAGCTACCATTTTTTTGATATATTTTTTGAATTCAAAGCCTCTGATATTAATTATTCTTTGCCCTTGCATTCCTAAGAGATATTCTTAATTATTGAATCAAATAATTCAAAACATGGCTTCCAAATTTATGGGATTCGACGGAATGAACACCATCACTTCTGACTGGTATAAGATCACAGACACCTCTTTGAACTTCTTTGATATGCAAAACTTTTAGAATATATTGAAAAATGATCAAATGCATCCGATCACTGAGAAGTTGAAGGAAACTGGGTTATTCAAGACCGCTAGTTTTCCTGTAGCCATCCAAGCCCCTGAACTGATTCAAGAAAGCACAGCTTGATACAACCCAGACACCAAACAAATCCTCTTTCCCAATGACACAGTGCTACTCTCTATTGATAGAGAATTGTTTTAGAACTTGCTTCACATCCCAGAGCAAGCTGAGTATTCAGAAATGACATACAGTCAGGCAGTGACCGAATACATAGAAAAGAAGTTAGTTTGGAAGAAGGAGATAATGAAGGCATGGTTTCAAGAGCCTAGAAATGCCAAAGGGAAGCTACCCAAAAAACTATATGGTACTAACCTGAAGCCAAAAATTATAGACATCCTAGTGCTACTCCATAGGATCAGAGGTGAGAGTGAGGTGCTCAATTTCGTAGATCATCATTTCTTCTTAGTACAGGTGATCTTCTCTCAACACCATTTTATTGATTGGGAATTTATAGTAAGTGAAAATATGGCCAATGCACTAGATAGAGCTAAACATAAAAATGAATTCTATATGTCTTCAATTTTAATGTATATATTGGCCATGATCCAAATTTGGCTAGGACTCCCTAGATTAGAGGAATTTCATGAAGATGTTAAGAGCTACAAATTTTTATACTCTTTGCAATTGTACAATAGTTATGCTGAGTATCTCCAAGTTAATGATGCATTTACAATGAGACTATGCAGGGAGCTACAAGGTTGCCCAGAAAGGAGATTCTCTCCTGAGGCCATGGCTTGTATTAGCCAATTTGGATGTTATTTCATTCAATTTGGAGATTTCTCATACATTCATCTTGCAGGATTCAATGATTTCCCTTTGAAGCTGCCCAAATATCCCACTGATATGATCGTGCTAGTGGAGGTGATGAGACAAGTGCTCCAAATGAATTTGATCTACGTTGATGATAGGAAGAATCTCTACAACTTCCCCATGAATATTGAAGCTTACAGTTGTCCATCCTGGTCTGAGGTGAAGAATGTTCTAAAGACATTATCAAAGAGGTTTTTATTAGAAACCTATGATGTTCTGAGGCAACAATATGATCCTATTAATTATGCTCATGACTACCTAAAAATGAGAGCTCTCCATCATGTAGATGGTATCAAAGACTACTGGGCCAATTGTAGAGATGATTTGGAGAGTAGAGAGAGATTCTACGCCAAGTTAACTATTGAACAAATCAAAAATTTCAAAGTTAACTTAGCAGTGGAGGGGCTAAAAGATGATGGAAATCACATGTATGAAAATACATATTTGGAGAAGACAAAGCTCACTCCTATTAGTTCTTAGCCCATGCTAAATCAAGCCATGAGTGACTTGCAGACTCTAATGAGTGGCATTTACAAAAGGATGGAGCAATGGGTTGAATGGACCATGGGCTGAAGCAAAAGGTTAGAAAGGAAGCCTCCTGCTCAATGAACCCTGACAAAAGATACTTCTAGCCCTGCAAGAACTTCATCAGAAAAAATTCCAACCATTGTTAAAGGATCAACCTAGCCAGTGGAGGGAGGTGATGAACCTCCTAAAAAATAATTTCAACCAAAGAAGACATGTGGGGAAGGCCCACTTCTAGATATTGGGTCGACAGAAGAACCCACCAAAGGTGTAAGACCTGATCAATTAGCTAAAGCAGTCATTGTAGATACACCAACCGACACTCTGACCCAAGATACTCCAAGGAAAGAGTCCCCCGATGTACTAGAGGTGTGGGTAAGGATACCTCCAATACCTCAACCATAGAATCAGACGAGAGAGTTGAGAAGAAACAAGAGGCTTCTCAAGTCATCAGATTAGTGTCCTCTTCCCCTACCTCCATAAATCCATTTGCTTCAAGACCAAAGTCTACTCCTCCAGTTATTAGGAAACTATTTATAGAGGAGTTGGTCTCTGCCACCAAGGTCACCAGTGCCGAGTCATGGATAGAGAACACTCTGGAACACAAAAGAAAGAGGGTAGAAGAAGGAGCTCCCAACAAAGATACTTTAGCTCGAGCCTTGCAACCCGGTGTCATTGCAACAAAAGCTAAGAAAGTGAAGACACTGTCCACATTGGGCCAAGATCTTGAGACTGGGTATTTCACTATGGAAGTGGCCAAGCCTACCAAAGAAGGAAGATTCGAGGAGATGACTACCTTATATTTTCAGTTGTAGTCATTTGATATGGGACTAGCCCATCATGATACCAAGGTGGACTAGTGGAAGTCTACTAATGTGGTAATAGAGGAAGAGCTTGAGGAGCTCAAGACTACCAAGGTCCAACTTAAGGTGTAAGTGGCTGAGCTAACTAATTTTATCAGACAGCTCATCAATCCAATTCAAGTATCCCAAGTACCCACACCAGTTTTGACCCCAGTGCTACGGAGAACCAAGCCATCATAGCTAAGTTGCAAGAAGACTGACATTTCGGGGAGATTTGCAAAAGATGGATTGAGAGACTAGAATCTGAAGGACTAGCAATTGTCAAGCAACTGGGTAATGTTCTTCTGAGGTTGGAAGTAGAGAGCAACAATATTGGTAAAAATTTGTAGACTCTCATGGTAGAAAGAGTGAAGTGTCAGGAATGTATAGTCATGTTGCATGTGGCATTAAAGATGAAGACTAAAGAGGCCCTAAAGGTTAAGATTTTTACAGAAAGGAGATGAGCCTTTGATCGAATGGCTTCGAAGCCTAGAGTTTAAGATTCATATGATTATCCATGCTGAGGCGGGGTTACAAAAGACAGATGTCAAGATCAAAGAGGAGCAGAACAAAGATTTTAAACTCCTCCTGGGGCTTCATGTAGAATCACAAACTAGTGGTCAAGGAAAGGAAATAATCAGAGTAGCCAATATGCAAAAATCATTCTCCGATTATTTGCATAATCTGGCAGAACAATCTTCTTCTCATTTAGATAAGGTGCCAGAACTTTAGCAATTGAGTGGATGCATTTTCAGAGCTATGGAGGAGCTAAAAGATTGGACAGATGCAATCAAGACCCTAGCCAAAGAACATTCCAAATGGCTCATCTGATATAACAATGTCCACATCAACAGGCACGAAGAGCTCATTTGATTTACTACGGCTGTCACAGCCTATAGGGCTAAATTAGACAAGGGGAAAGAAACTCAACCTTAGATAGATTCCCCTCTGTGCCAAATTTTGATGATTTTGTAACAGATAAACCTTTGTTTATCATTTCTCCTTAAAAGAAGTTGAACCATTTCGATTACTTTTTTTGTAACGGTCCAATCTGGAACTCTATATGTATTATTTCCAAAATCAATACAAAGGTTGGCTAAATTTTAGTGTGAAAGATAGCATTTTGCGGAGTCAATTGTGTGTGTCTGAATACCATTTCTTTAATTGTTCCATTGCATTCTATTTATCTTTATATTGAATTTGAATGTTTCTTTAAAGTTAGATTTACAATCTATTTTCAAACCAGAGTTCTATATTATGATTTGATATAGCTAATTAGGGGGAAAATCCATTGTTATCCTAAGTTTGGGAAACATTTTTGTGATATAGATTGATTCATTGTCATTTCATCTTTAATCTTTAGTATTGAATCTACATTTTCAGCAGTCATTCATGCATTACCAGTTTTGGGAGTTAATCTGATTGATGAAATCTTAGAATCGGCTAGATTTAGAGTTGAGTTTATCCTGCCTGAGCTATTTCCTGTCTAGGTTTAGCTTGGTTTACCTTTTCTATTCTTGGGTCAAGAATATACCCTTGTTAGATTAGGAAATATTAAAATCCACTGAAAATCATTCATATAAGTGAGTTGTACCTTTAAATTCAGAGGGAAATTAGTTTGCAATTACAATTTCCCAACTGTTGTATTCAATTGCTTCTTCAATATTTGGGTATTTTAGAGGTATAAAAAAGAAGAACAATCTTTTTACCAACACCCCCAAATACAGAAAAGGGAAAAAAAGTTTGAAGACAGTTCGGACTATAGGATAGTCAATGACACCTTCATTTTTACAATCATCTGGTCCATTGAGGGTGATTTTTGCAAAAAGGACATCAGAAGAAGCAGCCGCCAAGGTGAGGTCCATAGGGGCTTATTATACACAATTCAAAACCTTCACCTAAATTCAGATAGTTGGATCAACTTTGACACCAATGAAGTTGCCTAGATATCCATCTGATTGGATAATCATTTTGGAGATGACCCGGCAGCTCGTGGATGTATATGAACACATAAAACCCAAGAAGAAGCACTGTTGGGATTTTCCCATCTCACTGGGACCATATACCCTATAGGAAATGAAGGTCAGAAAATATTTGGCCTTCGAATGGGAAGATTGTCCCCTAAAGTTTTATAGCACAGTGCGAGCTTGATTTGACCCTATAGGCACATACAACCACATTATTGGCAAGTTCTACATTCATGAACCACACCTAGAGGATCACTGGATGAACTGCGTAGATGATCATGAGGTTAGAATCTAGGATTAATGCAGAATGACTCTTACCTTGGAAAAAGAAGTCATAAAGACTCCTATTCCCCCAAAATTTTGGGAGTATGATTTAGATGAGGTCCGAGAGGCCATCTATATAGATGAAAAGATATATGACCGGCCCATCATGAACGCAGAGGTCGATAAAGATAAAAATTATGACATAAATTTATGGGCAAGGCATGTGATGAGAATAACAGAAGAATGGATTAAGAGGCCCTAAAAAATGAGCCCAATACCCTTGAAAACATTGATGGATCCACCCAAGAAGGCAGATAAACAGTACGGAGACATAAATACAGTGCTGCAATACAAGAAGGCACCACCACAGAAGCCAAGCACGGTATATGGCCATGAACATGCAGTAGAGTATGGGTCAAACCCAAGACCCAAGGCTCCTAAGACAAGAATGACCGGAAAAATAAATCCTCCTACAGGGCCAGCACAGGTTGCACCAGATGAAGGACCCTCTACTTTTGGACAATCTCCTCCTACCACTAAAAAGGGGAAGAAGACATACAAGAGGAAGAAACTGTACTCCATAATTAGAAACCGTACAGGAAGACCCACAAAACTAGGAAGAGGAAGAGGTCGCTCTAATCAAAAGGATAAGGTCTTAGAAAATGAGAGAAAAGGAGATTAGTCAGAAACAATAGGAGGATCCTAAAGAGCAGGATACCCCTTAGATGCTCTAGGATCAGATGAGTTCCAAATATCAGACTTTGAGGGTCTAGAAGGTTTCTCATACTAAGGCCAGGATACGCCGGGTTATGAAACTATATATGAATCAGGTGGTCCTTCTCTTTTTCAACCACAGGTAATCTTAACTCCACCTCCCACTCAATTTACTAATCCAAAGCCAAATATAACCAAAGTGGGATATAGTTCTAAAGCAGATCAAGAGCCCAGGAATCAAGAGTCTCCAATCACCCAAGGAGTGACTACCAATGAGCCTAAAATAGATACAAATACTATTACAATGCCCCTTCACATTCCTACTCCACCAACTACTATCCCACCTCCTATTCCTACTCCACCACCATTTCTCCAAAATCCACCAACTACTCTTCCACTTCCAGTCCCAAATCTCCCAACACCTACTCCACCATCATCAAGCCCTTTGACTTGCCACATGTCAACCCCTGGAGGATCAGTAACCAAAGAAGATGCATCACCCTTCGAAACCACACTGAAGGTTATGACTATTCTCAATACCGAAGCCTCAGTTAGTTCCTCGGGAGAGGAAGACAAAAGCCAGGGAAAACAAGATGAGGCAATGCAAGAAGGAGACAAGGCAAAAGAGGAAAGGGAAGAGGAAGAAGAATGCTGAGGAGAAGGGGGTAAGGGGAATATAAATAGGAACAAGAAGAGGGGCTGGACAAAGAGGTGACTCCAGGTTTTCAAAATTTAGATTCAATTCTTCAAGTTACCCCATATGAGCCGGTCACTGCATCTATTAGACCTACATGGTTTACTAAAGAAATCCAATCAAGGAGATGATCCTATTTAGATGAGGATGAATGGGAAAATATGGATATAACCTCCTTAGGGAAAGCCTTTCATCAAGAAAAAATCATATTACCAACATAAACAATGTCCTATGTCACTTAGGACACTAGGGGCACTAGAAGGCACAAGTTGCAGTCCCATTTTCCAACACCTCTCAAGCCCAAACTACTTCAGAAGACTATACATTTGAGGAGGTAGATTTGGGGCAACCTACCAGGGAAGGGAGAAAGACACTAGCAGCCTTAGGGCTCAAACATGCTCTGGGTTTTATGAGTAAGGACGAAGAGACCATAAAGACCTTGATAGAACAAAATGAAGCCTTGAAGAGGTTCATTCACAAAATGGTTGGTCCCATTGACCCCAACTACTCAGAGACCTCATTATAGGTAGTGTTGGATAAAAGAAACACCCCAGACTTGCCGGCAAGTTTAACCCCATCCTTCATCAAAGCAAGTGAAAATTGGAAGGAGGATTTTGAGAAATACAGGGAAGGTGCCATCAAGCAAATATTCAAACCTTAATAGGGTTATTCTAATAGATGATACAAATTTGATTGATTTCATGACAGATGAGGGTGGCCTGGAGTCTAAGACAAGAAAATGGAGAGCCGCCTTCTAGGATTTACAGATCATCAAAAAATAGCGCTTCCAGATCCTGGTGAAAATATATGAAGGTGAGGAGCTGGAAAATTTTGAGACATAGATCAAGCACATAATCAAGATAATTGGCATTTATGAAAAATGTCAAGCTTCCATATTGGATAAGCAGAAAGAGGTCATGGAATGGGTGGAAGAAATAGATATCTTCTTCATAGGGATCGGCCTTGATTTATACTGGGATGAAGATAAGCATGTCATACGAACATCTAAAGAAGTGGTCCAACAATTCAGGGACATCATGGAAGGTGTAGGGACTAAGGAATCCCTACAACAATTATTATATTCAAAGGAAGAAATGATGAAGATGACAAATCACATAGAGGAGATCTAGTTCTTCACTTTTGAGCTAATTGCCTTCAAAGAAAAGAAAGAACAGAAGGTTAATAGGGAAAAAGGAAGGATATAAACTATGAGGAAGTTTAGGAGATCATACAAAGGCTTCAGGTTGCACACCCAGAGGTATTCCCAAACTGACCCCTTGGACCACAAAGCAGTTTTGAAGAAGCAATCTCCAACACTTAAGAGATTTCCTTAAGGTAGGTTTTGGCCTTTCGGCCCATGCAAGCAGAATAGTTTTTCAACCTTTCAGCCTCCCATATTCTTTGGCCTATCAGTCTCCAGCACCAGAAGAGCTTCCAGAAGAAGATTCCAAGAAAGACTCCCAGAAACAAGAAGAAGACTCCAAGTTTTCAGAAGAAACCCTCCTTCTTTTCTCTTTCTTCTTGGAAAGTTTGACCCTCCTTGCATGGGAAAACTGATTGTAAATGGATTCATGGATCCATGCAAGTTATCTAGTATCAGTTAAGATTATTTTCCTTTTCAACAAAATTTTAGTTTAGTTTATTTTTCTCTCTGATGCCCTAAATTTGAAATTCAGAGTAGTAGATCAAATTCTATATATTGTAATCACAAATCAATGTAAAAGGTGGGATTCTTGATGCAATAAAGACAAACATTTGGTGCTTCATTCATGGTGTGTAAATTTCTGCTTCCTATGCAAAATTATTGAATGTATGCTTGCATTATTCATTATTTTCAGAAAGCCTCTTGTTTATTGTGCTTCAAATTCACATTTCATTTAGTTGGAGTTTTCTGTTGTTTACTTTACCTTACTATGATGAATGCGTGGAGAAGATCATGTTTGGGCTTAACAATAAATCTATCTCATGGGTTCTCACATCTTGGTGGCTCCGCAATTTGATCAATTTTGAATATCTTGCATGAGTGAACACGTTTTCTCTCCAAACGCTTGCATCTGTGGGGTAGTGAATATTTATATGAATATTGAGGGAGACTCATTAATCATCATAAATGCATGTGTAACCAAGTCAATTCAAAATAGGAATTTGTCTTACATATTGAAATAGGTATGGACTCTCCTACAATCCTTCACACATTACAACATATCACATACTCTCCTAGAAGGCAACAAAATAGAAGATTGATTGTCAAACTTTGGTTGTGATGGACATCATTTTTTTTTGGTCGGTAACTGATGATTTTTTTTATTAATATTAAAAAGTATTACATAAGGTGATTAAAATGATAAAAACCAGTCAAGGCCTATGGCCTTATGAAAAATTTTACCACCTCCCTCAGATCTTTACAATCTTACAGCCAAAACTAGGGTTTCCAAAAAAGAAAACCAGAACTAGCCTTTACTTTCCAGGCAATTACAAAGACTCTATCATAAGCATAAAAAAAAAACCAAAAAACTAACATAATCACGTCTTTAGTAGCAGAATTACAAGAAATAGAGGCCCCCAAAATGCCATTGCTCCATCATTACTCGGCTAACCATGCTACATAAAAATTCCTTTCCCTTCTTGGTAGTCAGGTTCTCACCCTCCGAGGGATTGCCATTGGTTCCGCTGATTTCTCTATACACTTTAGTTCTTCATGATTTTGAATCTTTGTTTTTACTTTCTCCCATTGTGCTCTTATCTACAATTTGTAGTTTTCTTTATCCACTTTTCCCACCCACCTTATAAAAGGCATCAGCCCATATTCCATGGCTTACTCCTCATCTTTGTCCACTCAGAAAAATCAATGCCTACCCCCAGAACTGCCCATTCTAATATGGAATCCATGCCACCCAATAAATCTTCTGCAAATAGAGCCTTGACCACCCATTTGACAACATCAGTCGGCTCCCCCAATTCTAACCCCCATGCCACAATCATGAATATAATTGTAGTGCTATCTCTTCGCATGAGCTAAAACTCTTGAAACTTCAGCCCAAAAACCCCAGTGAGCACTTTCACCATTGTCTCTATTTTGATTTTCACCAATCTAGCTACTTGTTCTTTTCTTGCTACTCCTGGGAAGGACTTCATTTGACATGTTTTCATCACTGTAAAATTGGCATGCATCTTCTCCACCTTTGAAAGAACTTGCACAATTTAGAAAATCATAAACTAGAATACAGAAAACTAAACAGTGTTAGTTGTAAAATGGGCACCTTCATGGGATAAATTTCCATCTTAAAGCATTCCCACATCCCGCTACAAGCTGTCAAATCCATCATTACTCTACTAAATGCATGGTAAACTAATTTCACTTCCATCCTTCATGGTTCTTTCATTCACGAATGAAGCACAAGTTTTAAAAAGAGCTATCATTTCACTCATTAATGAATGTCATCAAAATCATATTGGTTTCCTCCATCTATATCACCCCATTCATCACCGAATGTTGAGATGTCCACCTCATCCCCCACTTTTCATGACATCACACCCTGCCACCTCACTCTCCTTATTTACTCTTCATGGATTTTGTCCTCTCCATAGGACCAGCTGCCTTCTATAATAAGGGATTAATAAATAACGCCATTCACTAGCGCCTATTATAATTTGAATTTAATTACAAGAAGGAACTAACCATTGGATTTTAAATTTTCCAATTTTAGTTCTCCTACATTGTCAAAAGTAATGGCCCATTTAGACAAAACATCAGCCTCTTTATTACCTTCCCGGTAGGTGTGGGCGATTCTAAATTTAGCAAATGTCCGAATCAAATCAAAACTGAATTAACTATTGGTTGAAGGTGCCAAGCCTCTATTTGACCATTTTTAAAAGCATTGATTAGAAAAAGTGAATCTCCCTCCAAATGTAATTTTTGTATTCATAGTGAGGCTCCCATTCTGACTGCTAATAATGTTGTATTCCCTTTAGCAACATTGTTGGTTCCTGCCCTTAGCTTATGAGCTCCAAAAGCCACTATCTCCCCATTATGATCCCTTAAAATTTCACTAGCACCTGATGGCCCTGGATTGGCTTTCGAGGCCCCATAAAAATTGGCTTTGATCCATCCCTCCTCAGCATCTATCCAAGTAACATCTTCACAGAGTTTATGCTTACCCACCCCCTTGGAGCCTACCTGACCACTTCTACACTTCAATCCAGGCCAATCCTTTTGTAACTTCTAATACATAAAAGTAAAAGGGGTAGATAATGGGATTTTGGAAGCACAAGCATTAACTACTTCTTCAATGGTGTGATTTATTCTATGTTTCAGTCTCATAATGTCTTATTTTCTGTCCTGAAAAAAACATGTGGTTTCACTCCTTCCAAACCTCCCAAATGAGTATAGAAGGACTAGCTATCCATGTTGATGAAAAGGTAGACCTCATTGGTGGTTTAGGCCATCCAAAAAATATGTATTTCAATTTATTTGGGAGGGGGCCTTTCCACCCTAACTTCTCCTTTAACATCTCCCAACATTGTGAAGTTACTTTGCATGTTACTAGCAAATGAGTGACATCCTCTTCCCCTTTCTCACAAAGTAGACACCTTGTTGGTCCTTGGATTCCAAATTTTTGTCTCCTCATACCATTTAAAATCCTTTCTTTGGTTTCAAGCCAAGCAAAATCACCTACTTTGGGGAGGAAATCCTTACTCCAAAGCAGCCTTGTGGGCCAATCCTCTAGGTCATTGGTTCTCTCAAGAAGTTGATATCCAATTTTAACTAAATAATTACCAACGCTTTCTGCACACCATTTAATAACATCCATGTGATTAGTAATTTTCACACTTCTATCCTCTAAAATCTCTTTCATTAATGATGCTTGCTAGTCATTTAGCCCCATATTATCTATATTTTTTCATCCCCACACACCACCAAGAGGACCCTGTTGCATATCCACATAATGGCACAATTGTTCCCCCCAACATACTGAAAAGAGTAACTTTAGCTTATGGTAATCTGGATTAGCTAATAACATAGGATAGTCATTTCAAGAATCTTCCCAGAACTTGACCTTCTCTCCATTTCCAACTTGCCATGTAAGGTGTTGTGTGATTATTGGTCTGCAAGTAGTACTAAAGTTCCACACCATAGAGCCTTTTGGAGGATTAGGGTAGTGAGGATTCTCTCATCAGCCATTGAATCAAAATATTTAGCCTTTAATATTTTAACCCACAATAAATCAGGGTTTTGAAAGATGCTCTAGATTAAATTTTCTCCCAAAGCTTCATTCGTTAAATTCCAATCCCTCAAACCTGCACCACCATCAAATTTTGATTTACATACTTTTTTCCATGCTATAAGAGGTCATTTATCTTCCTCATTTTTACCATTCCATAGAAACTTTCTCATTCTCTCAGCAACAATCTGAATAATTTTTTATGAATCTTGAGGCACATCACTAAAAAAATGGGAATAGCACTTATAACAGATTTGAGTAATAGTATCCTTCCAACAAAAGTTAGCCATTTGCTCTTCCACCCTTCCAGTCTTTTTGAGCATTTCCCAGCCAAATCTTTCCACAAAATCTCTTTTGACGCACCTTTGAACAAAGGAATACCAAGGTATTTACTTGGTAACATGCTTGTCCTTATGCCTATAATTCTATATATATCTCTTTATTTTCGAAGATCAACATTAAAGAAGTAGATCTCTAATTTATGCCAGTTAATGCACTATCCCGAAGAATTACTATATTGATCCAGTGTTTCTTTAATAACTCTTGCTTCTTGGAGGGAAGCCTCTCCCATAATATTATTATCATCGACAAACTATAAATGTGTTATAGGGTCCAAATCCCCAGTCATTTTTATACCCTTCCATACCCCCAACTGCATTTTAGATCTAATCAACCTTCCCAATGCCTCAACCATGATGATAAAAAGAAAGGGGGATATTGGGTCTCCTTGACGAATGGCTCTATTGGAGTTGAAGAAGCCTTGTGGGTTGTCATTCACTAAAAAAGAAAACCTAGGTGTATTAATACAACACTCCACCCATTGAATCCATTCCTTGCAAAACCTGAAACACTGGCGGACTTTGATGAGGAAAGCCCTATTAACAACACCATATGCCTTCCTAGTATCTAGTTTGATCATCATTTATGTTATATTCTATTGGAGGGTATGAATAATTTTATGGGCTACAATGATCCCCTCATAAATATATCTGTTTGGAGTAAAACCACTTTGTTCTTCCAAAATTATAGGCTGTAAAATGGTTTTCAGTATATTCACCACGACCTTGGAGATGAGCTTATAAATTGTATTACATAAAGAAATTGGTCTAAAGTCATCAAAGGAAATTCTGTCCTCTTTCTTTGTAATAAGAGTGATGAAGGTATTATTAAAGTCCTGGGATAAAAATCCCCCTGCTCTAGACTCTTCAACCACCTCCCACACCTCAGAACCAACCAAATCCCAAAAATGCTGATAGAAGATGGCTGAGAAGCCATCTAGTCCAGGAGCCTTCTATGCTCCGATACTAAAAACAACCTTTTTAACTTCCAACAGAGTGCATGGTTGTTTAAGCATATCATTCTAAGTAGCCATGATGCACTATGGGATGATAGTCTAGATTTCTAGCTCTGAGTTCAGATCAACAAAATCATCCCAGAAAATGTTTTGGAAGTATCTTATCGGCTCCTGATTAATTTTCTCTTGGTCTTGCACTATATTACCATCATTATTCATAATTGTAAAAATTTTGTTCTGTGATCTTCTCACTTTAACAGAATTGTGAAAAAGGAGGTTTTTTTTATCTCCTTCAATGAGTCATAACTCTCTTGACTTCTGTCCCCAATACGTTTCTTCCCTACTTAAGACTTCACTATATAGTTTCTTCAACCTATTTTCTTCCATGAAGTCTACTTCACTCATCCCATTTGCAATAACATTGGAATGTAAGGTTTCTAGATCTCTTTCTAAGGATTCTTTTCAATAAAAATATTTTTGAAAACATCTCTATTCTAGCCTTTCAATTTCTCTTTTAACTATTGTAAATTTTTTTTAAAAAGGTGAAGGCCTTGTTACCTCATCTAAGTGGATCCTGATTCCACCATAGTTTCACTTGAGCATTGAAGGTATTATGTCTAAGCCACATGGCTTCAAACTTGAAAGGAGCTCTATTTGGTGCTTTGTCCTCCTGAAACCTCACACTGATCGGATAATGATCAGAACCAGTCAAAGGTAAAATATCAACTATACAAGTCCAACTAGTAGCACCCCAATTTCTAGCCAAGAGAAACCTGTCCAACTTTTCTGCTATATTTAAGAATCCACTCCTCCTGTTAGTCCAAGTGAATTTCCCATTGCTTAAATCAAGATCAACCAAGTCATTATTAGTCACAAAGTATGAAAATTCCCTCTGACTCTGTCTAGCCCATCCAAGCCCACCATTGTTCTCCTTTGGATTTAAAATTGCATTGAAATATCCACCTAAAAGGAAGATCTCATTTAGATTTCAATTGAGGAGTTCTGATAAATCCTGCCAAAGAATTTTTTTTTGAGCTGAATTGTTTGGGCTATAAATATTTAATGCTTGAAAGTATGTAAGGAGTTGTTTGGAATTTACTTCCACCCAAATCCAACATTTTTTTCTTTCCTTAATATTTACTTCTATTGTAGAATCAGCCCACAAAATACACAATCCCCCAGAAGCACCAATTGCCTCTGAGAAACAACATCTCTATATATTGAATTTATTTGCAAACATAGGTATGTCTTCTCCACTAAGCTTAGTCTCTTGTAAAAAATAATATTTGGTTTCACCTAATCAAAAGCTCTTTTGATCAAGCGAATCTTATCAGGGGCATTGCAGCCCCTGACATTCCATGATATGATTTTCATGGCGCTCAGGGAGGGGCAAAGCCCATCCCTTTCATCATAAATTTAGATTGGTTTGATGCACTACTAGCTAAGGCTATTCTAACCTTATTTGACTTTCTTCCCCTTTTTTCCTTTCTCCTAAAGAGGGTTTTGTTTTCTCAAAAGGATGTTGTTTGATTGTCCTAACTTCTTTCAAACTATAAGTGTCTGAAATTCCAAATTCATCTTCCTCCTCCTCATCCATTTGTGAAATGTAATCAGGGTCTGAATCACTTGTCTTACCACTGCTCTCTTTAACATTATCAAAGGAATAATCTAAGTTTCTAATAGGGGATATTTCGATATCTTTATAACCTTATTCCTCAAAAAAAATTGATCCACTGGTGTTGTTCATCATGCCTAGATCCTCACCATGTAATCTCAGAGCAATAACACTTTGGGAAATCTTGTAGCTACAGCCAGGTTCAAGTGAGTTTGGGATATTAGAAATTTCCCCAACAGACTCCCAATCCCCCTCCTTATTTTCCATCTCTACACCACACATTTTGGGATTTTGGGTATTCTCTTTGGGTTCTCCCGAGTATCCTAAGTTAAGTTCAGTTGTTAGTGAAGACCCTATTTTTGATTGGTAGTTATGCCCCTTTGTACTGTGATCAACTATAGCATCAAGTTCATCCCCATCAAGGGCTGTTGTTTTCCCCCCCTCATTACTATCTGAGTGTGGATTATATCCATTTGTTTCACCTCTCCATTTATTTTCCATGATCCCATCAATAGTCTCTTTAATGCTTCTCTGTGATATCCCTTGGGTTTTTGTATCAACCAGTCTCTCACCGGACACTTTCTCTGAGATGGTCAAATGCAGCTCTAAATTTGAGTTCTAATTCCAAAGCCTTTTCTTAGTGATTTGGATTATCTTACTGTTAATCATATTAGCTTCTCTGGATTTACCTTTTTTGTTGTTATTATCACCATTGTCCATGTTTTCAGTAGTGTTGTCATCTTGAGGATCCCCTTCATCCTCCATTATCAGTTTTTGTTTCCAAACTCCATTTTTTAGTTGTGATTAATAGAGTATTGGGTAAGGGATGGACCTCTTGCCACAAAATCAGGATTTTTGGGCATGTTGACAGATTGCTATCCATTAAGCATTCTTCCGCCTTGAGGAAATGACCTAGGTGGTTTCCTAAAATGCTTGGGGTTTCAAAACCCTAATATTCATGTGGTAAATTTGGAAGTTTAACCCAAATGGGAAGCTCTTTTATCTTTTCTTTTTATGGGTCAAAATTATGAGACTAGTCAATGATGTAAAGACCTTTTCCATCTATCATAAAAGGGTCGTTTCTCAACACCCATTATTTATCTTTGGAGGATGGGGCTATAACCAAATAGAAGTCATTTGTCATTGTTTTCAATGTGAAGGCATGCCCCCACGTTTTGTTACACCAATCCTTAATTTTTCTTAGAAAGGGCCATTCCCCAGCCCATTTCAAAAAGAAAGCATAACTTTCTAGAATGCTAATAAATTCATTCCAAACAACATTTTCAATTGAAATGGTGGAGACAGTTGCAATTTCTACCAGAGGAAATACCTCAAAGAGTGACTCCACAACCTTTTCCACCACTTTTGGTTTCCAAAACTTCCTTTCAATCCTTCGAAAGTCGAAGAAATGCTCATTTGGCCTCTAATTATCTCTATTCGGGAATATGAGGTTTGTCCCCATGGTCGTCGTTCTGAAGCTGGAATATCCATTAGATAAGGGTTTTTTCACTCCACCGTAAGGATTTTGGAAGTGATTCAGCATTGGCTTTTATCTCTCCATCTTAGTATTGTTGGAGCGTAAATGATTTCCCTACCGGTTACCTGAGTATTCCAAGCCCTCATGGATGATGAAGGGTTGTTGCACTTGCTTCTGCACTGGCTGCTTCTAGTAGCCATTGGGTCACAGTTTTTTCAAATGCCCTAATGAAATTAAATTTTTCATTAGTATTCAAACAACACTTTCGGTAAGCTTACACCGAAAGATAGTAAAGGGAAAACCGAAGATTAGATTAGAAGATCACCAAAAATGACTAATTACAGAGAGCACCGATGACACAAGGTAGTGTGTACACTGAAAAATTGCAATGCAGAAAGATAGAGTGGAATCCAACAAAGGAACCCAATATACAAGTTACAGTGCAGACTGAAAAAATAGATACATTGCAACTGATAGTAAAAACTGAAGTACAGTCAAGCATGATCGACAGACAGAACCGAAAGTCAGTTGCAGCCCGCAAAAATTGGATCTGACTTCCACATCAGATAAATAAAGGGTATTATATTTATAGGATATTTAATTGTTTTTAAATCTATTTCTTTTGGGACAAGAAATATTAATCTAATTGTTTTAATCAGTCTAACTGATTTAAAACACATAGACTAGGAGATCTAGGTGTTAGTTGTAAACCTAATCTTAGAGTTAACATTGTTTTTATCACAACTTGATGAAGTCAATCCGTCTATAAATAGATGATGTAATAATTCATTATAATATGTGTGTAAGAGAAAGGAGAACAAAATGAACACATCTATGGATTGAATTGAGAGTTTCAAGAACCAGAACAAAAAAATAAGAATTTGGTTAGCAGAACCAAGAACAGAGGAAATCGATAATCAGAGGTATTATTCAATCACAGCTAAGGTGATATTATTTTTATGTGAACTACATAGGATCTGTATCAGCAATAGGAGATTTCATTTACAATGTCAATTTGTAATTTTCTATCATTCTAACAAGTGGAGCAAAGTGTAAAAATTCCTTTCAATAAAGGTGGATTTAACAGCCCAATATCAAATCTCTTAACCAAGTGCACACTTAGCAGTGTTGCTAAAAGATCTTAATAAAGTATACTTTAACAGGTCTCCACTGATACTCCTAACAGGGTAGATCATCAGAAGTGATCAAAATTGTAAGCCTTAACTGGCCCATTCCATTCTGCAGATAGTGAAGTTTTGTGGGTACCATCCCCACAACAGTTTTTACTTCCTAACAGGAGTTTTATACGATATCATATCTTGTGTTATGTGTCAATTATGTTCATGAATGTTTCTATGAATGAATCACATGTTTATTAATGTTATGAATTGATATAACTTACAAAAAGATAATGTAGATAAGATTGAATGGATATGCAATTGATTACAAAGGTTAAGTGAATAAAGGATAAGAAAAAGTTTAAGAGGTACTGATTCACCCCTCCCCTCTCAGTACTACTTCCCATTAAACCCCACAATTCGTATCAAAGATAAGTCTCTTCTTGGAAATCTCAAAGGCTTAAGAGAAAAGATCATACAATGGAGAAGTACAAACTTGATAAAAATATTGAGAATAAAAAGCTTGAAATACAGATGTTCTATGAACAGTATAAAGAAGCTAGAATCAAAATGAGACAGTTGCTTGATGAGAGGAAAGGTATGGAAACTAGGAGAAATGAGAAGGATTATCAAGAAGAAGAGATTCTAGATTTATTTGAGTCTTCTAGATCAAATGCAAGCAAAGCATCAAATACAACAGAAGAGATCACAAATCTAAAGGAGATCAATCAACATCTAATAGAGAAAGTAAAGATGTTGCAAATCAGTCAAGAGACCCAGATGGTAAGAATGATTGATGTGATGAGTTCTACTAGACAAGCTGAAATAGAAATAACACTAGCTACTGATGATAGGAGGAAGATTACAGAGAAACTACAAGAAAAGGAGTTATAAATTCAAAGACATGTTGAGCATCACCATGAGCTCACAAATTTGATTATTCTTATGAGTCAAGAAGAAAACAAAATTAATGTTGAACTCATTGAAATAATACAGATTATTGGTGAACTAAGAGAAGAAAATAAAAAAGTAAAGCATTAGATTAGAATTCAGCAACATCATAATGAAGTTATCAAAAAGGCTGAAGAGAGCAATAAAAGAATGGATATTTTCTAGAAGGACAATGAAGAGTCAACAACAACGGTCTAAGCTTTACCGAAAATGGAGAATCATCAAATCAACCCAATTCAAAGAATGTCTATAAAAATCCAAGATCGATAAAGCTTACATGAAAACACTATAGAAAGCAAGGTCACACATCAAATGTATGCAGAGGCAAAATAAAAGGTATTCCTAAATCTGCATCTTCATTCATAGGATTATATTATAAATGTAAGAAGAAAGAACATAAATCATATGAATGTAAGTCTACAATGGATCAACAAAAGAAGGAAACCTACATAGACAAATACTACCCTACTTGCAAAATGAATGGGCACACAAGTCTTGAATGCTGGAAAAAGAAAAAGAAAGCATGGAAGCCTAAAAATCAAGAAACTACATATCAACCGAAGAATGTCGATAATCGATATGTATCAGACTACAATACTTGGAAAAATTGTACAGCTTGTGGAAGATATGGTCCTATTATTGCAAATTGTATGCAACTATGGACTAGAAAGTCTAGAGGCTGGACCAACCCCAGAATGGCATGCTTACACTATCATAAAGTTGGTCATCTCAAAAAGGAATGTAGAGATCGAATGATAGAGACAAGCACATATCCCAATGGAAACACCATTGAAGATATCAGAAAGGCTAGAAACAAGATGTGGAGAAAATCTTCAAGCAATGATGAAGTTGGAATGAGGAATGCAAATGGTGACACCCCATCCAATGGATCCGGTGACATCACCAGCCCCACCTACGCAGAACAAGTAAGTATGGAACTGCATTAAACACTAAGCTATTACTTTACATCAGTTCCATAATATGATGAAATAATTCCAAATTAGCATAAGAAAGATGTATCATGGTTATAATTTTTGAAATATATAAGAACTATGTCTATGGGCATATATACTAAAACCCGTTGGCATACACTTAAAGAAAAGACTACCTATAGTTACCAAGAGGCATCGGTTATAAGAAAAATTTGTTAATATTGACCGAGCCATGACAGTAAACAAGCACATGAACAAGCTGTCTGTGTTACCGAAACCTATCAATAAAAGTAGAGTGAACATTGACTACTCTAAAACGTTGTAAGTGACATTGATGAAAATAAAGTCTTCCCCGATGAACTTAGTCATTAGACACCGATGATTTGGTGAGCATTTATGACACACATTTTAGGGCAATTGCTATAAAGAGGGCATCAGAATACTTCATTTGTCACAACACCCAGAGCAGAGTGAGCAAAGGAAATTTTGAGTAGAAAGCATCCAATCCACAAAGTGATCATGACTCGACCTCCAAGCACTCCAAATCAGTTTATAGATCTTTGCAAGCACACAAAGTAAGTTCTTCAAGACTGACAACTCTATTTTCATGCATTTACGTAGAAACCCTAATTTTCTAAAAAATGGCATCAACTTCATGATCCGTGAAATCTAACAATGCAAAGAAGGATGAGTTCAAACTCATCAAGAACATTGCATGTGAGGAACCCAATTACAAGATCCATCTGGAGGTTGCCTCACAACTCGAAAAACTTGGTGCATTTTCACGCATTCTAGCTAGCGTTTTTTTGGTTGAAGACATCTGATCCTTTATACACTGCAAGATTGCAGAGATTGGAATGTCAGAGGTGGAAGAAGCTTACCAAAATATTTGTAACAATGATGGAACCCTTAAGGAAGAGAACAAACACATTGAGGTAAAAGGGCTTACCAACGCCCTAAAGTTTCCTAAGGTCTTCAAAATCGATTGGATTTGGTTAATACTAAGAAGAATGCATAACAAGTTATGGTTGGATGAACCAAAGGAAATCACCTGAAATAAAGTAAAAGAACTAAAGCATCCACCGAAGGGAGAGACCAAAAATATGACTGGAGCCAAATGGGATGGTCATGGATTGAAAGTAACAATAATAACCAATGATGAGATTAAGTTTGGTGCATGTATATTGGGTTAAAAATCCTTCCAGGCCAGCAGATTAAATAGTATTGCATCAGGTGTTGTTGACACAACTTAAAAAATTGTGAAGAAAGGTACATAGTTGGACTTATCCGAGCTAATCTTGAATCAACTGAAGGAAAACCTAAAAACAATCAGGAATGCAAACTCAAACACCTATAATTTTGGCTCATTAATCATGTGTATTTTCTTCTATTTCCAACAAAAGATCCCATCAGTAGGAGATGTGAAATGGGATAGCACCAAACTGGTCACCATGCAAATCAGTGAGCACATAGCTACACTGGGAGATAATTTGAAAACAATCATGGATGAATACTTTAATGTATTCAAAAATTGAATACAAAAGAGGGTAAGAATCCCTGAGCAACTCATCGAGCAATATAAGGATGAGATATGCTTCATGGTTGACATTGATCATACCTTCATCAAACCTATAGTAGCAAGGATAGCATGGTTGTAACCACTAGAATATGAGATCAACATTGATCTTGCAACAAAGGCAATTGATGCCTTAATCAATGAAACACTGGACAAAAAGAAACCAAGGTTTGGCACATATGAAGAAGCCAAATCAAGAATTAAATCAGACATAGTTGTCAAGAAGATAGTCAAAAAGAAGGACAAAATGGTAAATAATTTCAAGAAGATTCTATTAGTAGACGAGGAAGAAGCTGAGCAGGCTAAAGAAATTGAACAAGAGGAGGAAACCGAAGAACAAGTGTTTGTCAGCAAAGATGAAGAAAAGATTGACTCTTAAGAAACAAAGTCAGATTCACCACCTCCTCCACCATCAAAGAAACCAAGAAATATTTTTGCTTCAAGGACTAGAAGCCAAACGTCAAAAGAGTCTGCTCCTTCACCTCTTAAGAAAGGAAAAGTCAGGACTTACAAAAGAAAAGCTCCAGAACTGAAGAGAGGACAAAACAAGAAGGGTAGAAAATACATTAGAACCTGAGAGGATATAGAAGACACTAAGTGAGATGAAGCCTTAGAGGCAAAAAATGTCAAGGTAAAAGAACCTGACACTATTGATGACATTTGTGTTTATATTGCAAATTTTGGATCCACTAGAGATCCACAAATTAGGAAATGGGGGAAAAGAAATCAAGAAGATCATAACAAAATTGAGGAAGTCATGATAGCTAAAATGTATAACTTCAAATATGTACCCATACAATTTGAAGGAAGTTATGTTCCATAGGAACTCTTGGATAGATTATCTGCATGTTGGACATTTGCTTTGGCAAATGAGAAAGAAATCAGAGAGAGAGAGTAATTTCTCTCTAATGCCACCTGAATCAACAAAGGTAGAGATAAATGAAATGATGGAGAAACACAAGAAATAATTCTCACCAAAGCTAAGGGCATACAAATTTCTTGAAGGCAAGTTGATTCAACTTGAAAAGGACAGCCACAATAAATGGTGCAAAATCATGAATAGACCAGTTGAGAAAGACAGCCCCGACAAAGACCTTCAACAACAAGATGTTGATAAGGCAACCCAAGATGATACATCCATTGAGATAGATAAAGAAGAAGATGATACAACAATGAATAAGACTATAGATGTGGTAGATGAAACATGGGATGATACCACAAATGACAACATTGTGGATACCAATGTCATCGACATTACCGATGACCCAAAAAATGAAATCAATAAGAATGAAGATGTCATTGTTGTAAAAGATACAACTGATGAATAGAACACAACAACTGATGTCACATAAGTGAACATCCCAGGTAAACTACCAATATTGATACAAGCTATCAATATCATGCAATAAACAAGTAAATCACCCAACAAGGAAACTCCAAAGGATGCAGGAGAGGAAGCAAATAAAGGCAACACTGATGGTCAACAAAACATGAGAGATACTCAAGATGTAATTGACACTAACAAGGTTACAGAAGGAGATAAGGACAAAGATGTGGAAACTCAAGGCAAGAATGAAAACACCAAAACAAATGATGCAAAGGACAAAAATAAAGGAGACAAACCAAAATATGGAACTCCTAATAAAATAGACAAAGGTGCTACCGACGATGTTAAGGTGAATGTAGAGACGTTTGCAGAAACCCGATGAGTTGAAACCAATGCAAAGTAAAAGAAAGAAGCACAATAAGTCACATCATCAAGTACAACAGAAAAGGATGAGAAATTAGCAATGGTGCTACATTCTACTGAGTCACAAAAGAAGAAGAAGAAAACAAAGAAGAACAAGTTAGAGGTTACACTAGATGATATCATTGAAATACCAAAGTGTGACCCCTCTACACTTGATATGGATGCACTACAAGAATATGGAGAAATATGCCAGAGGAAGGCATTGCAAGAAAAGCTAAAGAAACATCATAGGGAATCCATGGTACTAGAGACAACACAGGGCATTCTACATCAAATTGTACCCAATGTTCATATCGATCAAAGTAATCCTATACTTGATCAAATAGCTACCCTCACCGATGCAATCACCACTCAGAATATTGATGCTAAGAAGGCAATTGAGGAGAGAGCGAAAATGAAGTACCAAAAAAATCTCTTAGAGAACATCAGCCAAGAAGTGGCAGAGAATAAGGTAAAGCTATCATAATTCATATCTGAATTAGACCCCATCATATCTGAAGCTATAAAATTAGTTCAAAATCTGATCATAATAGAAAAGTTCACTAAAGAAAATAGTGAATAATATAGCAAAGCTAGATATAGATCTAGTAAACAGTGCTAGTAGCTTAACCATAGATGGAGAAAATGCAATCAAACTACATTATGAAAATATCATTGAATTAAAACAGTTAAGGTAGGAGCTGTGGGAGGAAGAGACATGTTTCAGAGAAGAAGTAACCAAGCTATAGGCTCAACTTCTGCCAAATCTTACACTACTACAACATCATATTAGTTCTACAAGGCAACTGATAGCAACTCCTGAGATGTCTATAGCAGACAGCATCTATGATATGCATTCAAAGATAAAACTTGAGCATATGGCTCTAGAAAACCTAAGAGAGAAATGGGAGAAAATGATGGAAGACATGAAGTCTTCTCATTCACACATTTTTGATAATCTCTAAGGTAAATAACCTTTTCCCTTAGTATCAAATAAAGGGGGAAATGATACATTGTACAAAATATCATTGAAAATGTTATGTACATTCATTCAGATGGGAAAAAGGTAAATATGTATGTGTATTCATTCAAAATGGGAAAAAGGAAAACATGTATGTGTATTCATAAAGGGACAATGACATGAAGAATGAAAATATATCATATGTACAGATATACTGACATATACATAGGGGGAGTCATTAAATGACTAAGGATTATATATGTTGTATATACTTAACATTTTGTTAGTATTTTGCACATATCATTTTTTGATACTAATGTCAAAGGGGGAGATTGATGACATTAAATTTTTCAATAGTATTCAAACAACACTTTTGGTAAGCTTACACTAAAAGATAGTAAAGGGAAAACCGAAGATCAGATTAGAAGATCACCAAAAATGACTAAGTACAGAGAGAACCGATGACACGAGGTAGTGTGTACACCGAAAATTGAAATGCAGAAAGATAGAGTGGAACCCGACAGAGGAACCTGAAATGCAAGTTACAGTGCAGACTGACAAAATAGATACAGTGCAACCAATAGTAAAAACTGAAGTACAATCAAGCATGACCGACAGACAGAACCAAAAGTTAGTTGCATCCTGCAAAAAGTGGATCTGACTTCCACGTCAGATAAAGCAAGGGTATTCTATTTATAGGATATTTAATTTTTTTTAAATCCATTTTCGTTAGGGACAAGAAACATTAATGTAAGTGTTTTAATCAGTCTAACTGATTTAAAACACAGACTAGGAGATCTAGGTGTAAGTTGTAAACCTGATCTTAGAGTTAACATTGTTTTTATCACAACTCGATGAAATCAATCCATCTATAAATAGATGATGTAATCATTCATTAGAATGTGTGTGTAAGAGAAAGGAGAAAAAAATGAACACATGTATGGATTGAATTGAGAGTTTCAAGAACCAGAACAGAAAAAGAAGAATTTGGTTAGCAGAACCAAGAATAGAGGAAACCGATAATCAGAGGTATTATTCAATCATAGCTAAGGTGATATTATTTTTATGTGAAATACATAGGATCTGTATTAGCAATAGGAGATTGCATTTACTAGATCAATTTGTGATTTTTTATCATTCTAACAAGTGGAGCAAAGTGTAAAAATTCCTTTCAAGAAAGGTGGATTTAACAGTCCAATATCAAATCTCTTAACCGGGTGCACACTTAATAGTGTTGCTTAAATATCTTAATAGAGTAGACTTTATTAGGTCTCCAACGATACTCATAACATGGTAGATCATCAGAAGTGATCAAAATTGTAAGCCTTAACCGGCCTCTTCCATTCTGTAGATAGTGAAGTTTTGTGGGTACCATCCCCACCATAGTTTTTACTTCCTAACAAGAGTTTTATGCGATATCATATCTTGTCTTCTGTGTCAATTATGTTCATAAATGTTTCTATGAATGACTCACATGTTTATTAATGTTATGAATTGATATAACTTACATAAAGATAATGTAGATCATGTTAGAAACACTGAGAAGAGGGGTGAATCAGTGTTTGTCTATTAATTATATTTCAACACTTTAAACATAAATCAAACATACATTCAATGGAACTTAACACAAGAAATCATAACACATGATATGATTACAGGGAAACCTTGATCAGAGGAAAACCCCAGTGGTAATTAGTACCCACAAATATTGCACTAGTATAATGAACCTGTTAAAGTTCCTTTGCCCTATTAGTAGCAGTCTTTACAATCCAAGTACAATGACCCTTTTAGGAGTCTATTACAAAACCCTGTTAAAGGTGTATGGCTCGCTGCCTGAGATCACTGCCCAATAAGATGAAGGCTACAATCTTCTGATAGTTGATATACACTATATCAAAAATGAACTATTGTGATGACACTGTTGTCTGATCAGTTCCATTTATGCACTGATTCTCTTACTCTCTTAAAGAGCTTTATCTCATACTAACTTCACTATACTACTCTTCTATGTCTTTCTCATGCATTTTCTTCAACACTTGTAATATACATTTACATTACATATTTATATGTTCATGTCTGAATAGATGCAACTCAAAACAAGACTATAGTCGGCCCTAAAAACATAATACACAACGCTTCCAAACAAATTGGCTTAAGTGTGTTTTCAAAAAGACTAAAGACATTATTACAAATATATTATCAAAGGCGCTTGGCCTTTACACAAGAAAAAAATTCATGCTGATCCAAAAACCTAAGTCGGCTCCATGCTCTATTTTCTGAACTATAGTAGTACTGTTCTTCCTGTAGATTTTTTGTATTATTATTCTATACCATGCGTGTCTGGACTTATTATGTACTCATGTCATAGAACATAAATCTGAGCACACATATTCTAATTTGATCTCTCACACGTGTGTTGATGTGTTGTTCACTATATATCTATGTCTACCTTATTTTCCATACTTAGTCATTTTGTCTTTCTTGACATTAACTTAATATGACTTTGTTTCCATAATGAAAACACAAAATAAGTCATATATTCTCTGGGAGTCAACTTGCCAACAATCTCCCCCTTTTTCATTAATGGCAACAAAGGAATGTGGCCAAGTTACTCAAAATGACTTAACACAAAAAACTGTACATATATTACTCCCCATATATACACATACATACATTACTCCCCCTTTGACATTAATGACAAGGGTGTGAAAAAATGTAAGTCTTTAGATACTTACACCAAGTATACATATGGATACACAATCTAAAGAGACTGGATCTCTTTTTGCCGTAATACCTTCATTGCATCAACTATTTTGAGATGGGCGCATATGGCATATTTTAACTTCTCCATCTTTATCAGATCCATGAATGGACCTTGATCATATGTGATAATGGTGGCATCAATCTGTTTGATGTTATCTTCCAAAATTGCTAGAGCGGGTGCTAGAGCATTCCTCAGTTGGGTCTGCCTGATTCTTATCTTATTGGTCTCCAATTTTGCTTTTTCAATTTTTTCCAACTGTCCTTGATAAACATTGTTATAGACGTTCATGTCTTGGGTGGATGTCTCAACTGATTTTATAATACTTTCCACCATGAGCTCTGCCTCTTCTATCTTTTTGATATGTTTAGAGGTGAATTTCACTCTGTCCATGCAGTTTTCTATAACCTTCCTACCTTTAGCCACCAACTCTTTCAATATAGATTGCCCAATCTTTAAAGATTTTAAGTCTAAGGTAAAGTTCTTTACCAATTTATTCAATCTCTCCTTTTTATACTCATCTTCTACAATTCTAGTAGCAGAGTCTACTAGGTCTGTAAAGTGTGCTTTGAAGCCTGTTAGAAAGATGTCGACATCTTCAACTGATTGAATTTTGGCTACTTTCTTGTCTGCAGGCACTAGATCATTCAAGATGTTTACTGATTCCAAGAAGAGAGGGTTCCTCATAACTTGTTTTTCTTTGGCTTTTTCCATAGCTAGAACGCTAATCTTCATTAAGTCTTCTTCTCCCCATGCATCTAGACTTGCTGAGTCAAGAGTTAACCTTGACAACAATGAAGTAGATGGTAAAGTGGAGGGATTGAATATAGTATTTTGACTAGTGTCCATGTATTCACTCTTTAATGGTATCTCCTTGACTGGTGTCTCATTATCATGAGTATCTTTCTCTTTATTCAAGTCTATTGGATCATTAGAGGGAAATTCATCTTGTTGTAAAGATGTATCATCAGTGCACATCTCTTCAGTACTTACAAATTCTTTATCAACTTTGTCCATGTCATTGTCAGATGTTTTCATGGATATCTTGATATCATCAATCACTAAAGTATCTTCTAAGTCTTTTGTTGTATCAGAAGTTATTGAAACTGAGGGTGCTCAAACCTGTGGACCTGTCATAGGTGCATTTTGAATTATTGGTTCTTTAACCTATTTGAGAGGAGCTAGAGTTACCTTTTTTGTAGGCGTCATTGATGGATACATGTGTCTATCCATAAACACTTGTGCAAAATCTTTTTCTATCTCTTTCCCAACTAGCTCATATTCCTTGTTCATAATATGAAGTGTTCTTGTCTTAGTTCTTAGATGAGGCTTCACCAGATCTAACAGAATTTCCTTCTCATCATGTGAGCATACAGGGAGAAGATTATCCAATTTTTCTTCTCTTATCCTCATATCTTCCTCAATTTCATGTCTCTTCATTATTTCCAGTATGTTCCATATCTTGTCAGGTATCACTGTTTTAAGTTCTAGAACTGATTTCTTAAACTTAATCATATGAGAGATGATCATAAAATGTATCTCAGATTTATCTATCTCTTGATACTTGTCGTAAACCTTAGCAATTGTGTCTAGTCTTCCTTCATTAACAATCCTATTCTTTAGGACATTTAGACTAAGTCTGAATCCTACTTCAGGGGGAGCTTGAGTATTTCTTACCGTGCTCCGTGTAGTTATTGAGGATGGGTGACCTATGGGTGCTTGCTTCCTTCCTCTAGACTTCTTGCTTGGTATAGAAGGTGGAGATGAGTCTAGGTCAATGGTGGTAGAGGGTGCAGAGGTGATCTCTACTTTCTTCTTCTTCTGGATGTCATTAGTCTTCTCAAGTTCTTTTGCAATCTTAGCTTCCTTTGATTTATCTAAGTCTTCTTGAGTGATTCCATGAACTCTTAGGATTCTAGATGTAATTTTGGATGCCTTCCTTTTGTTATCAGCACTGTATAATATAGAATCAACTTTATTAGTGTTCTCTCTGTAAGTGCCCCACCTGAGCTCATTAGGATCTTTGGGCGCAGACAAGAGAACTTGTGCATATCCTTCTAACACATGTTCCTCCACTTCATAACCAAGTGGGTGAATCCATTTGGTTCTAGGTTCAACTGCCTTCATACAAGTGCCATCTATTTCTACCATGAAACATATGGTCTCCTTATATTTATCAACTATATTCTCAGATAATCTGAACCTTTTCTGCATCTTGATCCTGAATGTATTCATATCCATGTCCATGGAATCTTTCACACTGCTCTCTGATGTGGCTTTAAGTGAAATCTGAGACATTGTAGGTTTTATTCTAGCTAGGTAAAGATTTGCAACCTTACCAACAATTTGAAAGTACAAGTAGATTATCAAAGACCCAAACCTGAATGTCTTGCTCTTGTCATGCTTGATAACTCGAATGTTGTCAATCAATTAAGCATGAAATATCTCACATAGATTGTACTGAGTGTTATCCTTCACCATCCTTATAGCTACTAGAACTATGGCTACTGACACACTATTTAGTCTGCTTGCATGCTAGAACTTGTAACCAAGTATCATAGTTAGAAGCTTTATGTCATCTTCCTTGATAGGATCAACTGTCATACCGCACTTTTCACTTCTAGATAAAAAAACTTGTTCAACTTGCTTCTTGACATCCTTGCCAGTAGGAAGAACTGGTCCAGTCTTAGGAAGTCATGTTAATTCATGGATTAGGTCAAAAGTGATGTGGATAGGAACCTCACCAATCCAGAAAAGGTCATCATGTATTCTACTCAGTAATATCTTCACCCATTCTGGCTCATAAAACTCATGCACATTGGAGTGCTCAAATATAGGGTTATCAG
The DNA here is from genome assembly GCA_018584345.1 of Thuja plicata. Taxonomy (NCBI): domain Eukaryota; kingdom Viridiplantae; phylum Streptophyta; class Pinopsida; order Cupressales; family Cupressaceae; genus Thuja; species Thuja plicata. The sequence goes on from MU224754.1 coordinate 2,336,883, forward strand.
TCAGATATACGAATTAATCCTTGAATGAGTAGTCTAGTTTCATCATGGATACCATAAGAGTAGCTATGTTGTTATCTCCTACTATTTCCTTCTTACAATAGATGTATGGGAAAATATCTTCCACGTGCATGACTCCGAGTGGAGTTTTGGAGAATTCTCCTTCAACATCATCTAGAATGGATTTGAATGGATGCTTCTTAAAGAAAAATCTCTTCCTCTCAGCAGTTTCAAAAACAACTAGGGTTGCCATACTTACTTGGAACTTGATTAACTAGGGTTTTACGATAATTCAAAATGGCACGACTGCTAGGGTTCCGTTTCAACTTCTTATCCATTTACTTAACCACAAAATCTGTTGTGCTTCTGTGCTTTGATGCTTAGTGCTCCTGTGCTCTCCAAATTCTGTGATCTTGAATGCAAATGTGAAGAAGATTGAACATTTACATCTTTTTATAAAAGTTATTGCATTTAATGTTTGCAACCGTACGCAATTTTTACAGAGAGTTTCAAAATTTGTTCAGAATGCATTATAGACAATGTGTGTATGCATAATGCTATATCATGTGATCATAAACATGGATCCATAGGCGTATACTCAAAGGTGAGTATACCAGCTGTGTAGGGGTTTCAAGCTAGAATAGCTCCCCCTAAGACTAAGAAGGTCTATTCAACCAGAAGTAGAGGAAGCTTTCACTATGGATGCATCAACTACTTTGTTCTCTGCATTTTCCTTCTTCACTTCAACCCAAATTTTTCTTGAATCTTCTTTTTCTTGAACAAACTTGACTTCTCTTGCTTCTTCAAATAGTGATTTCTTAGGATCCTCTTGTTTTTGAGTTATGGATCTATAGAACCTTAAGATGTGTCCAGCCTTTTCACATGTGTGACAAATGATAGGAGGTCTGATGTTTTTGTTCATCATGTTGAACTTCTTTGTTGTGTGTCCATTGTAATTACATATCTAACATGTAATGTTCTACAAATTTCTTTGAGGCTGATTTTTGTGATTGTGCTGTGACTAATTTCTTTGATTTGTTCTATAATGTATAGCCCTGTGACCAAACTTATTATAGGAGTAACAATAACCGTTGATAGGTCTTACCTCTTTGTAATATCTTTCCAATTGCCCATATTTATTACATCCATATCAAGTTCTGTTAATTTGCTTGATTTCTCCTTTGGGTGGATCTGTTTTAGTTTCTATAACATTTTCAACTTTCTTTGCTTCTGAAGATGCTTCATGAGCTTTCTTTCTTTCATTCAATGAATCGATTTCAACTTGTGCTACACTGTATCCAACACCAGTAGTGTCACCTTTTAGCTTTTGTGCATAGTGTTGGAAATGTCATGCAAGATTGTGAACTAAGAGGGGAGGGGTGAATTAGTTCACATAAAACTTTTCTTCAATAGAACTGTCTCACTTCTACATGCTTTACTGAATGAAAACTATAAATGAAAAGCAATTTAAAACATGTGAATCACTTCAAGTACACACATAACAAATAAACCATAACACCATGATTTTTGGTCACATAGAAATCCTTGGTTAGAGGAAAGAACTATGGTGGGGATGACACCCACAATCCTTCACTACTGCAGTAAAAAGGTTGCTCGGTTAGAGCTACAATGTTTAGCTACTTCTAGTAGCTTACCTTGTTAAGAGTACAAAGAATTATGCAGTCTACCTTGTAAAAGGATTTCACAAATTCTTTTCTAAGAATTGTACCTTGTTAGAGGATATACAAAATAAGATCTATAAGGATCTACCCAGTGGTGGGATTTACAAAATAACAAAAAACAATGTATTCAACAATGCTTTGAACTTGTCTGAAATAATGCATCAATCTGTTATGCTTGATCAGACTCTTTATGCTCTGAATTCTTTACCTCTGAATCTACTTGGTGATGTGATCATCAATCCTCTCTTCTTCAAATTTTGTACTTGGTGCTACCTCAAAATACTCTTCTGTTCCCCAATAATAGTAACAACATTCATCAACTCATCTTCTCTTCTCTTCTATTTCGTATATTTTTTCTATCTTTCTCTGACTCTTAATCTTCCCTTTAAAATAGCTTCTATTTTTGCCTCTTAATCTCCTTGATTAGGTTTTTCACAAATCAATCTTAGTCGCTCGATCATCCTTATGATTTCTTTCCACTCAATAAACCGCCTGACTGTTACCTTGGAACTCACAACATTTGTTTTTCCGCTTAATCTCTACCTTGGATCTTGTTCTTGATTATTCTGGTTCATAGATTCTATAACCAACTGTCTTTAGTGATCATAGATTCTTCTGACATCGTCTGAAAATTCATTAAATGCGTTCTTATCAAGATTTGACTCAGTTTTCCTGCTTAGTTGCCTTTCCTGCATTACTCGGTAAGTAAATACTTCAACTGCTTGGTAACTGACTACTCTCGATGCTCGGTGTAAGTTTTTGAACTTGGTACTCGGTAACTGTGACTGAATAGCATTCCCACTTGGTGACTATTTTCACTCAGCGCTTGATTCTACTTTCTTTACCGACTGCTCCCTTTGCTTATATTACCGACTGACTTCTCATACTCAGTAGCACTATCCATTTCCTTTACTGACTAGACTTGGCTGCTATGAATTTGACAAAACTTATGACAACAAAATGAATAAAGTAACAATCTCCCCCTTTTTCATTAGTTTGGCATTTTGACAAAAACTTCAAATTCATTAATCAAAACTCAAAATTTATAACTCCCCCTTTGATGATAGTCCCTATGCACTATATACACTTCAAAAATTGTATCCCATACATTATCATCCTTTAATATATTATCTCACATATTTATCCCCCTTGTTATCTCACATATTATCCCCCTTTTTTGACAAAAGTTCCAAAATAACAATTACTTATCAAAAATGTACTTATATTTATTTTGGAGATCAGACAATGCTGACTCCCATGTCTCTTTTAGTGTCTATATAACTATAATATGCTCATTGATGTCTGCTACTAGACTTGTGATTGTGTCAAGTGAACTCATCTCTGGCATAGTGACTAAGTCCTTGCCTTTCTTCAAATGTTTTTGCATAGCCTCAATATGTGGAATCAAAATGGCTTGCAATTCCAACAACTTTATCCAAATTTTATTTTCCTCTTTCCTGAGTTCATGTTGATGGCCCATGAGATTCTTGATCTTCTGATAATATACTTGGATTGAACCGGGTTCAATAGATACATCCTTTAGGTGTTCAGTTAACTCGGTCTCTACCAACTGTTCTTTATTCCTTATGTCCACATTAAATTTTGAAATTTGACAAAAATTTTGAAATAATGAAAGAGTTGTGTTTAGAGCCTGCTTTATAGCTGTGCATAGCTCGGAAAGAGTTACCTTGTCTTCTGCTATGTGTTTCATTATTTTCTCCATTATTCTCTTTGTCAACTTTTGCTCATGAATTTTCAATAATGATTCTGTGGTATCCATGTTCGGTACCTTTATTTTTTGAGCAAGTTTGCCTACTTGCTGAATCAAACTATCGTTTTCATTTATTGCAGCATCAGGTAGCAGTGATTGAAATATGTCTTTGACATCTTCAAGAATGTCATCTTTCTTTCTCATTTCATCAATCAGCTTTTGTTGGGCTGCCTTTTTCTTCAATAGTTTCCCATATGATTCCAATTGCTCAACATTCATGTTTTCAAAATCAGGAGGGGGAAAAATTATTTCTTCTGTTAAGTCAATCTCCTTCTTCTTCTTAGTTTTCTTCTTTTTCTTGCTGCTTGATGGTGAGATAAATGCCTTAAGAGCATTAGTGGGAGACTTTTTTGTGCCTGTTGTGCTCTCAGATTCCTTCTCTGACTCATGAGTACCTTCTGGCTTTTATTTTTCTTTCTCCTTGTGTATCTTTATTCTCCTTCCCTTTCTCACTCTCCTTCTCTTTCTCTAACTCTTTCTTTTTCTCTGACTCTTCTTTGGAGTCTCGTTGCTTCTCTCCTTCGATGTTGGTTGGGGAAACCAATTCATTTCCTTTTCTTTGTTCATTTCCTTCCTTGGTGGTCTTTGTACTTATCTTAGGATAAGCATGAACTTGTTGTATTACTAGATCTAATTCTTTGGTTGGTGCAGTTTCATCTATGTTCATGCACTCGGTGTTTTGATCTATTGTATCCATAGCATTTTCATCCTTTGCTATATCTTGTGTAGGATCCTCTTATTTTGATGCATCCTCAACATTTACTTCATCGATATCTTTGGTTAGGTCAATGGGATCCATTTGACCTTTACTGCCTTTAGATGATTGTCCTTCAGTAGTGCCCTTGGTTGACTCATCTTCTTGAGACTTGGTAGCATCTAGCTTGAATATTTTTCTCCACATTTCATCTATTTCTTTCTCAACTTCTAATAGCTTACCAATCATTATTCTTAGTGCTCTATTTTTCACAAGAAATCTCCTTGAATAGTTCTGTAGAGATTCATCAATTTCTTGCACTGATAATGCAGGCACTGTCAAAACTAATGATCTTTCTCTTTTTTCTTTCAGCAGTCAATGCATATTTCCACCTTGCATCTACCTTATTGTATAACTCATTAGGAATCTGGCTTGAAACTTCCATTGGTGTTATTCTAACTTTATTCAGTGTGAAAATAATAGCATCTTCAATTCTTACCTGATTATATTCACTCAACTACTCATATCTCAATTGTTTTACTCCAGCAAAACCTCCATGTTTCATTAATGAATCAATGGATTCATCAAGAGTTGGTTTTGGTGTCTTTTGTGGTACTTTGGGTGCCTCAGTCTCCTCTATTTCTATTTCACTTTCAATTTGTAGCTTCAATTTTATTCTTGACTTTACAACATTTATCTTACTCCTCACATATGTTCTCCCTTTTGGTTTGGGTGTCTCGGTTTGTTCCTTTTCTTTTGCCTTTACCGAGGCCCTTGTGCTCCTGCCACTTGATGAGGGATTAGCTTCCAGTTGTTTCCTCTTCTTCTCAATTGAAGGTGATGCCTCTGTTTCTTCTTCATCCTCTTCAACTTCAAGTTTCTATGACAATTACCCAATCATTTTCCTTGTTTTCCTTATGGCCTTAGGTATCACTATACCTTGCTTGATATTTTCTTTAACTTCTTCATAGGTTCCATATTTTTTAGATTTCTTGTCAATGGGGTCTTTCAATAATGTCTCAATTTGCTATGAAGCTATGTCAATATCAACTTCATATCCCATTGGTTAAAGCCAAATAGTCCTAGGCTCAACAGCCTTAATGATACATAGGTCGGTATCTACTTCAAAACAAATATTATCATGATATCTTTCCACTAGCTGGGGTGGAATCTTGAATCTTTTATGCATCTTTGCTTGAAAATTAACAAAGTAATCATTCATGATCAAATCAAAATTGTTTCCCAATCCTAAAATATATTCATTGATTTGATAAAGGATTGGCCTATCTGTGCTCCATGTTACTTCTCCGACTAATGGGAAAAAGTTCTCAAAATAGAAAAATATACATACCAATAGTGGACCAAACTTCAAAGTGTTTGTCTTGGCTCTCTTGATTGTGTTCATGTTGTCTTCAATTTGCCTCAAAAAAATCTCACAAACATCTAATTTCATTCCTTTCTTCACAATCTTATAAGCCAGGTCAACTACTCCATAGGGTACACTGTCTACCCTAGATGATTGGAAGACTCGGTAGGCAATGATGTTACATGAAAATTTAAGTTCTGCATCTTCTACCATCAAAATTCTTATTCCTCTACCGTCCCATTGAGCTTTGGTTAGCTCACTCAACTTTACTCGGTCAATCTTCTTGATTGCGTTTGGTCTGTCTCTGATTGGTAGGCCAGTAATGATGTGCAGTACATCCTTGGTGATCTTCACTAGTTTCTCTAGCCACATAAACTGATCGTGTACTCGGCTAAGCACAAATTTGATCCATTCAGGTTTGAAGACTCTCAAAAGATGAAGGGTATGCACCAAACCCTTGCTCTCCAGATGTGTGTGCCCATCTCTCAACTTGCCATTGTCACACAGTTTGTTGAACGAAGTGTCCAACTCATTAACACAAATATCTTCAATTTTGCAGTGGATGAAGGATCAAACATCATCTATCAATATAA
>MU224754.1:2343035-2360543 GCA_018584345.1 Thuja plicata
GATGTGTGTGCCCATCTCTCAACTTGCCATTGTCACACAGTTTGTTGAACGAAGTGTCCAACTCATTAACACAAATATCTTCAATTTTGCAGTGGATGAAGGATCAAACATCATCTATCAATATAACACTCATTGGAATGGAAGACAATGCTCGCGTCATATCAATTTTTGTAGCTTTGGTGGGTGGCATCTTGTGTTTAGGGTTGACAGGATCAACATTCTTTGCCATAACTGGTACTTGCTTCTTTGGTGCCATTTGATCAAGAATAGTGATGGAAATAATCCTTTTCTCTTTGAAAGCTTAACTTAGTTGAAAGCAAACAACGATGAATACAACTGTAGATGATTTAGCTCATTTTAGAATTACCTCAGAAATCGCTTGAATGCACGAAGACTTGATCGCTCTGCAACTCACTCTTGATAACTCGAATGCGTAAGGTGCAAAATGACTTGCAAAACTTCATATTTATAGCATTTTTTCTTTCAATTAGGGTTTCCAATGGATAAGTTAGGTTTTCATAAATGCATTCACCGACTTGTGAAATTCAAATTTCACCGACTAACCAAATACTCTAACTTGCATGTGAATCACATAAAAACTTTCATAAAATATCCAAATGCATCTAAACATGCTAATATGGATCTCTGCTCTCTTAATTTAGGAACTGATTAAAGATTTGAATTTGGTGAGCAGTTCCTACATACCTTTTACCGACTAAGTGCAGCTCAGTGCACTCATCTTGGTAGATGAGGTGCTTTCAACATTTCTAAATGAGGTTCCATCATCTTGCTCTTTTCTCTTCCAGGTTTTGTTCATTGGTTTCCTTATCTCATCAACAGTAGATGTCTCCTTGTCATCACTTTCAATCTTGTTTGATGTATTGGCTCGATACCTGCAATCTTTAGCTAAGTGTCCTATCTTGTGACAGTGATAACATGCCATACCAGAATTTCTCCATGATTTCATGTTGTTCCTTCCAAACATTAATAAGAAATTTGCAGCAATATGTCCATACCTTCCACATGATGCACAGGAGATTTTGGTATTGTAGTCCCATGGTATTGATGCTTCTGCTCGGTTGGTTTGCGACCTTTCTTGGTTTAGTGCCCACTTGCTATTCCTTGTCTTTGATCTGCATTCTTCATCTTTGTGTCCATACTTGTTCCAAGTGTTGCAGTAAACATCAAATTTATCTTTCCTTGACGTGTTAGGGATCCTTGATCTACACTCAAAATCTTTATGACCATGCTTGTTGCATCTAAAACAATGTCCATCAAATTTAGGTTTACTCGGTACATTACCTTTTCTGCTCCTACAAACATTTGATGTATGACCGGGCTTTCCACAATAGTTGCAATGAGGTTTCTTCCTTTGTCTTGGTTGTGCTTTAGTGCTTTGATCTTTTGATGAATTAGATGATTCTCCTTGCTTGATAGTGCTAGTTCCATTGAATCCAATACATATTTTGTCACTTGGTTGATTTTGAATTTTGAGTTGTTTGTCCAAAGCTTGAGAGGCTTCTTCCTTTTTCTTAAGTACTTAATTGATGTTCTTTTCATTTGTCAGTTCAGTGTTCAACCTTTCTATTTCTGATTTCAATGATTTATTTTCAAATTCCTTTCTAGCAATCTCTATATTGGCATTCACAAGTTGATCAGTCATGTTATGATGTTTCTATGTCATTCTTATGATCTCATTGTCTTTTTCTGCTAACCGTGCTTCAGCCTATCTTTTTTAATTTTCAATCATCCTTCTTCCATCTTCAGCACTTCTTTTACCTTCTATCAACTCATTCATCCTCATGTTGTTTGATTCAAGATCTTTCTTCATTAAATCTAGTTGTTTGGTAAGTGAGTCATTCTTTTCCATTAGCTCTCTAACGAATGTCTCAGATTCATCATTTAGACTTCCTTCCAAAGCTATTTCAAGTGTGTCAACCTTTTCTTGAGTAACCTTTAGTTCATCATATAGTTTTCTTCTCATTTTCAGTGATTTCTACAATTTCCTTCTTAACTCAGTAATCAATTCTTGTGCACTTTCCAGCTCATACTCAAGACTGTCAATCCTCTTAGCTTGCCTATAACTTTCCATGACTAAGATATTTTACTCTTAGGTGGTCAAACCATTAACTCAAGAGTACAGGCTCTGATGCCAATTGTTGGAAATGTCATGCAAGATTGTGAACTGAGAGGGGAGGGGTGAATTAGTTCACATAAAAAATTTCTTCAATAGAACTGTCTCACTTCTGCATGCTTTACTGAATGAAAACTATAAATGAAAAGCAATTTAAAACATGTGAATCACTTCAAGTAAACACATAACAAATAAACAATAACACCAAGATTTTTGGTCACGCAGAAATCCTTGGTTAGAGGAAAGAACTGTGGTGGGGATGACACCGACAATCCTTCACTACTGTAGTAAAAAGGTTGCTCGGTTAGAGCTACAATGTTTAGCTACTTCTAGTAGCTTACCCTATTAAGAGTACAAAGACTTATGTAGTCTCCCTTGTTAAAGGATTTCACAAATTCTTTTCTAAGAATTGTACCTTGTTAGAGGATTTACAAAATAAGATCTGTAAGGATCTACCTAGTGGTGGGATTTACAAAATAACAAAAAACAATGTATTCAACAATGCTTTGAACTTGTCTGAAATAATGCATCAATCTGTTATGCTTGATCAGACTCTTTATGCTCTGAATTCTTTACCTCTGAATCTGCTCGGTGATGTGATCATCAATCCTCTCTTGTACAAATTCTGTACTCGGTGCTACCTTAAAATACTTTGCTATTCCCCAATAATAGTAACAACATTCATCAACTCATCTTCTCTTCTCTTATATTCCGTATATTTTTTCTATCTTTCTCTGACTCTTAATCTTCCCTTTAAAATAGCTTCTGTTTTTGCCTCTTAATCTCCTTGATTAGGTTTTATGCAAATCAATCTCAGTCGCTCGATCATCCTTATGATTTCTTGCCACTCGGTAAACCACCTGACTGTTACCTTGGAACTTGTTCCCTCCTTAGAACTCACAACATTTGTTTTGCCACTTAATCTCTGCCTTGGATCTTGTTCTTGATTATTCTGATTCATAGATTCTGTAACCAACTATATTTAGTGATTGTAGATTCTTCTGACATCGTCTAACAATTCATTAAATGCGTTCTTATCAATATTTGACTCAGTTTTCCTGCTCGGTTGCCTTGCCTGCATTACTCGGTAAGTAAATACTTCAACTGCTCAATAACTGACTACTCTCGGTACTCGGTAACTGTGACCGAATAGCATTTCCACTCGGTGACTATTTTTTCTCAGTGCTTGATTTTGATTTCTTTACTGACTGCTCCCTTCGCTTATATTACCGACTGACTTCTCATACTCGGTAGCACTGTCCATTTCCTTTACCAAATAGACTTGGCTTCTATGACTTTGACAAAACTTATGACAAAAAAATGAATAAAGTAACACATAGAGATGAGATTGAAGTAAATCAAAACTTGTGTGGATTTTATCAATCTTATCCTTTTCTTTTGTTAATTTAGATTCCATCTTTTTCTTTATGTTTTCCAATTCCAAGACTTTCATGTTTGCTTGCAAAACTTCATCTCCTAATTGTTTTCTTTCTTTGGTCTTTTCTTCAATAGCAATTTGACTGTCTGTTAGCTTTTCATCCAGATTTTCAGTTTTATCTTTCAGAGACATGTTCTCTTCATTCATATTTTTGACCATTTTCCCTAAATCACTTGTAGAACAATCTTTCAAATCTTTTCTCAATTTCTTGATAAGCATTTGAGAGCCATCAACTTTCAGTCTAAGTTCTTCATTTTATTTTTCACATCTGTCAAGATCTTCAAGAGTTGCTTCAAGATTATTTTTCACATGTTTTGCTTCTACTGAATCCATGATCTCTTCAAGTGGTTAAACTTTCTTTCAAAGGACCAAAGCTCTTATACCAATTGTTAGAAACACTAAGAGGGGGGGGCGTGAATCAGTGTTTGTCTATTAATTATATTTCAGCACTTTAAACATAAATCAAACATACATTCAATGAAGATTAACACAAGAACTCATAACACATGATATGATTATGGGGAAACCTTGATCAGAGGAAAACCCCAGTGGGAATTAGTACCCACAAATATTGCACTAGTATAATGAACCTGTTAAAGTTCATTTTCCCTGTTAGGAGCAATCTTTACAATCCAAGTACAATGACCCTGTTAGGAGTCTATTACAAAACCTTGTTAAAGGTGTATGGCTCACTACCTGAGCTCACTACCCAATAAGATGAAGGCTACAACCTTCTAATAGTTGATATACACTACATCAAAAATGAACTGTTGTGATGACACTGTTGTCTGATCAGTTCCATTCATGCACTGATGCTCTTACTCTCTTAAAGAGATTTATCTCATATTGACTTCACTATACTACTCTTCTATGTCTTTCTCATGCATTTTCTTCAACACTTGTAATATACATTTACATTACATATTTATATGTTCATGTCTGAATAGACGCCTCAAAGCAATACTATAGTCAGCCCTAAAAACATAATACACAATGCTTCCAAACAAATTGGCTTAAGTGTGTTTTCAACAAGAATAAAGACATTATCACAAACATATAATCAAAGGTGCTTGGCCTTTACACAACAAAACAATTCACACTGATCCAAAAACCTAAGTCGGCTCCATGCTCTATTTTTTGAACTGTAGTAGTATTGTTCTTCCTGTAGATTTTCTGTAATATTATTTCATACCATGCGTGTCTGGACTTAGTATGTACTCATGTCATAGAACATATATCTGAGCATGCATATTCTGATTTGATCTCTTGCACGTGTGCCAATGTGTTGATCGATGTATATCTTTGTCTGTCATGTTTTCCATACTTAGTCATTTTTTCTTTCTTGACAGTAACTTAATATGACTTTGTTGCCATAATGACAACACAAAATAAGTGATATATTCTCTGGGAGTCAACTTGCCAACAGATCAGATTGAATGGATATGCAATTGATTACAAAGGTTAAGTGTTTAAAGGATAAGAAAAAGTTTTAGAGGTACTAATTCACCCCTCCCCTCTCAGTACTACTTTCCATTAAACCCAACAATGCCCACCTCCCGCCCACTCTCTGTGTCGCTCCATTTTTAAATTGTTGAACCTTGGTTGTAATCTCTACAGGCAAGAAGCCCCACTATTTAACCAAGGGTCAAGGTAACAACTCTCCATTGAGAACCACAGTAGAGAGCGACCCTGTGGGGACTTATACCTTGGTTGTAGGCACTACAAGAAAGAAGCTCCACCATTTCACCAAATGGCCAAGCCCCATAAATTGTTGAACCTTGATTATAAGCTCTATAGGCAAGAAGCCCCACAATTTCATGAAGGGTCAATGTAAAAACTCTCCATTGAGAACCACAGTAGAGGGTGACCCCGTGGGGACTTAAACCTTGGTTTTAGGCACTACAGACAAGAATCTCCACCATTTCACCAAATGGCCAAGCCCAAAAGGGTTTGTGGTGACCTTGATGAGACTTTAACCAGAGTTGATGCATAGCACCAGGATCATTAGCCTAACACTACACCTCATGACTTGCCTTCACACCAACTTAGCTACTCACGTGCCCTTAAAAATTATTGAACCCTAGTTGTAAGCTCTACAGGAAAGAAGCCCCACTATTTCACCAAGGGTCAAGGTAACAACTCTCCATTGAGAACTATGGTAGAGAGAGACCCCATGGGGACTTAAACCTTGGTTGTAGGAACTACAGGAAAGAAGCTCCATCATTTCAGCAAAGGGCCAAGCCCATAAATTGTTGAACCTTGGTTGTAAGCTCTATAGGCAAGAAGCCCCACTATTTCACCAAGGTTCAAGGTAACAACTCTCCATTGAGAACCACGATAGAGAGCGACTCCATGGGGACTTAAACCTTGGTTGTAGGCACTAAATGCAAGAAGCTCCATCATTTCCCCAAAGGTCCAAGCCCTGATGGACATCATATTGATACTTACACTAATAAAATTTTGCCCATTTTTCAACGAGAATAGGTTGATTGTTCATCAGGAAAACGTAGGTCAATCGACCAAATCTGTCATGGAAGTTTTTTTGTCAAAACTTTCCATGATTGGCCTAGTAGTCGTAAAACCGATGAATAAAAGGTCAGAAAAAGGATTTTTGAAATATTTTGTGATGCACCTTTCATCTCTACACCCATTGCATAGTTCATCTTTTGTATGAACTTACTAACTGTCAAAAATGATGAGGATTCTATATGAATGATGAACTGAGCGATGAACGGTTGTCGATATATTTGTCGTTCTTATAGAATCATCATTATTTATGACTATAAGGAAAGTTGACAATGATAAATATATCGATGACTATTCATCACTCAGTTCGTCATTCATATAGAATCCTCATCATTTTTTACTGTTAGTAAGGTCGTAAAAATGACGAACTATTTTATTTTTTAAAAAAAATTAAATTTTCACAATGGTAGAGCAATTAATGTTTTATATCATATTCTTTGTTGCAAATAGATATCTAAGTGATACAATACATATGAATAAAAAAGCTTCATCCTCCACATATAGGATACGGGGTGTGAAGGATATCTGCCACCAATTCAACATATCAAATACTTGAAGAGTTGAAGCAAAATAGCAACATCTTATTCTTTATTGTGACCGGTAATCAAGGCATTGTTCTACTAAATTAACAAGAGACACAAGGGTCAAAGTTCCTGCCTATAGTAGAATTCTTTAAGGGGCTAGATATGGTTAGAATTGTAAATGGGTGCTTGTGAATGGACTAGATGTTTAGAAGAATTATTTATTGAAATAAATATAGCGAACATATGTGTGTGATGCAATAGATGTAAAAAGCGTAAAGTACATTAGAATGAAAGTATTCTAATAACAAAGAAAACATGATATTATGTGGAAATTACATGTAGATTATTAATCAGCATTCAATAATATGAAGAGAGAACAAGTAAAATGATGCAAAGAAGCATCTGTAATTGTTGAGGCAAGCCTTAACAGCTTCTTTCAGAAGGTGAACATTTTGAACATAATTAATGCAAATTTTTATCACATGAGACAAAGAATACAGGTTGTCCCAATTTCATTAGTCCTACCATTTTCCATCCATGCTACACTGCAATTTCTTAGGTCCTGCCATTTTGCAAAAACTTTACATTTTCTTAAATCCTTCGTTTGGAGATAATTGTTGTTCTATTTCATATATTTACGAATGCTATGTTGAATCCCCTGTTCTACAATAAGTTGTCAAAGGAGAGAAGCAATGATTTCTATGTTGAATCCCCTGTCCTGCAGAAGACAAGAAAAATCAAAAAAGACAAAGAAAATGAGAGCAAGAATGATGAGGAGGTTGAGAAGAACATTCCTATGGAAGCTTCCAGAATCAGGAAGCAGAAGGTAGGAAAGGGGAAGTTTCTATTTGTAGGTATCAACAATTTGGTTTAGGCATTCTCTACAAGCTTGCATCAGGATTAAGGCAACACAAATTCTAACATAATTTAGTAATTATAGAAACAATAAAAATTTTAAATTTGGGGAACATGCTTGTAAGATTTTTCCTAATTTAGTTGTCTTACCAGAACTAAGCTTTGTATTTCTGAGTTTTACATAGGAAATAACCTGAAGGTGACCCTTCTAATCAGAATAATAGGAAAGGAAAGCAAACTATGAATAATCAAAAAATGAGTGCTCTATAGGCAAGGAAAACAAACTAACTATGAATAATCAAACAATGAGTGCTCAATTACCATCGCATTTGGTCATGTGAAATGTAGAATAAAACTGTCTCTTGGGACCTAGTAGCCCCCATATGACTAAAGCATCAAAAAATATGTGATCACCTGGACATTTCCAAGGGTTGTTTAAAGGGAGAAGAGACTCTTGGCATATGTTCTCTATGGACTACAACAACCACCATGTAACTCCCAGGTTGACAGTTCCAGCCACTATTGTGCCAATAAACTGCATTTTAAGAAACAAGCATGTTAGGATGCCATCATTACTAAAATCCATGCTCTGAAACTACTTGTTTGTCACTTTCACAGATTAAGTGGTCATGGTGAATACTTCACTTATAAAGTAAGAGAACTTAAACTGTATTTGATGATAATAGTATTTAATCCGATTGATGAGTTTTGACTCCATCCATAATGGATAGGTCAAGAAAATCGGCTAAGTGGCATAGGAATATAGAAATTCCATAGGTAGTCGAAAATGGCTTACTTCACTCCAATAATGGATGATGGCTTACTTCACTCCAACAATAGAGGATTTCACTTTTATAATAAATATTTGAAATGTTTTTATAGGGTCAAGCATAAGCCTTATCTTTTAAAAAGCATGCCACAATATAATATGAAGTTATCACATATTTCTGAATTAGATTCTGTGAAATTTTTTAAGATTTTTCATTTCAGATCATAATGATGAGATACCCAAAAAGAGAATCTACTATTAAAAATTAAAACCAAAAGATGTGGTTTTGTTAATTTGAGAAGTGAATGGTTTCTTGTTGGATCTACCATTTGGTGAACATGAAATATTTCCTAGTTGTAAAGGAGAGGGTATTACAGAATGTACCTACACAAGAAACATGGAGCCAGGTGGGATTTTCATATAATGCCCAAGCTTGAAATCTGACAAGAATGAAACTGCCTGACTACTCATACTCATGTACCCATAAACCTTAAAGAAAACATTGGCAATGGGATTTCCAGGAAGGATGTATCCCATTATGTACTTTGTAATGATGTTCAGCCCTAGTGTCTACACAATAAATAAAATTAGAATCTTCCATGAATTTACAGAATAAATTAGCAACCATAATCATTTTTCATCAATATGTTTTAGTTTTTACCTGATTAGTGGTGGAAGTTATAACACTGATGGGTAAAGTGAAAAGGGATGCTAAAGCACAATGACAAGAGTCTTGTGGTGACATATTAGGAAACAATAAAATTGAATAATTTTCATGTGCATTTGACTACAAGCAACATGCTCATGGTGTCACAAGCATTGGGTGACCTTTGAGCATAGAAATCATGTGACCTAATTAGAAATAATAACTATCATTAATTCTTATTATTACTACATGTATTTTTACTTCTAAGATGTTTTTGTCTGAAGGTCTAATTGAAGAAGCTCGTTGACTTTAGGAGCATAATCCATATTGATGAAAAGATGCCAAACTCATTGGCATGGATTGAATTGGCAACAAATATCAAAACACGTTGAATCAAGTAAAGAAGAATTATAATGGTGAATTCATCATGATTACACAAAAATTTGCCTAGAATAATAATGGTAGTTGATCTTATGATTTCTGACTATGTAGCATAGGTAGCAAAGGTAGTCTCTAAATGCTGCTTTTTTAAGATCTCTTTGATTGGGCATGTTACTACATTGAAATAACATTATTTTGGTTTTTAGATTGTTGCATTTGGTTGACCATAGGCAAGGAAATTGTGTTTTGAACCAGAAAACTTGTACAATCTTTGAGTTGAGTTGGGTTCCTTGAGTGAGTTCCAAGACACTTGTAGAATCCTTGAGTTGAGTTGGGTTTCTTAAGGGGATATTAGACTAGGGCTCTGCATCAGTTTAGCTCGAGCTTCACTTGGTTTTGAGAATAGTTTAATATTGTCTACTTAAAAAGGCCAACCACATAAAGGTGGAAGCTCATTTGGCCCCACCCCCCCCCCCTAACATCACTCTAAATTCCCCATTAACATCTAACATTCATTCATTCATTCATCCATTTATGAAATATAACATTCAATCATTATAAGCACATAACATTCAATAACACCTAAAATTAAGTAACAATTAGACATTCATCAATAATTCATCAACATTTAGTAGCACAAAATTACATTCATTAAGACAACGTAAATATATTATCAAAAAAGTTTTATTGCAATCTTTTCTTTTTAATTGGTTGCTTATTTTGTTTTGGCATGAAATGGCTAAGTGGAGCATCAAGATCTTCGTCATTCCCCTCTTCTTGTGAACCCAATAAATGCCTCCTCCTCTATGATGTACGAGGATGTTGGTGCACTAAAGGGGGTTCCGCTGCAATAACAACTAAATGGATTAGATGCACACCATTTTATATTAGTGTTACAAGTATTTCATTAATTAAAAGAAGATAACAACCGATCAAAAAAAATTTAAAATAAAAAAACATAGATTTTGTTTACCTGACAATGTCACATCATCTTGAATATGGTGAACACTCAGATAATCCTCCACTCGTTCACCATGACATTCTGCATTCTCTAAAATGTACACAAAAAAGGTTACACCAATTTCAATTTAAAATGTTAACTTGTATTAAAAATTACACAATTAATGTTCAATAGCAAATGAATACCTCCATCATTACAATGCACATCAGGGTCTTCGTCATGTGGAGAATCTATGCTAGGATTAGAAGGCTGCATTGCAATGTCATGTGCTAAAGGGGTTAAATAAACATCAAATAGATTATCGCTCAAGTTTTCAATTTGAAATAATTTTCATTTGGTCTACTTACCTGTGTGTGAGCTGATGCAGCAAACTATTGGCTTTGGCATATGCATTCAGCCACGGCTTTATAGCCTTCCTTTAAGCCAATCTTTTTGTCTTCTTCCGTGGGTGTTACATTAAAATCCGAGCCCTGCATTTTTGGCTTAATATCGTCAATTCTACAGGTATTGTTTGATTAAACAAAATTGTTTGCAATTTATAAAAAAAATTGATTCGAAATTTCATTTACTGCTACTTACAATTCTTGCTTGAAGTTTCAGATAACCACCATAGCCAAGTTTGTGTTCGCCAATCTTTTCTATTCTGGCCTTTGTAGCCTTTGATGTGTCCTGTAGTCTATGAAAAGTTTGAAATATGTTAGATTATATAAATATAAAGATCACTAATTAGTGCATAATTGTGTTCTACTAGTTAATACTATCACATACCTTCTATTGTCATTTACTGGTGCAATTCCTATTTGGCTTTGCACTTTCTCCTTTGCATCCAAAATGAATTCCTTCCACACCTTCTCTAGAATCACACGAGGATGCTCGTACTTTGGGTTTCTCACTAGATTCCTTTTGTATGTGTCCCTCACAGTCTTTAGATGTTTGCAAGCTCTCTGAAGAACATTGTCACTGTCAAAAATGTTACTTCCAAAGAGCTCCTCTAAAGATTTGATGAGCTGATTTTTTAATTTTTTATCCTGTAAATTCCACCTTTTAAGAAAAAACAAAGTTGTTAGCTAAAAAAATTAACTAAAGTTGTGTACCTTGAATATAGTACAATAAATAGATGAAAGGAAAAATATTCTAGTAATTATATGAAATCAAAGCAGTGGGATAGGGTTAGTTAACATATGATGTTCCACCTTGTACGTATGGTGGGCCCGAATAGCGACAATGTCATGTCATGAAGATAATCATAAAAAACATCATTCCCAGCAAACACATCATGGGATCATCAATCAAAAATGAGTTATGAATAAGTAAATTAAAATTAGAATATAAATAATAATAATTTTAAAGTACCTGGAAGCTTATGTTATTTTAAGGGAATCATATCTTCACCGATTAACAACAATGACATTTGCAATTTTCCCGTACTAGCAACACGGGTAGATCCAGGAAACGCCGCTAAATTATCACCAGTACTGGTCTCTGTATCCTGAGGAGGTGTATCTTGTACTACACAAAATTATTCCACTATGAAATGCATCCAATATTAAAGTACAAATCAAACCATAACTAACACATACTCAAATATAGAAAAACAAGGAACTACTAGGTATAGACCCTGCAAATGTGGATGTTTGCATGCTCCTTGTTGCCGACATTGCAATCAGCAATGATATCCTCATAGGAGGAGGTGTATGGACTACATCATGAACTAAATGTACAGTTTGAAGTGAGGATTCAAGATATATATGTCAGTTTGAATAAAACAACTAGTAAATCCAGTGAAAAATGTAGATTTCTAATCAGTAAGACCAATGAAGTTTGTAACCTATTAACTTAAGGATTATTTTACCTACAGGAGCTATACTAGTACTGGCCTCACCGCGATGTCCATTAGGAGTTGCTTGAGCATCCAAAAATCCTTGTAAGAACACATGCATATTTTAGTTCATGACATAAAAGAGTATAAAATATAAAACTTTATTGAACTTTTGTTATAACTAAAGATTCATTATTGCTTACTCCAAATTATGTGATTGTTGCACCAATAGAGCTTTCCTCACCATCAATTCCTCACTTGGATCTTGATTGAGAAAAATGCCAAGAATTTCATCACTAATTTTTTGTAATTGCTTCTTGACCACATACATGGGGTTAGGCCTATTTGGGATGGCGTCACCCATATCTGACAATATGGGCGTTGTTGCTGCAGGTGCTTTTCCCTTTCCCTGAACATCAATTTGTGATAGGAATATCAGTAAAACTATGAGAATCACTCCAAAACCCTAAAGAAAAGAACATAATAATATAATATTTTTCTTCTATATTATTTGTACAATTACAATAAGGTTTACCTTTACTGAAGAATGGGTGGGAGTAAAATCCCCGCCTCTGTCATCACCTGGTGCATCCATGTCATCCTATGACAAAGATTAAATATAAAAAATTCAATGAAATGAAAGCAATAGACTTAACAAAAAAAACTTATTAATAAAATGGTATATTGGAGTCATAAATTGGAGGTTAGTTTAAATGGTATATAGTACTTACCACCCCCCATGATAGTGTCTTTTTTTGTATCTATGCAATTCAACTGGTAATCTATTAGTAGTTCTTTCCCTGCACTTATTGATTTTATTGCACATACAAAAACATGATCCCCCTCACGCGCCTCAAATATGAAATTGGGACTCTTATTAGTTGACCTAGGTCATGTACTATTTATAAAACCCGCAATATTCCCTGTTTCTTTTGGCATTCCGTCAATGTACATAGAAAATCCTTTACTTTGATCCTTTTCTTTATGTTGTATATAATTTACTGACAATGCATATCTACGCATACTTTTTTTATATTGAACAATCTGCATCCAATTATTATAATTGTAACAAGGTCTGACAAACTCCAACAATTCAACAACTTTGTTGTAACATACATTTATGCCATCCATTTCAAATAGGCCCAAACCATGTAATGATGATGGAACTATACGATATATCCTCTCATTAACACAAAAATCAATAATAATTGGAGGTAGTTCCTTGGGTACCCATTCTTTCAAAAGTGTGTGTACCTCAAGGGCACCTCAATGTCATCTATGGTCTCATCATCATAAGAACATGACCCCCTTTAGCAAGGAAAAATTGTATGCATTTATTGAGTTTTCTTCTAATCTTTTGAGTTTTGACCTCTAGTTGATTTCCCTATTTTAGGCCTACTACATGTTTCACTTTCATTTTCTATCCCCGTATTTCCCTGACTTGAGGAAGACATACCTGACAAGTACATATTAGGTGGTTCCTGCAGTCCATCAAATGGCAGATATAGTTGGTAAGGAGTGAGATATTTTGCTAAATGAGGGTAATGTTGATGTAATCTATAGGGTGTATTGACTTATACCTGTCGATCCATGTCACTATGCACGATCCTCATAAAAGGGGTTAAATTTCCTGCATATGTGAACCATTTATCTTAAGTTAGCCAAAAATTGCATGATACCTATGCTACAAATTACATAGCAGACAACATGAACAATATTCATTCATCATAATGATTGTATATTTTTTAATTCCTTACCTTTACTTTATGTGTGCTATGCAGGATTGTCAACAAAAGGGGTGACAACGTCTGTAGTCAATTGCCTATTTCCACAAAGGGTTACAATCACACAAAATATATGCCTGTAATCAACACCAACAATTGAGCATCATAAGCAATACATTGGTAATTTTTTAAACAATAAATACATTAAATATACGAGTAATAACTGAAACACATGTATCATAAATCACATATGTTGTAATCATTAGAAATGAACACATTAATTTAATTGTACCATGGTATTATAGTTTAATACATAATAAATAATTATGAAAACATATAAGTCAAATAAATTTGTATGACTAGATCAATATTACCATCATCATCATGACCATCATTGTCATCATCGTCCTCGTCATCATCATAATCACCATCATCATCATCATCATCATCATCATCATCATCATCATCACCACCACCACCAGCACCACCATGATTGCCATTGTCATCATCATCACCATCACCATCACCATCACCATCACCATCATCATCATCATCATCATCATCATCATCATCATCACAACCACCACCATCTTCTTCTTCTTCTTCATCATCTTTGATTTCTTATTCTAACATCATGTTATACTTTACTGGCCTTCCTCTTGGATCATGTCTAACAACCAATGACCAACCCAATTTTTCTGGAACCTCTACGTAAAACACTTGCTCACATTGGCTTGGAAGAACATAGGGCTCATCTCCAATTGGCTCAAATGACCTTGTATTAATCATTCTAAATCCATTATCATGTTGAATAACAGTTCTATCAGGATCATTTTGATTTAGTCATAGCCTATACCATTTGACGACGAATAGAACTAATTTGAAGGATTCAAAGTCACACTCAACTATATCATCCAGAATTCCATAGTATCGGTTTTGAGATTATTGAGGATGCATGTTGTTTCTAGATAAAATATTAGTGATCATGAAGACTGCAGTTATCCCAGATTCACAAGTTTTCTTCGTATCATCCAACTTTTTTATGCAAAATTTATGGCCATGTTAGTACATAGCTTTGTAGTGCTTGACCTGCAATTTTTCAAGAATGTGAAAACTATTTGCATCATGAGTTGATATGATATATATGGGTCGTGATTAATAAATTTATACGTACCTTTCTACCTCTTAAACCATTTTATAGATCAATTACCATTGGCGTAACATTGGAATCTCCATTACGATGAGCTTCTTTAACCAATGAAGCAACACCTTCCCATGTTAATGAGTGACCATTTTGTTGACATAGTTCAATCCATACCATCATCCAATCAAGATTGTTTGCAATATACAAATGTAGTGCATCGCACTTGTTAGCTCTTTTTCTTGTAGAATTGATTATAATGACAATAAATGCCAGACTCTCTTATACCCAAGTTAGATTCTCACAAGGAAAAGGGATAATTAACAAGGATAGAAAATCCTTCTACACTTAGGGCTTAGAACACCCAGGCGGGTACACCTTGATAGATTATCAGCTTTCATCAGTTTTAATAGTGGATTAAGGATGAAGATCCTTCTTCTTTTTGTGCCATTTAGGCCAAGAAAGGCTAACCTATTGATTCACTCTGAAAGGAATCACAAAGATGAATTGTACTAAATACAATTAACTAGACTTATACTTGAATTAACATGAGTATAAAGATTGATTTAATTTGAATTTGATGATAACAATCACATGCCACCATTTATGACCAGTGCCTAATCATAGGTGATAGAGTCAAAATAGAGCATACTCACACTAAAAATAATCAATGGAAATACAAATGAACCCCAGATAGAATGCCTTACAAACTATCCTCTCATCCTCACACCCTTGTATCAAATCCATGCATAAACCCTAATCCTCTGCAATCATCTACAAGATTTAAAACTTTCCTTGAAAACAACTTATAGACAAGAACATGACTACCTTATAACCAGTATATTCAAAATGCCTTACAAATTGAACACACAAGAATTAATAATAAATGCAAGAAGACATCATAGATATCAAAATGGAGATTCCATTGTATTTTATTAATATAGATTTGAATACCAGTACATTCACAAAGACTCAGAACTAGTAGTCAGACACAATTCAGTAATCTGCCTTGTAGTCTTATTTTTACCATCCTCATTACAATATTACCACTTGATACTTATAGGCAGCCACAGTCATCTTGGAATCCTTTTGGAAAATAAGGATGTAACAAGCTATGGATTACTGGACTAGATGACAAAATACAATTTCAAGAAGAGACAAAACTTCAGGTGGAAGGGAATAATAGATTTTGCCATGAGCCATGTAATCTTCTATCTTGTGGCCGCTTGAATACTTGAAGTTTCTCTGAGGTAGTTGGGTATTTTTCATCTGGATCTTGTTCTCTTATTGGTGTAGAGGCCCCATATCTTATTTTCCCCATTCACTCAACCTCCTTGGTGTTAGCTATCCCCTTCATATTTATCATCTCATGTTACCGGGGTGACTATTCCATAATTACTGACCCATGTAGTGAACACCTCATCACTTGGCCAACTGAAGTTGAGAACTTCATCTTTTTGGCTGCTGAACTCTTCCCAATCACCATTGGCCATCTCAAATTCTACCTCCCATGATTCAAAGAATGCCTTGGCTTTATTCAAAATATCTATAGTCAGCACAAACCATCTAGTATTTGCCAATGTGACTACTTTTTGTCCTGCTAGTCAGTGCTTCATTTAATTGCCTCAGCCATAGGGCTTCATTCTTTATGTTCCCATCTTCTTTGAACATATAGGGATACATATCATATCTATCCTTGGAAAATTATCCTCTTAGAGTAGTGATCTTCTTCATGACCATGTTCCTTTTGGTGTCTAAATTGACCATCAATTTGAGACACTTATGAGTGCCTGTCAGGATAATATCAATGTTATTTTGCTCTTTTGAGAGGGAATAGAAGGATTTGACATGGGCTGCCTTCCCTTTCCAGTTATTCATGATCAGCTCCCATTGCTTCTTTTCATCCTCATGCTGGTTGATGATGCTTGCAATCTTTTTTCCCAGTGAGTAGAGGTTAGAAACATCAACTTCACTAGCATACCTTTTGAGGTTTGAAAAGATTTGATATAAATATTTTTGTTTTACCAATTCCTTAGCCTCTTTATATGCTTGGGAATATTCAAGGTCCCTTTTACCCTCTTCCTCTAGCCTTGTCCTTTCATTGATCAGCCTGTTCTTCTTAGCTTCTAATTTTGCTCTCTTAGCATCAATGGCTTCCTGAGTAGTAGGACTTAGAGGTGCAGGGGATGGGGGATATGTAATAAATGGACTTGAGGAGGAGGGCTGATCAGGTTCCTAAATAATCAATCCTTGGGGTACAATTTGGACCTTCTATTTACCCTCCAACTCTGCTATTCTATTGTCTTTAATCAAAGATTTAACCTTCTCTTCATTATAGGCTTTGAGCAGAAACTCATATTTTTCATTTAAGATACCATAAGCTTCCTTTTCTTTCTCTGACACTTTCATGCTCAAATTGGCTACTTGTACAACAAGGTTAGCTACTTCAGTTCCTGAGGTGTCAGCAACCCTCTTCACAATTAGACTGCCTGTGTCTTTAGTCTCATCATCTTCTCTTAATCTCCTTTTGTCTTTTTTCTTTAGTGACCAGATGGCCAGAGCTGCATGATCCTCACTAAACTGGGCACCA
>MU224754.1:2389867-2402632 GCA_018584345.1 Thuja plicata
GAGCTCTGAACATTTTGGTTGTTTCCACATTTTTGGACCTTAGGAGCACCACCTTGATTGTTCACATTTAAATCAGTAGATGAGTTCAATCATTGTACTCCTTGATTGACATGCATAGAACTACTTGTAGTTGTATTATTGGTAGCATGAAGTAAGGCTATCTTCATCTTCATATCAGCTGCGGCAGCCTCCAATTCCAACTTTTCTAGTTGTTTCTCCAAGTCATCTTTAGCCTTCCTGGCTTGTTCAATAGCCAAATCAATTTGGGGTATTCCTTTAGGGTTAGAAACTTTCTGCACAGGCTCATTTATGCTGGTACCAATAACTTTTTGCTTACCTTTGTTAGGGGCATCTTTAGCTATTGCTTTGAGTTTCACATTTCGCTCCTTCTCATATGGGAAAAGCTGCCTAATTACAGGTCCTTCCTTCTCAAATTCATCCTTTTCAAGGTTTGAGATTTTATTCAGGATTTTTTTTCTCTCATCATTGAGGGTACTAAACAATTCAGGATCCAAATTTTTGACTTCTTGATTTAGGATTTTACTCTTAAGGTCATTCCTTCTAGTCTCAGCTAAGAGTTCTTCTCTTTCCAATAATAAATCATATATCCTTTGCTCACATTTTTCCTTTGCTTCAGCTATTTCCTTTTCTTTTTCCTTCTTTTTTCTTTTCAAAGCCACAACCTCATCTTGCAATTTATCAGAATCATATGATGTTGTTTCAGCAGCAGATGTCTCTTCTAGTAGAGAAAGATTTTCTTCCGCAGGAAAGAACCCTATGTTAGTCTTTTCTCCATCTCTAAAGGGATAAAAATTGGTATTAGCTCTATAAGCATTGACTGGTCCCATAGGTTTTGCATTTTCAAAAGAAGACGACTTCCTTTCTAGAATGCGAATATCCATTTTTCCTTTGGAGACATGTTCATGTTTAGATTCCTCTCTTTTGGACCATTGTTTCCTTTAAGTGGTATGGAGCTCTTCTCCAAGATCCTTTTCAGGATTCAATCTGGAATACAACCTGGTATTTCTTTGTCTTCTCATCTTACAGAACAAACAAATATTTCACTATGCAATACTGGACTACACAAAAGTTAGAGTCACCACCTCTTTTCAGAGGATTAATATATATAAAGATCAAACACTTTTTCCTATCTCAGATATTGCCTTATAGTGAATAAGAAACTAGCAAACTTTTGCATATATATTAAGTTTGATAATTCTTCACCTGGTAACTTGAAGAAAATGATCTTTCACTGCCTGTAACTACAAATCTTTTCCATTCAACAGATTTCCTCTTGAAAATAGACAAGGGATCATATCAAATATTTCAGAATTATCAACTATTCCAACTGAGACAAAATTTGTATCATCTTCAGAATTAGGATCTTCAAACAATGCACCACAGTAGATAAGAAGAATAAACTCGCTCTAATGATTATAAGGAAGAACAAACTGGTTCTTAATATTGTAAGGACAAATTCTTTCATGATTATGACTCTCAGAACACTACAAGAGTCCCCAGTAGAGTCGCCAATTTGTTATCTCTTTTTCTTGCAGAATTGATTATAATGACAATAAATGCCAGACTCTCTTATACCCAAGTTATATTCTCACAAGGAAAAGGGCTAATTAAAAAGGATAGAAAATCCTTCTACACTTAGGGCTCCACACACCCAGGTAGGTACACCTTGATAGATTATCATCTTTCAACAGTTTTAATAGTGGATTAAGGATGGAGATCCTTCTTCTTTTTATGCCATTAAGGCCTAGGAAGGATAACCTATTCATTCACTCTCCAAGGAATCACAAAGATGAATTGTACTAAATACAATTAACTAGACTTATTCTTGAAATAACATGAGTATAAAGATTGATTGAATTTGAATTTGATGGTAACAACCACATGCCAGCATTTATGACCAGTGCCTAATCATAGGTGATAGAGTCAAAACAAAGCATACTCATACTGAAAATAATCAATGGAAATACAAATGAACCCCAGATAGAATTCCTTACAGACTATCCTCTCATCCTCACACCCTTGTATCAAATCCCTGCATAAACCCTAATCCTCTGCAATCATCTACAAGATTTAAAACTTTCCTTGAAAACAACTTATAGACAAGAACATGACTACCTTATAACTAGTATATTCAAAGTGCCTTACAAATTGAGCACACAAGAATTAATAATAAATGCAAGAAGACATCATAGATATCAAAATGGAGATTCCATTGTATTTTATTAATATATATTTGAATACCAGTACATTCACAAAGACTCAGAACCAATAGTCAGACACAAATCAGTAATCTGCCTTGTAGTCTTATTTTTACCATCCTCATTACAATATTACCACTTGATACTTATAGGCAGCCACAATCATCTTGGAATCCTTTTGGAAAATAAGGATGCAACAAGCTATGGATGATTAGACTAGATGACAAAATACAATTTCAAGAAGAGACAAAACTTCAGGTGGAAGGGAATGACAGATTTTGCCATGAGCCATGTAATATTTTGTCTTGTGGCCGCCTGAATACTTGAAGTTTCTCCGAGGTAGTTGGGTCTTTTTCATCTAGATCTTATTCTCTTGTTGGTGCAGAGGCCCCAATATCTGATTTTCTCCATTCACTCAACCTCCTTGGTGTTATTTGTCCCCTTCATATTTATCATCTCATGTTATCGGGGTGACTATTCCATAATTACTGACCCATGTAGTGAACACCTCATCACTTGGCCAACTAAAGTTGAGAACTTCATCTTTTTGGCTACTGAACTCTTCCCAATCACCATTAGCCTTCTCAACTTCTACCTCCCATGATTCAAAGAATCCCTTGGCTTTATTCAAAATATCTATAGTCAGCACAAACCATCAAGTATTTGCCAATGTGACAATATTTTTTGTCCTGCTAGTCAGTGCTTCATTTAATTACCTCAGCCATAGGGCTTTGTTCTTTATCTTCCCATCTTCTTTGAACATATAGGGATACATATCATATCTATCCTTGGAAAATTATCCTCTCAAAGTAGTGATCTTCTTCATGACCATGCTCCTTTTGGTGTCTAAATTGACCATCAATTTGAGACATTTATGAGTGCCTGTCAAGATAATATCAATGTTATTTTTCTCTTTTGAGAGGGAATAGAAGGATTTGAAATGGGCTGCCTTCCCTTTCAAGTTATTCACGATCAGCTCCCATTGCTTCTTTTCATCCTCATGCTGGTTGATGATGCTTGCAATCTTTTTTCCCAGTGAGTAGAGGTTAGAAAGGTCAACTTCACTGGCACACCTTTTGAGGTCTAAAAATATTTGATCTGAATGTTTTTGTTTTACCAATTCCTCAACCACTTTATATGCCTAGGAATCTTCAAGGTCCCTTTTACCCTCTTCCTCTAGCCTTGTCCTTTCATCGATCAGCCTATTCTTCTCAGCTTCTAATTTTTCTCTCTTAGCATCAATGGCTTCCTGAGTAGTAGGACTTAGAGGTGTAGGGGATGGGGGATATGTTATAAATGGACTTGAGGAGGAGGGTTGATGAGGTTCCTGAGTAATCATTCCTTGGGGTACAAGTTGGACCTTCTGTTTACCCTCCAACTCTGCTATTCTGTTGTCTTTAATCAAAGATTTAACCTTCTCTTCATTATAGGCTTTGAGCATAAACTCATATTTTTCATTTAAGCTACCATAAGCTTCCTTTTCTTTCTCTAACACTTTCATGCTCAAATTGGCTACTTGTACAATAAGGTTAGCCACTTTAGTTCCTGAGGTGTCAACAACCATCTTCACAATTAGACTTCCCGTGTCTTCAGTCTCATCGTCTTCTCTTAATCTCCTTTTGTCTTTTTTCTTTAGTGACCAGATGGCCAGAGCTGCATGATCCTCACTAAACTGGGTACCAATTGATGTCCCATCAGTAGTCATAGGTTTGGCTTGTTTTCTTATAGCATCAAAAACCACTGCATCAGCTAGGTCCCACTGTGGAAATATGAGAACTCCTTGCCTTTTGAACATCTGTCTGCCCTCTTCAGGAGTAATTTTATCAAATTTTGATATCATTTCTTGTTTAACTTCTTTCTCTATATCCTACTTGGCAGAATTGGGTTGAGCTTCTATCATCTTCTGGCACTTATTATTTTATTCATTAATATGGCACCTCCATAAGAATTGAATGAAAGCCCTAGTTTTGATGAAATTGTCATCAGACAAGAACTCATCACTGGCTTGTTTGGTCACAGGATCTAATTCCATTCTAGCAAATTCTACAACTATGAGGTCAGATGTTGTATGTCTAGGTGCCTCTTGCATCCCTTCTTGTAGTTCTTGAGTGGTAACAACCACTTCACCAGCATTCCTCATTTTGACCAGTTGTTCAGCAATGGTCTGGTCATCATACTACATGGGGGATTGGGAAGGAGAATACAATTTACTCCCCTGTTCTTTTGTTTCAACTCTTTGCCTCTTAAGAGAGGGCACCTCTTGAGCATCAGTATCTATTGGCCTCTTTCCCTTATGCTAAGGGGACTTGTCAACTTTGGGAACAATAATGGTATATCCTCTTCTCTTGTACACTACATAGTTCCCTGGTGGAACAATTATGCTCTGTGGAAATTTATTCAAAATAGCAAGAGCCTTTTCTGGATCACTCTCAACTGCTCTCTTCCTCTTCTCATTTAGAGTTTGTATTATTCCCTCAAAAATATTCATCAAGGAATCAATTTTGTAAGATCATGGGAAAAAATCCTTTAAAGGATCATAATTCTTATCAAAATTATGAATGAAGTCCAAAGACTTCTTGTATTCCATCCATTTTTTTTTTTTGATTTCTTGAACATCTAGGTCAAAAATGTTCCTGATGATATCCTCTAGGTAATTGAATTTATGTTTTAATATTATGCAATTAGTCCTTTTCCTGAACATACCCATGATGAAATCCTCATTATCTACACATCTAGACACTGAGGTGGCTAAGTGATAGGGCTCAAAATATTTATCAAACTCTATCCACCCACCTTTGGTTATTATAAAATGATGGGCTCTAGTGAGGGTAGGAAAGATACTTCCTTTCATCTTTCCGGTTAAAGCTTCTTCTTGTAACCCACCTAATTGTCTTATAATCTCTGCCAGTCCGATCTTGAGTGGGACTCTTTAAGGTAGCACATAAGGGGTACCTCTGAAACCATAAACCCTAATTACTGTGGAGAAAGGCTACAAGATTAAATCTCCCCAATTGTCCACAATTTTTAACTCTGGGGCATATTCCATAGGTCTTAAAAGCATCATCATCTCATTATGAACCCTAGCATTCTGATTACTCAGTCGTGACTTGAGTCTGGTTGCAAAAACTTTGTCAAAGTACACATAGCTAGCATTCTTCATGTCCCATGATACATCAGCACTCCACATCTGGACAGGCAATTCTTTACCATCTTGGAATTTCTCCAATTCCATTTCTTCTTCAAAGAAATCAGCACTGTCGAATAAGAACATGTGCATCATGAGGGAATACCAACCCATTGGTTTCTGTATGTTGCCATCTTGGATCCCTGACAAACCATCATGCATTTCTTGAGCAATATAAGAGGCATAGTCAAACACTACTAACAAGTGGGGATACAGAATCTGAACAACCATCAACATTATATGGATAGGAATTGCCCCCTCTTCATCTATCCCCAAAACATTACACAAAGCACTGTACATTTTTCTGGCCTTGCCATTTAAAAGATCCTATTTGAAGGGTTCCGGGGTTCTAGGCCCTATCACTACCAAGTATCCTATTTTGTTGGCATACCCCTTCACTACTTCACCCCTGTAATAGTCTCTTTGGTTATTGTATATTTCTTTGAAATACTCAAGATCAATATCATGCATATTCTGGGAGGTGTTAGTCAGCTTGAAAATTCTTCTGATTTCATCTGTTGATACAATCGATATTATATCTCCCTGGGTGTCCCTAACAACCCTAGTCACCTTATCATAAATGTTTGCAATCAAGATGAATAAATCAGTATCCATGAACACACTGGGGGCTATCAGTTTTCCCACATCTAATTCCCAAATATTATAGTCTGGGGTAGAGGCATTTCTTTGACTATAGGTCATTTTGAGCATGGTGAGGCCATCAAAACTGGTCTTAGCGTCCTTTGCCCATCTACCAGAATCATATAATCCTTCTCCATCTTAAAATGAGGATGCAATGGGACTATCTTTTTAGCTTGTGTGGCATCCCCTGAGGACAGTGGTAATTGTTGCAATAAATCTTCCCTGACATTTCTCTTCTGGTAATCAACCTCTCCGGAGATTTCAATTATAGGGGCCATTCTAAAGGTTTTCTATCAATACTGGAATCGGGTTTTGAAACAAAAGCTCTGAGACCTTTCTGAACTGCAAATTCTATCTCAATTGGAATGCTAGTGAATCAATAAGCTTACCCATTCAGCATAGAAGTCGCGTGAAGCTATTTTTCTTCGCAATTCCATCTTTGCTCAAATTGTTTTGGTGAATTATTGAGGCTGCAGTTGGCTTAATCAATTTTACAGCCTCAATCAAATCAGCATTTTGAAATGAATTCAACTGGAGATGTCACACGTTCTGCAATTAATCTGCAAGCTTCAATTTCCTGGCTTAATGGCTCTCTGCAACTTATTTCATCAACTTTGAATTTGAACTGTCGATTTTGGACATTACTCTTCGCATCTGATGACTAACTTATTTTCCCGTAAACAACTGTTGACTGAGGACATGTGTCACCACCACTTAATCACTTATTCATTAGATGTCGAGCAACTTCTCTTTAAGCGATTAAGAGAGCCGTCAAATATGGAACAACTTAACTGCAGTTTAAACTCTCATCAGCTTTGAATGCCTGGGCCCACCAACTGCCAGATGTCATCACTGCTTAATTACTTATTCATTAGATGTCGAGCATCTTGAGTATAAGCAATTAAGCTGATCATTAGATCTTTCTAGGCTTTAACACCTATTAACTCATCTGTGAATGGACCCACATTCTTCCTTGGACAGGTGTCACCTTCGCTTATTCGCTTACCCGTTAGATTCTGTGCACTTCTGTTTTAAGCGATTAAGTGGGCCATTTGATTTTTTCAAACTTGTGCACTAGTTAACAGAACACCTTTATGACTACTTAGCCCCACCAAGGACACACGTCACTTCTGCTTAATCGCTTAACTGCTAGATGTCGTGCATCTTTCTTTTAAGCGATTAAGCACGCCGTCTGATCTTTTCTAACTTGCTCGATACATAGGGTGATGACGTAAAAGGGGCTTGACCTAGCGGGACTTAGGAATTATTAAATTGGTTAGGATGATACAATCTTTTGGCAAAAAGTAACCTATTCAGCATGGACACATGACTTAACATGACTTAAGTGACCAAAAAAGTAACACGAAAATATAACTGGCCGAGGCATTTAGGGTTTTTTTAGTCATTTTTAACCATCTTCAATTAGGTTAAGGGTTTGAGGAAATTTGAAGAGGCATAAGGACACTCTGAAACTTGATTTCAAAGCCCTAGACATTATTAATGACAAGAGAACCTAAGAAAATTATATGGCACTACTTAAGTAAGAAATAGCACCAACAGCACTCTCGACCAACTGTATAAAAAAAAGACTACTTACAAATAACTTCAATTAAAGATTTATAATAATTAATTAACTACAATAACATCTTATAATTACCTCTCACTTTCCTCAATCTACCTTTCCCCATCAAGTGCTCCCCTTCAAATTTGTTAATGGCGTTGGGGTCCCAAATGTGATCTACATGCATCTTTGCGGAAAACTTAGGAAGATATTCACTAATGTACACCATGGTCTGTTATACCATATATCCCTCCACCATAGAACCCTCATGATGTGTTCTTTATCGAACCAAACCCTTCAAAAATCTTAGGTGTCTCTCAACCATCCATATTGACCTAGTTTGTACAGGTCCACACAATTCAATCTCCTCAACTTGATGTATGAGGTAGTGTTCTTGTGCATTGAAAAAAGTAGAAGGTAAACACTTTTGCATTTCACACATAAGATGAGGAATTTTTCTCTTCCAATATTTTATATCTTCTTTATTGATTTCTTTCGATGACAACCACCTAGATGTGATTCTACACGAAGAAACATATAAATCATACTTTACAAACAATATACAATAAATTGCTGAAAAAGTAAAACAAGTTGCAGGTATAATATCCATACAACAAATCTAACAAATAACGCTTCTAACCTCATGTATTTTCCAAGATCATTTATAACTTGTTTGACACTATTTTCGAAGTGGTGTAGGAGAGATAGAGGTAGAACGTACTGCAATAATTATAAAATGATCATTTCAATATTTTAGAGAATAATACAATGAAAAATACATGCAACATACAAATATATAGAGAATACATTTTGAACATGAATTACCATAATAAAGGTATGCCAATTGTGTGTTTTCATCCCTGGCCCAAATTCACTTTTCTTTGATATGAGATTGTTTATGTTCGTAGCAAACCCTGTGGGAAATTGAATTTTTTGTATGACTTCTTTTATAGCATTGCTTTGCTACTTCGATAATAACCAAGGAAGGGCACTTACATCAATATGGTCTCCATTGTTATTTGATTGAATGACATTTTTCAATGCATGGTTAGAATCTTCAATGTCACTACAAATTTTGACAATATTTTCTTTATCACGCCTTTCATCCAATAATTTCCATAATGTCTTTGTTACATTCTTTCTAATATGCATAGCATCAAACAAATGCATGATTGGGAGGTGCTCGTAGTACGAAAACCTGCTAAATTGTCTAAGATAACATTTTAGTCCTTTTGGAAGTTGGTCATTGATGCCTTGATGACCTTCACGAGAATCAATTACATCATCAGTAAACAAAAGATAATATCAAAATATAAATTTCAAACAAAAACCATCAAATTGAATGGCATTACCTTGTCGATTTACTCTATTGTATTCCAACTTCCATAGGTGAGGTGTCATTCTTCATGGCTTTGATGCAGTCTCTTCTTTCCCATTGAGAAGATGTTTTTTGGTAATTCAATACTTATGATTTCTGTGGAAAAAGTGCCTATACTCATTGAACACCTGCTTTCCTAAACTTTTTGAATGATGAGATTTCATCTTTGGACCACAAACTGGACATGCAAATTTTTTCTTTGTCTGAAGACCTACAAGATTATGTATAATTGGATTGAATATTTTGATTTTGATAATTACAATTATCATGCGCAAACTTAGACATACAAAAAAGATTTGTTAGCACTATAACATACCAAAAAAGAGGTGTTAACAAGAGAACATACCACAAAAATGTGTTAGCCCAGAAGCATCATGTATTGTCCATACAAGCATTACATGGAATTAAAACTATCTTTGACCTATTGGCCTAGAGATGTCATACATAGTGACCCCATTCCATAACACCATCATCTCGTCGATAAGAGGCTCAATATATACATTCATATCTTTCACTTGGTACTTACCTGGTTGAATGAACAAAAATATTACATAGTTATTATGACCATTTTGATAGATTATTTATAATAAATTAAATTAGATGACTATTAAATGAAACAATACCTGGAACAATCATTACCAACATTATGTGCTCCCTTTTTATGGACATCCAAGGAGGAATGTTACCGTTGATAAAAAAAATAGGCCACACTGAGTAAACAGATCTCATCTCTCCAAATGGATTGACACGATCCACTACCAATGAAAGCTTGAGATTACGAGGTTCTTCTTTAAAGTGTGGCCAAGTTTCCTCTATGTCCTTAAATGCAGAACCATCTGCGGGCATTCGCATAATGTCATCTTGACTTCTATTGCGTGCATGGTAATCCATAAATTGTGCCAAGGTAGTACACCTGAATAATCGTTGCAGACGTGGAATAATGGGAATATACCAGAGAACCTTGTGAGGCAAATTTTTTGTTATTTGATCTGTTTGATATCTACTAATATGAAAATTAGGGCATTCTATTGCAAATTCATGTTGTTTATGATATATAATATGATCATTGGGACATGCATGTATTGTTTGACACTCCATCCCAATATCTTTCATTATGGCAGATAGTTCCCGGTACGAGCGAGGTAGAATGTTTGATGGTGGTAACAAACACTTGCCTATCAACCTATGACAAAAGATATAATTAACATACATGATTCACCCTCTGTTAACAATAAGGAAATTGTGACTAAAATAGGTGAAAAGATGACATATATGACATACCTTAACATTCGTGACATTGGTACATTGGATA
Source organism: Thuja plicata (assembly GCA_018584345.1). Taxonomy (NCBI): domain Eukaryota; kingdom Viridiplantae; phylum Streptophyta; class Pinopsida; order Cupressales; family Cupressaceae; genus Thuja; species Thuja plicata. The sequence goes on from MU224754.1 coordinate 2,400,164, forward strand.
AACCATTCAAAACCTTGAAGTTCACCAACAACAATACAACGGACAGAAGAGTTGTTTGGGATCCTTTGTATAGGGGCTCACGTGCCTTCTCAAGTATAGGTAAATCTTCATCATCATGATCAGCTACACTAGTACTATAATCTTCAATTGTATTCTCTGGCACATGATCAACTGCAACAATACCATCATCTTCAATTGTGTTCTCTGTCGCATGGTCATCTTCCTCCATGAAATCATTATCTTCTCCTTGGATATTTACACCTCCATGTTCCTTGACTTGGAAATTCACATTCTCTGAATTGTTATGGTCCATAACATGTAAACCAGGGTGGTTAACCTATATCAAAATGATGATATTAAATTAACCATGACCATGATCTCATCATCAATTGATTTCTTATGTATATAAATTGTTAAAACAATATATTGAAATACTTACCAATGGACGAAAATCGTTCCCCCTTCAATGTGACCATGCTCTCTACAATGTTTCTCATCTGTTTTAACTAGAAGTCTTTGACTCTTTAAGCCCTTGCAATTTTTGCAAGGACAATAACATTTTCCATCACTTTTTCTTTTAAAATTAGCCCACTATCTAGCAATTGTCTCCTTATTTTTCTCTAGGTTCATATTGTCGGACATGGTCTTTCTTCATAGGAAAATATCCGGGCTATAATTATACCAAAAACTTGTCTCCCATACTCTGAATTAAGATATTAACATTGTAATCCATCAAATATAAACATAGTAGCATTAGTACTATCTTGTATAAAATCAAGCGTAAATCCATTAAATAGATTTTGACTGCAAAGCATTGTACATTTAATCTAATCATGATTCATATTTGATAGGAATGCTATCCATATTTGACAGGAATGCTAACAAAATAAAATAAAAATGAAAATATAAAATATCCACTTCGACATTGTTGGAGATAAAGTGATTGTTCTGAGAAAGGTTTGGTGGTGAATATCCACATAAGTTGGACACAAGACAACTAGGAGTGTCAATTTGAGGGCATTGTATAATTACAAATCAGCAGTTGCCACTTGTGGCTAGAGATTACAAAGAAACCTAGAAAATTCCCACGGCTTGGAAATAAGCACTAATAATATTGACATTAGGTTAAGAAATCCCTAAAACCACACTTAGTATTTAAGAAATCCATACAACCATAAAGTCTATTATCAAATCACCTTCATAGTCATCAATCCATCATTAGGACAAACATCTAATCAGAAAAACATTATCTTTATTAAGGCATTATTAACCTTTGGCAACAGATCATAATTCATACACCAATTAGGTCTCTAGGCTCATTAGGCCTTACCATTTCTTAGAACTTACTAAAATTACTAAAATTGTAATTTATAAAAACCTGCAGTAAAGTTATAAAAAAGAACATGGTAAGGCATCACATGTCTATGACTTGGGACTATGTGTTGTATATAATGTTTGATTTATATTCTTTTCGAAGCTTCCAAAGAAACAAAATGTTAAGAGAAAATCATGGATCATACCTATCTTGTAAGCTCATTTTTGATACTTAGCATTCTTCAAACCCCATTATGTATCTCCAAGCTCGAATCAAGTTTTTATTTGGTATTGCTTGTACATGAACCATCTGTGAATTTCTAATGCTTAAGCTTCATTAATAATGTTTTTGTGCCTTTTATAAATCTGCAGCTCTTAATAACGCACCAATGGCCACCATAGTTGAGAAGATAATGAAACAAGGCCTATTTTCTTTATAAAAACTTTTACCACTGTTCTGATAATTTCTTGATCTTTTACTATACACAACAACAATTTTGTTATTATGAACATTATTTTATGAGATCTCACTGTCAACTTGCTGATTGAAGTATTTTCATGGTAATAACACAACCTATTATTCTTTGGACCTCTTGTATAATATTTAAATCAATAACATGGCATATTGTTATCCCTCTGAAAATGATCATTATACCATACTTTTGGTCTGTTGTTTGCTAATGGATAACATAGAGGAATTATACTGTTATATGCCACTAACATTGTCCTTTGTATCCATACCTTTGTTGGAACTATCCTTATGTAAAATACATATATTTGTTTAAGAACTTTGAATCTGTAACTTTGAATGTTGGTCCTATGAGTATTTTGTTGCTTTTTATTCATAGATATTTGTCATGTATGAATTGTTGCCTTGTTGATCATCAACGACTCTCTTTATTAAATGAATGTCACTTAAACAAGATTATGCCTTATCTATTTTTTAACTGATTTGCCTTTGACCATATACCAATGATTTTTTGATGGCATGTTCTTGACATCTCCTCATTTTCCTGAATGTTCTTGGTACTTGTTATGTTACACAGTATTTGAATATAGAGCTTGTATGGAACTATTTATGTAAATGTTGTATTCTCACTCATTTTATGAACTATCACTTGTCCATGTTATTTCTTAGCTAATGACAAGAATTTA
>MU224754.1:2404139-2421213 GCA_018584345.1 Thuja plicata
ACTGAAGAATGAGAATACACACAAAAGAAATGGAATAAAAACTGACATCAGAAGAGCGTCTTTAACTTTCCCTATCCATCAAAACATTGTCAATGTTTCTCATCAATTTAAAAATAAGGATCCATGATTTTTTGATCATAATATATGGAAACAATTTCTAACTGTTGTATAAGCATAATTTTAAGCACTTCCAAAGCTGACAAACATGCAAATTAATACATTCCCAGCAACCATGTTGATAAGACTAACAACCAAGACTACAAAATGTTATTACCAACTTACATATCAAATATAGTAATGACTGTATTGAACATGGTTTGCTTAGATGCTATTGGATTCCCAAAATTTGAAAGGAAAATATACATTTTTGGTTGCCTGTGTAAGTTCATCTTTTGACGGAAACAACTGATATTGTAGTTTTTGACATGCTTTAGAGATTTAAGGCTCAGGTTATCGTTGGACATGTTATAATTGTTTGATATCATTTTTAGCATAACCTAAGTATGATTGCATTTTGTCATCATATTTCATTATAAGCAGGTAAAAAGCTTCCTAAAAAGAAAACATAAAAAATAGCATATCCAGCTACAGCTATGAAAATATTCCAACGGGCAATTATCTAGTGTTAAAGCAGGCAAAATTGCTACAAAAACAAAAGTTCAACCTAACTAAAAATTATGAGGGGAAAATTTTTAGTGTTATTTGTGTGTACATTTAGAACAATCTCACTTCTAGGGAAGTACATTAATCATTCTAATTAGAGAAAGCAATAAGTTCTCTGTGATTGTTAGTTTCAAAAACCTATTTAATAGAATTATAGATAAACCACCAAATGATGGTCAACAGTGAACCTAGAATGATGGTCCTTTTTTATTCCTTAGTGAATGATAGAAGTAGAATCTTACCAAATGTTGTGACTTCATATTCAAAGTGTTTACAACACCTGTTATCATTTTAGTTGCACACTAAAATTGATAAATTGATATTGTCTTGCATTGGATTATGAATTTTATAGTTGTTGTCTTAAGTTGCAGAATTGTTCAGATTCAAAGGAGAAAGTATGCATGCAGCCTAGCAACTATAAATAGGAAAAAAGACTTGCATAAAAGGTACATCCTTTCAAACTTTGTTCAGATATTGAAGACAAATATCTTATTATTGCATTCACGATTAACACTTATGTTGTTCTCTAAGTATTGACCTGATTTAAACTTTCAAATTCAAAAAATTGGATCATTAAATTGAACATTCAAAATGAATGCAATAAGCAAGTGTTCCTTTATAGGTTACATCTTTCAGTGGAGAATACTGAGAAAATATGCAGTACTGAAAGTAAAAAGGAAGCATGCTAGTAGTATAGGGTAGGGGTCCCATGCATTGCCTTATCATATGGTTGTTGTCAAGCCGATTTTCTGCATGTCGGGGTTGAGCAATGATGTCATTTGGATCCTCATGATTTTTGCCTTATCTCATCCTAGTTCTTTTTTTTTTACCTGCATCATGAGAGAAAAAATGGTGTTAGATCCAACTGGATCTAAGCAATACATGAAACACAAACAACATACTACTATTATCAACACTTTCACAACTACATATCAACTATATAAATATCAATGCAATAACAAGGTATACATCTGCAATAACTAAAATAAAGTATCAACGGGACATAATTTTATGAAACCTTTTACTGCATATAGTTGTTATCCTGCATTAGGAAGGGATTGCTATTTAGGATAGCAGATCATCCACATGTTAAGTTAATAAATCCAACCATTAAATCCACATTCATACATAAATGTCATCCCACATAACATTTGCATACAGACATAGATTTACTGATTGAATCCATTAACCTAACATGGGGATTCAAAAATGATTGTGTGCAAATGAGAGATATCCACAAATTCTCAAGTATGATGTGTAGGAAAGAAAAGAAGACACGACATAGTAATAGAAATGTTGTTATAAGAGATACATGTGAAATGAAATGATGCAGAGTGTTCCTAAATAAAAGATGTGACAACAAACAAAGAAGCAGACTTGCAGGTTAAATGAGTACCATCAATTATAAATGTTGTTATCAAGTACATTAAAAGTGCAGAAGGAGGAAGACAAAAAAGGAGATCATTTTGAATACTAATACTGTTTGCTTCATGTGCAGATTGAAGACTAACTAGAACACACAATCATTATAGTGTATGCAGGAAAGGTGTATGTTTGGAATGAGCTTTATGTCATGAATTTGGCCCATGGGAGTCACGAGCCCGTGCTCGAACCCTGTGGGTGATAATTCAATATGTTGAAAAGATGCTAAAGATTAAGTACAAGAACATAGAGATATTTTTATGGGAGTCACAATCCCGTGCTCGAACCCCATAAATAGATTTCATTGCTGAAAGTGAAAATATGTGTTATGAGTCTTGTTACATCTGGATTATTGATTTACACCAGAGTTATCAAATGATATGTAATCATGCATTTGTTGTCAAAACACTTTGAAAGATACACTTGAAGCTTGCCGCCATGTATATAAGGCCAAGTTGTAACAGTCATGTTGTCTTTCAAGAAGAAATTGCTACATCAAATTTATTGAAGTTCATTTTAACCACAATGAATGCTACAGGAATTAGGCAAATAAATAGAGTAATAGTGTAACAGTGTAACCAAAGTAGATTTCAAAATTACAGTGTTCAAATCTTAAGCATGTGGCATTACAACATAATAGTGAAATGATCAAAGCTCTAAGATCTAATATAAAGAAGCTGAATTATTTTCAACAGTCACAAACTGAAGGAACATATACAGAGCATCATAGTTTCAAACAGTGGCTGCTATTAGTAAGAGAAAAATTGAACTGAAGACTGGAGTACATGTATTTTAAGGTCAGATTTGCATATAAACTAAACAAAATATCACTATGTTGAGAATTGAATCTATGCAAAATCTATGCAATGTTAATACAATAGAAGTCGAGTGCTAAGTGCAATGAAGGATACAGCTCAATCATAAAGCATCATGATATGTACATCAGCAAGCATAGTGCCAATGAAATAAAGTCAAATAGAAGCCAAGTATAAATAGTGATGAGGAGTGAACATTAGTGGAAGTCGAATTGCAAAGGAACTCAAGTTCATATATTTTCAGATAGCATGCATATGTTTTGAGATAGATACAGATTCTTTAAACATTTACAAACTCGAAAGACTATAGTTATGTATAAAATCCATATAGGTACCTTAAGAAATGTTATTTTTATAATATTTTTTGCCATTAAACTAGTGGTTTTATTTATAGATTTACAAAGTCAAGTATACATCTATAGCCAAGCTATGGAAGTGACAATATTGACAGTGAAAGAAGAAAAAAATCAGAGATACAAAGATGTTCTAAAAGATGCCAACAATAGTAGAAGGCAAGTAAAAAGAAGAGGATAGCTTATCTTTTGAGACTTGCAGATGAAGCCCGAGTTTGAAGCATGGAGTCCAAGCTTGAGTTATTTTGCACACCATGTGTTTGGAATAAGTCTGAAGATGTGGCTGGAAGAGGCTAAGCTTCAAAAAAGACATCTCCATGTCTTTCAGCCACATTCTAGACCAAGCCCAAGCTCACGATGGTAAGAAGGCCCACTTCACAGCCCATCAAATAAACTAACTCAAGTATAAGATACCCACTTTCAGAAAACAATGAAGACTCAACAAATAGTTAAAACCCGTGGGATAGAAAAGAAGTTCCAGTTCAAGATGTCGACATTCAACAAGCTATGCCGAGTTCAAGTGCAACTAAGATTTAACATGCAGAGAGGTGCCATATTATATGGCATGTGAACATCATTAGAAACCAAAGGATGGGATAACAGTGGAGGTCGAGTTCAATCCAAGTCAAGAAGTCGAGTTCTAGTTCTTTAAATGATATATGCAAAACACCATAGATTATGGTGTATTAAACTTATAGTTACAACTAGAAGTGTAGCCACGGGGAGAGCTTAAGTATTTGTAAAAGATACATGCAGAGAGGTGCCATATTATATGGCATGTAAACATCAGTAGAAGCCATGGTGAACTACAATAGAAAGGCTGAGTTCCATTCAATGAAAAACTGCTTTATAGCATAAAGAGTTCTAGTTACAAATCATAGTGGAGAAGGCTGGAACTCGAGTTCCTAAAACATGCATATCGGCAAACTTAATGGTAGAAAATAAATAAATCAAAGATCCTGAGTTTTGCATACACTCTAAGATCACACCAAAGAGCCCTAGTTCATGTGCAGAAGACTCCCAAGCTGCAAGTCAAAATGTATAGCTAATAGGAGCCCGCATTCTTCATTGTTATTTACTTCCAGTTATAGATCATAGCAAGAAATAACAAACAGAATGAAGTCTGAGTTCACCAGCATGGCAGCAGCAAAACCCTAAACTCTTTGATTCTCGACACACAAAATGCAAAATGAGATACAATACAAATTGATGTCTATGTTAGAATCAATAAAATTTTAAAATCCACAACGCAAGTTGAGTTAGGTTTCTGACCACTACTGTGCATGATGACTCTACTAAGGATGCCGCGACATCATCATCACATGATATGTCAGGGATATTTTTGGGTCATGTTGACCATGGAGTTAATTGATGAGTTAGGGCTAATGAAGTTATGGTGTCGGCTTCATGTGTTGGGGTTATACATGGTATTAGGGTTATTTGTAAATATGGATCGGTTTTTAACCATATGATGTGGTTTTTTAGGTTAGTATTCCATATTATAATGTATTCTTAGGGATATATTTAGAAATGCCATGTAACATGTTGATGGATATTGTTAAGATGTAAATCTTTAAATCAACATTAGGGGATATAGTTGAAGGGATAAATTTTAGGCATGAATCATGCCTTGGGTTTAGGGTTATAGAGAGATCATGGAGAGCTTTTGTGGGAGCTATATTATAGGCATCAATTGGGCCTAATTTTTAGGGGATCTATCTGTTTTAGAGCACCTTTTTAGGGGGGATATTTCATTTTTGAGATTAGCCTTGGAGGCTATATATTCAAATTTCTTATTCATTGTTCAAGGTTTAGAATTTGGGGATTTTGAGGTATTAAGTAAACACATTGTTCCTTTGCCCATTTTCTTTGTATTTTATAACCATTTTGCAGATTTTGGAGATAATAAAGCTGGCTTTACCATTCACACATATTTTTTGAGTCTTGCATCTATCATTTTCAAGTTTTCTGCATTTAAGTGTTTAATATCCCTTTTTAAGCACGGATTAGTGAATTGCTACAAATTCCTATTCTAGGTTTAAAGAATTAACCTTCTACAGAAGTTATATGTTTGTTGGTTGAATTCCTACTATTAGTGGTACCAAACCCTAATAAGGAATTACAAACCATCCTAGGTGTTGAGAAAGGAAATCGTTTGCAAAACTTAGTAGTTTGTGTTTTTGTAAGTGCAGTCTTGCAAAATTTTGATAAATCTGCATCCATCTTTGGTGTATCACCTTTCTTAATTAGTTTTTCTTCACTTTCCAAGTTCTCCTTCTCCCTTTTCCCAAAACTATAAAAAGTCAATATTAGGTGATATCCCAATTCAACAGGAACCGACCTAGAATCTGGAGATTCATTCTCTAATCCACCTAGGAGAATGTTTCCATGTTTCAACATGATGGCTAGATTTTGCATCCAGCTATAGGTGCAATCCTGATTGACAACAGTTTTTGGCACGCCCGATGGGACCCAACTATTTCACAGTTTGGTGAAGCTTCATTATTATTGTTGTTATGGTGTGACCAACAGTATTTCAGCCTTTGGAGGTAGGATTCAGACACACACCTAGTGACTTTGCAAAAAAAAATCTATTGGTTTCAAAGATCAAGTGTTGGTATTTTTCAAATCATTTTTATATTCAAATTTCCAGCATTAATTACATGAATAGAGATGTCATATTATTGTGGGCAGAAAGAATACCCACCACCATATTATGAAAGGAATGACCCTGAAGTTTCTAACCAGCCATATCATTTTGAGGGTGTTACCAATTTTTTTCAGAATGATTTTGCAAGTGCTAATTATCAGCATGTTTCACATGTTTGTGACCCTCTCATTCATGTGCAAGTCTTGTATAAAATAGATCTTAATGGAATTAGAGATCAGGTTATGGATCTTGGTCAGAGGCTTGATGACCTTGGTGTAGGCTTGAAGGGAGATCCATCTTTTCCCTTACACAAGGATGAGTTTGGATATCGAGAGTTACAACTCCTTTTGGGGGGTTGGGCTGCTTAGATACAAGAGAATAAAGAACAACAAGGATTTGATATGTAGGTGGAAGATTCGGTCTATTGAATCTTTCAAATGAAAATGCTGATATGGAGTTTGAAATATTCTGAGGACACAATAGCAATAAAGCAGCATATGCAAACTCAAGCAAAGGAGCAGTTTGATGTCAAACAGAGACAGCATGATCAAGTCCTTGCTGATAGGCTGGAAGCATAGAAGAAAGTTCATGAGAAAGAGTTAGAAGATCATAAGGAATTTTTAAAGGTCATGTTTTCTGTAGGTGTAAAAAGTGAGGAATATTTCCAAATTAAATTAAGAGCTCATGAGGAATTTCATGACAAAGAGCTACGTGAGCACAAGGAGAGAATAAGGCTCTTGATTGATACATAAACTAAGAATAGATATGTCGGTAAAGTTCACTATGAAGAAGCCCAAAAGTATAATGATCAAAATAGTGAAATGATGGCAGATGTGTTTGATGAGCTACCTAAGTTTGATGGAGAGGACAGTGTACTAAACCAATCACCATTATCAAGTTTTGTCCAAGAAGATGAAGAATTGAAGCCCATCCTGATGCAAGATCATGAAGATGATGCTATAAATCATAGGGTAGAAACACCAGTTGAAGGACAGTAAGAGGAAGTTCAAAATTTTGATGTTTTGATCATGCATGACAGTAACAACAAGGTAAATATTAACCCTCTTCCATGCAACATTGAAAATCAGGATGATGAGGCTGATTTTTGGGATGGTCTTGAAGTGTTCATAACAGAATTAGATGACTGTCATCTGTCTCCTCATGAAGAGGACAAGGTACAACAAGTTGTTGCACATATGGTATGTACTGAATCTCATAAATTTCTTTCATCTTCTAATATGAAAAAGCTAACAGAATCGATAAGCTGTGGTCATAAAGATCCTAGAGGTGAATTTGATAGGATGTTGACCAAGGAGGGAAGCATTTAGGAGGAATCTCAAGGGTCTCATATCAAGGCCAATTCAGTGGATGTTGTGGAGGGGATTTCAACTTCTGATCATCAAAACATTGGTATATTACCTCAGCCTATTTTTCCTCATAAATCAGATACAGTTGATCATGAAATTGTTACAGTGGTTCCAGAGATACTCAATAGAGTTGAATCCCGCAGCATAAAATTAGAATCCGTTATTACAAGAGGCTTCCCAGTCAGGCATCTTTCCAGAATGGGGCCTATTCCTAAGATTCCAATTATAGAGCAGCAGATCTAGCATGTTTATAAACCTCAATTCTATGTTGATATTGATCAAATACAAGAGGTATGTGATCTGATTTATAATTTTTAGGATATGCTACAGAAGTCTCAGATCTTTCAAGTTATATTGCATATATTTTTAGTTGCCTATATGCATGCATCTCATCCATTGTTGGTGAGAAAAGGAAGCTATTTCAGTTAGCCAGTTAATGGATGTATCTGAGGGTCCTTGGATGATTGATTATCTTAGGTAAGATTAGAAGTTTCCAGTTATAGTTTGCTTTCTCTAAGTGTTGTTCAAGCACATGTTTCAGTTTTAGTTTCAGTTGCAGTTGTGTGGTAGAATAAATCAAGGACATCACTGATGTACTTCACCATCATGACATGAAGAGATACCTATCATACAAGACATGGAATCTATTCTGCTGCCCCATATCATAAGCATTTCATCCATGCAATGACACTGGACTACAACAGTAACATCCTTGGCACATGCTTCAGTTTTAGTTTTAGTTTTCAGTTTTTAGTTAGTTTTCATTTTGAGAAGTTCAGTTGTTCCTGAGGTTAAAGACTCTATGCCCAATGGATAAGCAGAAGGCAACTGGTCTAATTTTGTTCAGCAGGCAAACACCCCTAAGAGGTCACCAGGAAATGTTATAATTTTAGTTACACACTAAAATTGATAAATTGATATTGTCTTACATTGGATTATGAATTTTATAGTTGTTGTCTTAAGTTGTAGAATTGTTCAAATTCAAAGGAGAAAGTATACATGTAGCCTAGCAACTATAAAGAGGAAAAAATACTTGCATAAAGGTACATCCTTTCAAACTTTATTCAGATGTTGAAGAAAAATATCTTATTATTGCATTCAGGATTAACACTTATGTTGTTCTCTAAGTATTGATCTGATTTAAACTTTCAAATTTAAAAAATTGGATCATTACATTGAACATTCAAAATGAATGCAATAAGCAAGTATTCCTTTATAGGTTACATCTTTTAGTGGAGAATACTGAGAAAATATATAGTACTGAAAGTAAAAAGGAAGCATGCTAGTAGTATGGGGTAGGGGTCCCATGCATTGCCTTATCATATGGTTGTTGTCAAGTTGGTCTTTTGCATGTTGGGGTTGAGTAATGATGTCATCTGAATCCTCATGATTTCTTCCTTATCTCATCCTAGTTCTTTTGTTTTTTACCTGTATTATGAGAGAGAAAATGGTGTTAGATCCAACTGGATCTAAGCAATGCATGAAACACAAAAAGCATACTACTATTATCAACACTTTCAGAACTTCATATCAACTATGTAAATATCAATGCAATAATAAGGTATACATCCGAAATAACTAAAATAAAGTATCAAAGAGACATAATTTTATGAAACCTTTTACTGCATATAGTTGTTATCCTGCATTAGCAAGGGATTGCTATTTAGGATAGCAGAGCATCCACATGTTAAGTTAATAAATCCAACCAGCAAATCCACATTCATACATAAATTTCATCCCACATGACATTTACATACAAACATAGATTTACTGATTGAATCCATTAACCAAACATGGGGATTCAGAATTGATTGTGTGCAAACGAGAGATATCCACAAATTCTAAAGTATGATATGCAGGAAATAAAAGAAGACACAACAGAGTAATAACAATGTTTTTATAAGAGATACATGTGAAATGAAATGATGCAGAGTGTTCCTAAATAAAAGATGTGACAGCAAACAAAGAAGCAGACTTGCAAGTTAAATGAGTACCATCAATTATAAATGTTGTTATCAAGTACATTAAAAGTGAAGAAGGAGGAAGAAAAAAAAGGAGATCATTTTTAATACTAATATTGTTTTCTTCATGTGCAGATTGAAGACTAACTAGAACACACAATCATTACAGTGTATGCGGGAAATGTGTCTATTTGGAATGAGCTTTATGTAATGAATTTGGCCCATGGGAGTCACAAGCCCGTGCTCAAACCCCATGGGTGATAGTTCAATATGCTAAAAAGATGTTAAAGATCAAGTAAAAGAACATAAAGATCCATTTATGGGAGTCACGAGCCCGTGCTCGAACCCCATAAATAGATTTCATTGCTAAATGTGAAAATATGTGCTATGAGTCTTGTTACATCTGGATTATTGATCTACAACAAAGTTTTCAAATGATATGTAATCATGCATGCACTGTCAAAACACTTTAAAAGATACACTTGAAGCTTGCCACCATGTATACAAGGCCAAGTTGTAACAGTCATGCTGTCTTTCAAGAAGAAATTGCTACATCAAATTGATTGAAGTTCATTTTAACCACAATGAATGCTACAAGAATCAAGCAAATAAACAGAGTAACAGTGTAACCAAAGTATATTTCAAAATTACAGTGTTCGAATCTTAAGCATGTGGCATTACAACATAATAGTGAAGTGATCAAAGCTCCAAGATCTAATATAAAGAAGTTGAATTATTTTCAACAGTCACAAACTGAAGGAACATATACAGAGCATCATAGTTTCAAATAGTGGTTTCTATTAGTAAGAGAAAAACTAAACTGAAGACTGGAGTACATGTATTTTAAGGTCAGATTTGCATATAAACTAAACAGAATATTTGTATGTTGAACATTGAATCTGTGCAAAATTCATGCAATGTTAATACAATAGAAGCCGAGTGCCAAGTGCAATGAAGGATACAGCTCAATCATAAAGCATCATGATATGTACATCAGCAAGCATAGTGCCAATGAAATAAAGTCAAATAGAAGCCAAGTATAAACAGTGATGAGGAGTGAACATTGTATGCACCCTAAAATGGTCGCCTGGACTATGGGCCCCCATTTATCATTTTATCAATTTATCAAATTCCTGAATCAAAGCTTTGCAACATTTTCAATTTAAATCAATTTTCTTGATCAAATTGTAATTAATTCAATTATTTCAATATTTCCTAAGATTTGATAATTTTAATTTAATTAAAAGATTTAATCTCCCTTTTAAATAAATTAAATTCATCTTATTTAATTAAATTAAATTCCTCCCATTTAATTAAATAAAATTCTTCTAATTTATTTAATTTTAAAGAAAACCCCTCTTTTAATTAAATAAATAAATAAAAATCTCCACTTAAAGCACTTTAGTTGATGAAAAAGGAAATAAATTAAATAAAAATCCCTTTTTCTTCACATCTTCCTAAGTGGTGGGATTTTTGCCTCTTAATCATAGCCTTTGATTTTTTGCCTCGTAATCTCTACCGTCCATTGCTCTTTAAAAGGAAATCTCTCCTCATTTTCATATAGAATTTTTATGTATTGTTATGCTGCAGGTTTGGAGAGCAATTTTGGAGGAGAATTTGAGCACTCAAGCTTGGATATTGCAACTTCTCTCTTCTTGTCTTCTTCTTGCATCCATGGCTATTCATGTAGATTAGATTCATGTTTTCTTTCATAGATTAATCTTGCATTTGTATTTCTTTTCATAGAATAATCATGCATTGTTATCATTTAGATTAATTTCCTTTCATGCATTGCAATCATATAAAATAGTTTTTATTTCATTGCATATTGTATGATCATGGAGACTAGCATCCTTATTTTTTCTCTTTGAATCTCCCATTTCATGGTGTACTTGCATAGGCACAACTAGGTCAATCTGAGGGCCTTCATCACACACCTTTGCACTCTATGACTAGGGAGCTATGAGTCGATATTTGAGGCCTCATTCTTGAGCAACCCTGGATGGAATGACTCATAGAAGTGTGACACATTTTTAGCACATATTTTTGGCGCCCACAATGGGGCATGATTCTCCTGATTTCCTTCATTTTATTAAGATTTTCAGCTTTTCTAATCTTTACATGGTTATTTTATTGAATTTTTTAAAGTCTAACCCTTGTGCAGGATGAGTTGAAGACAAAACCTAGGGTTTTTTGAAATATTTGATCATATCTCCTAAACGGCTTGGATTTTCATTCTGAATTTGTTTTTGCAAGTTGAAGACATATCAAAGAAGCTTCAGTAAAAAAATTAGATTTTTCTGAGGTATTTTGAATTTTTTATAATTTTTCTTTATTTTTCATAAATCCTTAATTTTCTACACAAATCAGCATATTTTTGGAACTTTCTACATTTTCGGAAAGGTATTTAAATTCTACAGGGGGTCCATTCTTTGTGTTTTAAATTTGGATGCAATATCATAGCTCATTTGGTCGATTTATGAAAACTAGTCTATTTTGAGAAAATGGCTCCCTAGGGCACAAATGAAAAGATCTTTTTACAATTATGACATTTTTGGAAAGCTCTTTATTTTTTAATAGGGTTCTCTTTTCTATATTTAGGGTTTATGATCTGAATTCATGTCATATTGGTCCAATCTTGTTGACTAGGTCAAAAAATTAAAATTAAAAAAAGGGAATTTAATGATTAGCTTGCACTTATTTTTCTCATGGTTCAATGCATGATATGAGTTTTCATTTGGATTATTTGCTGGTTATTATTTCTCATAACAATTGATTTTTAGATCTAACCCTAGGGTTTGCATAAGTTGAATATACATTGCATATCTTTTTTGCTTGTCTTGCTTGTTGGAGAGTTCATGGGGATTGTTTGGACTTGCATGGATAAACACTAAAACGCTCATGTTGCTTTGGATTTGAGGTATTTTATTGAATCTCTATAACATTTGGATTTTGGAAATAATAATGAACATCTCATGTGATTAGCTTGAGTGTTTTCTTGCTTTCATAGATCACATTTCCAATTGGTGCTCTAAAAATGGACCTAGATTTGCTTTCTTGCATATATGTTTCACATAGTAATTAGGCCCTATGAACACTATTTGTGGTGATCTTGAGAGAGTGGGCTTCATTCACTTGTCTTACATGCGAAGCTCTTCTTGATGATAGATCCCCTTGTAGGTAGGGAAGGATTTGTCATTATCTCACTTGGTTTGGTCTTCAACTTTGATTGGTACTTTCTCTCTTGAGATTGGTGGTCATTATTGTTGATTTACCTTGGGTGAGGTGATTTCAAATTAGTGGGTCAATTAATCTTTTTTTCTATATCTGGGTGAGGTGAAGAGGCTATAGGATTATGCTCTTGTCCCTTTTGGGAAAATCAGAAACTTGGAACCCTTGAATCCAAACCAAGTCCCCATGTGGTTCATATTGTGAGTCTTTCTTGTTAAAGAGGGTTAACCATAGTGGACACTCCCTTTATTGGGTAAACCATGTGGATGGAACCTCAAGCGATAATATTCATTTTCACCATGGTAGCAACAACCGCTATATAAATGTCCTTGTGGAAGAAATCTCCACGGGTGTTGTTTCTTGTGGGTTGTTAGATCTCCTCAGTAGCTCCCGATTGATTAAATTATCAGACTATGTCAAAACCTCGGTGCGCCGGGATTGGATTTCACCCACTTGAGATTGCAAAAGTTGTAGAGTCAAACCATAGTGCAACCAACTTTTTCTTTTCTGGGACTGTGTGTAATTGGGAAAATATTTTGAGAACATACACAAGTAGAATCTTTAGGGAGTAGAAATACTACATCACTATTCTTGATCATGTGCAAGGTTTCTTTGTCCCTTGCTCATTGTTTGAAGACATTTGTTTTCTTGGACTCCTGGATTGTTGTTCTGCGTGCCTGATTCATGATAAAAATATGTTAATGCATCTAGTTGGTCAATTAAAATGAACAAATCTAAGTTCTCGAGTGATAAAAACTTCAATAGATCTCCCCAAAAGTGTTATGACATGTTTCTCAACATCCAAATGAACT
The DNA here is from genome assembly GCA_018584345.1 of Thuja plicata. Classification (NCBI taxonomy): domain Eukaryota; kingdom Viridiplantae; phylum Streptophyta; class Pinopsida; order Cupressales; family Cupressaceae; genus Thuja; species Thuja plicata. The sequence continues at coordinate 2,417,414 of MU224754.1, forward strand.
TAAATGGTATCAAGGTGCACAAAATGATTCTTGGTCTTCTTTCTTCCACATCTCCCATGTCTTCTTAGTCTCCAATTTCCATCATTTCTCTTCTTCCTTCACGCTTCTTCCTCTTCTTCCTAATATCTTCATGTTTCTTTTCCTCTTATTATCTAGTCTATCTTCTTCTAATCATCTTTTCTATCACTCTCATGATTGATTCCTCCTCTTCTAGAACCATGAATTCCAACTCTCTTGTTATGGAACCTCTCTTAAGAATAGATGATCTTGAACTCGTTGCTCAATTTGAAGAGTGGTTTTCCTCCGAAAATTGCATGGGTGATGAACTTAGGACGGAAATATAGAAAAAAGTGATTGAATCAGATGCCTTTTCTAGGATCATGTACATGATCATGTCATGACCTCCTTCTTCCAAACATCTTTCATCTTCTGAATCTGTTCATCTTTCCTCATCATCCAAAACTTCTTCTTCCACTAAGTCTTCACTTTCTTCTTCTTCACGATCGCGTTCTTCTTCTACTTCTCCCAAGAGTCATACTTCTCTTTTCAAGACATGCCATAATGAGCAATGTGATGACCCTTATGATACCTCTTCCATGAAGAATGACATGCCCATCTTTGATGACTCTGATGATCCAATTTATTATGACTTCGATGATTATGATGACTATGATGATGGACAATGTAGTGATACCTATGACACCCCTATTCCTAAGAGTCGTCCTCATCATTTTCTTGTTCTTACTAGTAATGGGTTGTTTTATTGGAGAGATTGTGATGGTGATCCCTATGACTCTGAATTTGAACAAGACTTTGATGAATTTTGTGAGAAATACCTCTTTGATGCTTCTATTGAGGAAAAGAAATTTCACCGCACTGATTTTAAACAGAAATATCATAAGAGTTTCTCCTCTAAGGATTCTCATGCTGAAAATAAAGATTTCACTCTCAAGAAGGATCATGTTAATGATGAACCATTGTTTTGTGATGATTCCCTTCTATCCTCTACTTCTTCCAATACTCATACATCTCCTAAAGTTGCCAAATCTTCCACAAATCCTTCATCCGACAGAAGTCCTAATGCTTTTCATGCGGTTCCCTATAGTTATCCTCAAGTGCTACCTCTTAAAAGAAACTCAAGTTAACCTTCACTTTGCTGCAAATACTTTCAATAATGCTAAACCTAAAGAGCCTAAGCCTTTATATGCTATAATGCCTACTTCAGCTAATCCTTCCCCATCTCTTCCCAAGTCTCCCATACAATTCCAACATGCTTCCTTGTCCTTAGAAGTGGCTACATGTCAAGAGGACTCTAAAAATGACAAAGAAAAGAACATAAATAAAGATCAAGATCAAGAAACCTCCATTTTATTCAATCCTTTTCATGATGTCTCTTATCTATTTCATGGTTCTTTTGATTCCTTACGCCCTTTCTCATTCATTCCACCATGTCTTAAATCTTCTCCTAAGCAAGATCAAGTTACTACTTACACCGTTGAGCTTATTGACAATCAAAATAACCTTACCCCACTTGTACTTTCCAAAGATGATACTTCCATTAAGGTTATTAAAAATGGTATTTTTACTTCCAATATTAAGCCTACTAAAAATCAAGAGGAACATTATGCGCTTATGCTATCCAAAAATCCTTGTCAAGATCAAAGTCTTCCATCTTCGTGTTCTACCACTCCATGTTTGCTTCCACTTTCTACTCTTCCTAAGTCTTTTGAAGCTTTGAACAATCCTATCAAAGAAGGTGCTCCTATTCAAGATGTTCACGATCCTATTGAAAAACCTAATTCTCACTCTAAAGATGATGATGTCCTTGGTTTTCATATACATGTCAATGAACTTATTCATTATCCTTTTGCATCTTCCACGTCCATCCTTTGACCTCCTCCACCAATACTAAGGGCTTCATGTTTTCCTTCCATCTTGGGTCCTTATGTCCCTTCACTTCCCCTCCTAACTCTCCTAATTTTTCATCCATCTTGAGTCCTTACGTCCCTCCATCTCCTATCTTTCCTCAAGATCAACATAGATGCATAGCCTTGAATCCTTTTCATCCATCCACCCATCTAAACCAGTCATATTCTTTTTCTTCCTCCACAAGTCCCAAGTCTTTTGGAAGAAAATTGAATGTTCAATATAAGAAAAAAAATAAATACAAGAATCCATCTAAAAAAGAATATCACTATGTCTCCTCTAATCGACATGGGGGCATAAAGTCAGAAGAGATATCTAAGAAGAAAACTACAAGACAAGTATGGGTTCCAAAATCCATCATTGAAGATACCCTCTCTAAATCATCAAAAATAAATAAAAATCCTACGACTATATGGATTCTAAAGTGTCTCTTGAAAGAATCTCATTTTGAGCAACAAGTGAAGTTGACATTCTGCAAGCTTCCAAAGGCTTCCACTTCATCTTCTTCCAAAAAAATTCTTTCATTCCATGCGCCTAAACCGCAACCTCTGCTATCCATTCACCATATTCCTTCACGTATTCCTTCATTTACGTTTCATCCATCCTCTTTTCACCCTTCAAGGTGTGTGTTGATGTTGATCTTGCCTTCCTTTCCGTCTACCCTTTCACAATCCTTCCATTCACTATCCCTCTACCTTCTACTCTTTTTCCTTTTTTGTCTATTCCTCCTATCTTCCAACCTCACTCGCTTTGCATAAAATCTTATCCTCTATTTTCCTCTTTCATCTTCCTTTCCCTATCAGCATCTTTGAGCATATCATTTTGGATCCTTGGAATATCATGGTTTATCCTTCCAAAGAGCATTATCTAAAAATCTTGCCTTCTTCCCAAAAATTCAAAAAAAAAGAGAAAAAAAAAAGAGGAAAAAAAATTTAAGAGAAATAATTTCGTACTATGGAAAAAACCACTCCCTTGTGGCACCTTGGATAGGTACCATGATGAAAACCTAGCAATCAGGCATCATGCATAGTTCTTCTACATCTTTCATCCATTTTGTATCCTCTCTTTGATCTTGAAAATGTTGATCTATACACGAACATTTGGGCTATCTTGTGAGCTATCTTACGATGATCTTGCTTTCATTCCTTTCATGTTTTCATCTGTATCTTCCTCCATTCATTTTTGCCTATCGTTATCCTTTTCCCCTTTAGTCTTGATCTAATAAAAAAGAAAGAAAGAGTAAAACACGGTGATCTGAAGCCTCTTAACATGTCTACTCCTTTAGACTGCATCATTTCCTGCTCTTGCATTACGCTTTTGTGACTTATCCTATGATGGTCTTTCATTGCTTGTCCAAATGTGCTTTACATGATGTTTCTTTCTTTTCCCTAGCTTGGGTACTCTTGAGGAGTTTGCCTTTGAGGATTTCTTCCCTTCATTCTCCTACATTCTCATGTCTTCCATCTCTTCCACCAGCTTGCTAATCCCTCATGTCCTCCACCTTGCTAAACATTGGGACTATGCAATGTGATCTTGCTTGGGAGTTTGATGCCCATTCTGTCTGGGGGCATCCTTTGTACATAATTATTGATCCTGAAAAAATCCAAAAAAATGATATATTGTCAAAAATTTTAAAAATTGAAAAATGTCCTGAAAAAATGATCATCTTAGTGAAAACCTAGCAATAGGCGCTTTGATGTATCTCCAAAAAAAATTATATATTCCAAAAAAATAAAAAAAATAAAAAATTCAAAAAAAAAATAGAAAAAGTGCCTTGGTGAAAACCTGGAAACAGGCGCCTTGGTAGCAAAAATTCAAAAAAAATTATAAAAAAAAAATGAAAAAAAAAAAAAAAAATGAAAAAATTGTAATAA
>MU224754.1:2427501-2439593 GCA_018584345.1 Thuja plicata
AATATTTTAATTTCTCTAAATTCCACTAAAAAGGCTTCCATAAAAAATAGTTTCATTTACATGTAAACTCGAAAGTAGAAATAGCATAGAAATTAGGACTTCAAGTTTTGATGAAAATGATAAAAATAAATGGAGAGTTAGGTTTTTTCTTGTTTAAGTTCATATATTCAACCAAAGAACTTTGTTATAACAAAAACTATATATAGATGAAAACATATACTTTTTTAACAAATTTTCTTCAATGAAGAATTAAAGAACTACTAAGAGACCATGTCATGAGTTTTTTAGCCATAGAATGAACAGTCCTTGAATTGATCCACACTTCCATCTCCATTATGTTCTTTATCTCCAACCAATTCCATGGTGAAGTATCCATGACAAACCAAACATTATCATTTTGTAGGACCTTATTGTTAGGACAACTCTTAGTCTCTACAATCAACTCTCTAAGACAATATGCCTCATCAAATGCAATTAAATTACTTTATGATATCATAGAATTATAATAAGTGTAATAACATTATGATCAAAATTCATCCAACATTTCATTCAACAAGTTTGACATCAATGACAACCAACATGTCATTTTTGCAACACAATATAGCCAAGTCTTTAGTGCCATAAAATAGTCTTCTTTGTAGGTAATTCTGATTTAGACGAAAGGGCACCATCAAATATCTAAAATTCATAATCCTCCACTAAAGATGAAACCCTCACCTTTTCTAATGAGGTAACCACATACTTTATTTTCACACAAGTACTATTGCACTCAACAACATAGAATCAAACATATATAATGTATTAAATCTAACACCTCTACAATTTGTCATAACACCTCTAACCATATTGCATCCTACATCAAAAAAGGCTATTTGCGCACCCACATCTTTTAATTTGTTTGTAGATAATAAATTTTGTCTTAATCTAGGGATATGAAACACATGATTAATCCCTATCATTCTTTGATCAAAATCTAATTTTAACTTTACCATGACCAACCATATTTAAATAAGAAACACCACCAAAGTACATCTTAAATTATTTATATTTATAAAATCAATCTCTATGAGAAATCATATGGAAAGATGCATCTAAGTTAATTAAACATGTATCATTACTTAGATGAGTAGTCAGAGTTGTAATGAATGCATCCCCTTATTCATTCTTGGACTCATAATCATAATCAAATTTCTTATTTTTCTTTCTTGCACTTATGAAAGTGCCTAGGCTTATCACATTTCTAACAAATAACTATGAGCTTTCAAAAATATTTGGATCTCCCCCTGGACTATGATTTATTACATTTTTTGCTCTTCTTGCATTTTTTCTTAGGATTTCCATGATATTTAGGGCCTTCTTGGCACAAATGGATACCTTCCTCATCTCTTCAAAAATAAATGAACACACATCTAAACTTTCAAAATAATGATGCTCCTGATACCAATAACGAGAGAATCCCACAAATTAAAGTTCACTTGTGAACTACACATATCCCTAGAAAACATATTGTATGAGAAACCATGACCATCGATATTTACATATGATAATCAACCATATCCTGAGGACAAGAACCATACTTTAGACTATTCTGACATAACATATTTCATTTAGAGATCATCAATGGTTAACTAAAGAAATACAAAACCAATCCATCCAGACCTAGCATGTCTAACATCCATTCATTTCCTTCAACGAGTTTGACATCAAATATGACAACCAACTTGCTATTTTCACAACACAATGTAGCCAATTCTTTATTTCCATAACATAGTCTTCTTTGTAGGTAATTTTTATTTAGAAGAAAGAGCACCATCAAGTATCTAAAACTTATAATCGTCCACTAAAGATGAAACTCTCACCTTTTCTAATGAAGTAGCCACATACTTTATTTTTAGATAAGTGCTATTGCACTGAACAATATAGAACCAAACATATATAATGTATTAAATCTAACACCTCTATAGTTTTTAATAACACCTCTAACCATATTGCATCCTACATCATAAAAGGCTATCTGCACAGCCACATCTATTAAGTTATTCATAGATAATAAATTGTCTTAATCTAGGGATATGCAACACATTATTAATCTCTATCATTCTTCGATCAAAATATAATTTCAACATTACCACAACCAGCCATACTTAAATAAGAAACGTCACCAAATTACATCTTACCTCCATCAAATTATTTATATTTAGAAAATAAATTTCTATGAGAGATCATATGGAATGATGGATCTAAGTTAAGTAAACATGTATCATTACTTAGATGAGTAGGTGGACTTGCAATGAATGCATCACCGTATTCATTCTTGGATTCATAATCATAATCAAATTTCTTCTTTTTCTTTCTTGAACTTATGAAAGTGCTTAGGCTTATGAAAATTCTAACAAATAACTTTGAACTTTCAAAAAGATTTAGATCTCCTCTTGGTCTATGATTTATCACATTTTTTGTTCTTCTTGTATTTTTTCTTAGGATTTCCATGATATTTAGGGCCTTCTTGGAACAAATGGATACCTTCCTCATCCCTACAATAAGAAAAGAAAACACATTTAAACTTTCTAAACAATGATTCTCCCAATACCCATAACGAGAGAATTCCACAAATTAAAGCTCACTTGTGAATAAAAAATATCCCTAACAAACATATTGTATGAGCAACCATGACCATCAATCTTCACATACTGCAACTGTTCCTCCCATAGTTGTATTTTGTTCCATGTTATTTTGATTCGAGTTAGACTCTTGTTATTGTCATGTGTTTATCTGCATGATGAGATGCATCCAATGATAATACATTATTTTGGTTACCAATATCATGGTTGATTTAGATGCTAGATTATGTTATTGTTTACCATTTTGATCATATCTGCATGATGATGTTGTTTTGATGTGACATGATGCATTATGATGATATCTGGTGTGTTTTGGATTCGAGAATAATGGATTAATATATTATGATGTGTATATTTGGTTCTTATTTTATTGTGCCATATATGCTAGTGGATATTTCATTACCGACTTTCTTTGATATATGTTCATATTGTCATAAATTATTATATTAATGTTTATGTTAAATAAAATGTTTAAATGATATGCATATCGAGGACTAGAATATGGAGCAACCAATGTCGTGACATTCTTATACATATGAATGATCACGTCACTAGAGTGTCAGTGTTCCTTTAGGAACCTTTTATTATTATTATATGTGCTTAGGCTATTTGTATTATGAGCAACGCTACACCTGATGTTTGCATGTTTCAGTGAATAGGCACCAGACACCATTCTGCCTGAATTGCAAATTTTGTGTGTCTTTATCCCCGATAGTGGCACATGAGATAGTGTCATCAGTTGTTCATGATTGAGCCAATATCGTCCCTGTATGGGCAATGTATCTATAATTATAATTTCCTACCTCTGGTACGTGTTGGTAATCCTAATTTCATATGCATTTTGTGATAAACCAATGTTCATGTTTGTGCATTTAGAGTTCTTGCAGTTGTCACAGATGAGTTAGAATTTAAATGTTGATTTATTTGTTTAAGTGTTATTTAATTTAATTGTCGGCCAATTTGCCATAGTTGAATTTCATTTAATTGGAATTGATATAATTTATTTTAAAAAAACTTTAGTTTTGTTTAAATTATTTTGGGTGATTTATTTTAAGTTATTTTTTCCTTTTGGCAAAAAGTGACTTATATTTGGAAAAAGAATTCATTTTTCTTCACTTTTGCATTGTGTGAGTTTGAATTTTGCTCCAAATTATTTAGGAAAAAATCATTGATTTGCTCATTGTGGTTGATCGGTTCACCAGATTTATGTGAGTAGCGGCTCATTGGATTCGTGTCATGATCACTAAACTTCCTGTGGATCCAATTGTGTTCTCACGACGTATTTATTTTATCCCCTTCATTTCCATGTTTTCCACTTTGTGAGAGGTAGGGCATCTTGCAACTTTCAATTTGCTCTGTATTATTTTTAATGGAATAAATTGCAATAGTTTAGTGGGCTGAGAATTAACATTCCCACACAATCTCATTTATTTCCTCTACCTAATTGGGTTTTTATATGCATTTCTATTTTGTAGTTTTGGAAATTATGGTTTTAGCGTTGTTATGCTGCCCAATTTTCTGTCAGTGCCAGGAATGGGAATTGAATGTGATTTTTTTTTGGGTGCCTAAGGGAAAATGGGTTTTCCCCTTTTCACTTCGTTTGAAGTTTGAAAATTGTGCTATTTTTGGATTAGTCAATGGTGACGTCTATTCGGACTGAATTTCAGTCCCTAAGAATTTCTTGGTTTTGAGAGTAAATTTGGATTGGGATTTAATCCCGTGATTGTGGCTTTTGTGTGGTATTACTTTTTAGTTATCATATCCACCTTGTAATCTGTGCTCCTGGAAAAGAGGCCAGTTGAGTGTATCATGTTCATGAGTGTTTGTGCCATTTTCTCTTTTGGCTTTTCCTTGATGCTTGATTGTGATCGTGTCTTGTTTGGTGATATCGATGTTGAGACTGCATCACAAGCATATTGAGTGTGCCATGTTTGGGATCTCAACGGGCTCGTGCTCTTGGTTGAGGCCAATCGAGCTTATTTCACCTCCCTTTATAGTAGAGGATTTGGAGTCTTTGAGCATTGTTCCATTATGACTAATTGATGTAGAGTAGTGAGACGGAGTGGCTCTCCAAGATGGGTTGGGACACAAAGGGATCCTAGGGTAACCCTTGGTAGAGTTAATTAATAGATGATAACCTTAATAATAAATGGGGAAAAACATAATAATAAAGATAAGTGATTTTGTTTAGCGAATGTCTATTTGAGAGACGTGAGTCAAGAAAACCTTAGTCATCTACGAATGTTGAGATGACATAGAATTGGTCATATTTTTTAGAGATGTGTGTCAGTGCAGTAGGGATTCCTTGATGAGAGAAGAATTGCTCAAACCCGCACGAGCCTCAACAAGTTGTGTGATGACACTCCATTCTTGAGTTTTGACATCATACCCTGACTAGTTTTGAGTAGTGACCGTGACCTACTTGCATTGTGTTATCGTCATTACGTGATTAGATTGGAACCTCTGTATGTCCTCTGAGATTATGCACTTGATTGGCAGGTGTGATAGCTCTTCTTGGTGTGTGTGTGTGTGTGTGTGTGTGTGTGTGTGTGTGTGTGTGTGTGTGTGTGTGTGTGTGTGTGTGTGTGTGTACCTTGTGTTGTGGCTAGGTTACTATCTCTGCGAGCATGGTAGGGTGAGTTTGAGGGTTCCTCATGGTAGGGTGGTGTTGCACTTTACCACTACTGGGAACCAGTGTATAGGTGATGGCCTTTATCTAGAGATAGATTCTGAGCATTTAGTGCTCAATACTATTCCTTACATCTAGTTCCATTGATATATATATGCATTGTTGTTTATGCTCATTAGATTAGTTTCTATTATGTTATTGTTGTTGCTATCGAGTGATTACTGCCTCGATTTGTGTATCTGGTACTCCTCGATGTGGATAAATCCTTGTATTTTTAGTCATACATTGGTGTCAGCAAACCTACCTTGTTATCAGACTAATAGAACCTCGTCTAGAAGTGTTTTAGATCATAATTGTATTTGCAGGGCAAATTTGTGCATGTGAAAAAGCAGAATATTGCATATGAGAAATAGAGTACCACATTGACTTTCTATTCTAGAGCATATGTGAATTAGGAAAACACATATAGGGAACTGATTAGTGCATATGAAAACCAGTCTAGTGCATATGTTGACCAGAGTAGTGCATTTTTAAACTATGTTAGTGCATTTGTTTTAGCGCATCCATGACAAAGAGTACTTCCTGAGGGTATGTGCAAAAATGAATTTTAGATTTGGATTCCTCACCTTCTCGAGATGTTTTTCAAGTATTCACATTTTATATTCTATTTTTGTATGGCAATGTTAGACTCATTTTTTGGTTTGGGCTTAATAAGGAACCTTGTTTTAGAATGCACTGAGGATGAACTTGTCTCCTCAATTTTCAACTGTTGAAAATGGTCCAGTCTTATTCTGTGAGGTTTGTGGACGTGTTCCGTACTCTCATGTAGTGGCTTGGATGTGTCTTTTTGTTCTTGCTAAGTGTTTGGATTCGTCTTGGAACCTTTGGAAGTGATTTTATGTCTTTCTCTTGTGCATGATTGTTTGAGGATCGTTGTTGTTGTATCTTTGCTTATACCATTAGTTATAAATGCACTATGTTTTGGAAGTTGTATTCTTATTGCTCAAAAAAAATGTTAAGTGCATATTTGACCTCGTGTTCTGAGGGTTCCTTGGTAGAGTTTTATAGCAATCAACCATATCCGACGGACACCGAGCATACTTCAGACCAGTCTGACAGAACATACTGCATTTAGAGATCATCAATGGTTAACTAAATAAATTCTAAACCAATCCATCTAGACCTAGCATGTCTAACATGCATACATTTCCTTAAGCAAGTTTGACATCAATGACAACCAACATGTCATTTTTGCAACATAATGTAGCCAAGTCTTTAGTGCCATAACATAGTCTTCTTTGTAGGTAATTTTGATTTAGAAGAAAGAGCACCATCAAGTATCTAAAATTCATAGTCATCCACTAAAGATGAAACACTCACCTTTTCTAATGAAGTAGCCACATACTTTATTTTCACATAAGTACTATTGCACTCAACAACATAGAATCAAACATATATAATGTGTTAAATCTAACACCTCTACAATTTGTCATAACACCTCTAACCACATTGCATCCTACATCAAAAAAGGCTATCTGCATACCCACATCTTTTTTTTTTTTTAGATAATAATTTTTGTCTTAATCTAGGGATATTCAACACATTATTAATCCCTATCATTCTTTGATCAAAATCTAATTTAACTTTACCACATCCAACGATAGTTAAATAAGAAACATCACCAAAGTACATCTTATATTATTTATATTTAGAAAATAAATCTCTATGAAAGATCATATGGAAAGATGCATCTAAGTTAATTAAACATGTATCATTACTTAGATGAGTAGTCGGAGTTGCAATGAATGCACCACCTTATTCATTCTTGGGCTCAAAATCATAATCAATTTGTTTCTTCTTCTTTCTTGCACTTATGAAAGTGCCTAGGCTTATCAAAATTCTAACAAATAACTTTGAACTTTAAAAAAGATTTGGATCTCCCCTTGGTCTATGATTTATTAAATTTTTTCTCTTCTTGCATTTTTCCTTAGGATTTCCATGATATTTAGGGCCCTCTTGGAACTAATGGATACCTTCCTCCTCATCTCTTCAAAAATAAAAGAACACACATCTAAACTTTCAAAACAACGATCCTCCCAATACCCATAATGAGATAATCCCACAAATTAAGGAAAGAACAAAGCTAGATTTGACATCTCTTTTCCTCATTTGTTTTTACACTTATCGATGTTAATTGAGCCGCCAACATATTCAACATTTTTATGTGGTCCATGATTTGTGCACCATCTTTCATTGAATAGTTTTAGGTGGCCTACAATTTTGGCTTGATATATCTCATCAAATTTCCTTTATAGTTTCTTTGTAGAGGAATTTTCAAGGACATTGATTAAAATAGAGTTTTTTGGACATATTTTGATTAGACCCCTGCCTTTACAATCCATAACATCACATTGAGTAGCCAAAGTTGTATTATTAGGTCTTAAAATGTTCTTATCAACAACATCCCACAAATCTCAATCAATTAATAGATCCTCCATATTCAACTTTCATATTTAAAAGTTGTTACTAGAAATCCTCTCTAACTCTATACTTTCCAATGTGCTTGCGATTTGAATATTCTTGCAACAAGACCATAAAGTATATTTTGCATAAACTACCACTCAAAATTGGATTATTACAAAAACCTAGCAACTGACAACTAAAACTAAAGGTAATCAAACTTTGATACCTCTTGTAAGAAATCTAAGATAGTGGAACAACTTCCTACACTAATTTGACAAAAAATGGTTATGCAAAAAAATTCAAATATTTGATACAACTACAAAAACTAAGAAAAAAACATATATAAATATTATAGTGATTTACATAATGAAAACCCTTTTAAGAGAAAACCCCCACTCTAAAAACCATCTAGTATATTAGTAAAAAATCAATAGGATTACACTATACTTATAGAGAAATAATTCATAGGAGTATCACCAACCATAGCTTCAAAGGCAACTCAATATCTATAAGACTCTCACATATAACTTCAACACCTAATATATATGAGATATGCTATATGAAATTGTCAAGTGGTAATTACAAAACTAAGTGCTAAAACTACCCATAAAAGTGGTGTCCAACTTATCTCTAGTAAAAACTATTCTATGGTGTGTCAAAACACACATCAACATGTGTAACTCCCCAATATAGCTCCTTTATGTGTTTGACACATTTTCATGTTTTTTTAAAAAAAATTTGAGATGCCCAACTTTCAAAGGTCGTGACTTTTGTTTTGGAAGGCCAATTGATGAATTGTTTGAGCTGTTGGAAAGCTTGTAAAGTGTTATATCAAGCTATAACCCACTTCACTAGTTACAACCTCTTTCAAGCCCAAATGAGACCTCTAAATGCCCTCCAAATTGGCTTTGAAACTTATAAAAGAGAAACTTTGATATCTTAAATCTAGACATGCTTTTGGGTTGAAACTTTACCAATGTATCCATTTTACAATCCCCTAGCTTTAAAAAAGAATTGGACCCATCCCGCACAAATGTAAACTTACTATAAATAGTAACATTTTGTAATCACAAGGTGGAGACACCTTTTGCATTGTGGTAACTATATGCCAAAGAATTTACTTTATCTAATTAACAAGGCTTTGGCGAATTGGGTTGGTCAAGGATTAAATTCAATAATACCAAATTTTATCTATCAACGGAGATAATTACAAAAGAGAACTTGAGTGTGTTATTTATTAGTGGGCACAAGGATTGTATTGAGCATGAGGTATACATGTTTAATATATTAATGTCTATGATTCTATTTTTATGGCAAACAAGGTAAACAAAATTTTCTTGTTTAGAAGAGAGGATTTCACTAATAATAAAGATGAGATGACATATTAACACCTCAACAAGTTGAAGCAAAAAGAGTAAAGGTATTATGTTTTTACCAATAAAATAAAACATAGTTGAGGACATACATATGTTGAAAATGAGTAGTTCTACATTGAGCGCGCAATAAAGAAAATGATGAATAAGATAAACTAGTGGTTATGGAGCTAGAAGATTTGCAACCATATCTTTTCATGCATTATCAAGTGTTAGCATGCCACAAACCCTCAAGGTATTGGGTTTCTTTAAACAACAAAAGGTTAAAGTATTGATTAAACTCAAAAGTTCATCAATTATTTTGTTCATCCAACCCCAAGATTTTAAAATTATGATTGTGGGTGGAGGAACAATTAGTTGTTCAATCAAATGCCACAATATTAAAATTACTATGGGAGACTACATGCTAGAATGTCCTATGTTCACTATCCCTATGGTTGAATTGGACATTATTTTGGAAGTCCAATGGATTATTACCTTGGGAGAAATTGGGATGAACTTCAAAGAGATTCATATGTTTTCACTCAAAGAGTAGGACATTTGAAAAAGTGTCCACAACTAGTAAGCTCTCACCAAATACAAAATAAAGCTTAATAAAGGGACACACAAGGGTGTGGCCAAATGTTTTTCATTATAAGTACAATAGTCATAGTCCTACATCACTAGAACCACAAAAAATATAAATGTTCACTCAATAATTTTGAAAATAGATCAAAAGGACTTCCTCCAAAAAGAGATCTAGATCATATCATTCAACTAGTACCAAGGTACCATCCATCACCTCTTCTTTGGAGGTATACCAAAATGTTAAAATAGTGGAAGAATATATTCAACACCAACAAGAGGTATTGTCAAGTCTCAAGGAGAACAAAGCAATGGCAATAAAATCAAGCAATAAGCTACTCAACACATAATTTCAACTCCTACAAAGTTATTATAGTTTGATATGAAGCATAGAATAATATTGGAATATTAGGGAATCCTTCATGCATGAACCAACATGTTGTAAATAATAGAGATTATTGAATATCTAATCAAGGTAAAAAAAATCTAGGTGAGAGGAGCCAATACATGAGCAAGGTCCAACAGGTGATATGCTAGGTGAACAGTTTAGACTAGTAGATGAACAAAATAGACTTGTAGTGGCACACTAAAAATGTCCCATCAATACATATCCCCAAAAAGATGCCTCTAAATTTCAAAAAACAACCACTCATGTGGTGCCACATCAGCATCATTAAACGTGATTTAGTGCATACCTATGGGTCTTATCATTTTTTGGAACCATTTTGGACACTTTCACAAAAAGCATGCTGATGTGGCATCATATTTGACCATGTGGACTTGAGATTTTGTTTTTAAATAGGGGACTTGACAAATAAGTTGTCGTAAAAAATCGAGTAATTTGAAATTTCCACATAACATTTTGAAAAGCGTGAAGTTAGGGTGAGAAGTACTAGGTCATCTCCCCTAGCTAGCAAAGATGTGACATGGAAATACAAAGCATCCATATAGAACCATCCATGGAACATCAACATTAAGGATAATGTTAGTTTTAAGGGAAGGGGCATGCTACACCCTTATTCTATAGCATGTACATTGAGATATACGATAACCTACTATGGTCCAATGATTAGTTATTGAGTCTATTGTGAGCCCCTGATTATACTTTTGGTATGCTAAGTCAACCTCATTGGAACTGGAGTAATGTTATTACCAAATGATGCATATATATAGGAGGTAGTGGGTAGAAGTTTAGCATCACATTGTGAATTTTATTCCTATTGAAGATTTTCAGAGGCTTACCCTATTGAAGTAGCCTATTATTATCATCAAGTATTGCAACGTGTCTTCTATTGTATTCTTCACTTGTGCAATTTTATTACATCTAGTGTGTTCATAACTAAATTTAAAACAAAACAATAAGATAAATGACCATCATTGCCCATGATTATTTTGTCATCACTACAACTAGCAACAATTTTGTGCTTTTATAACTATTTGCAAATCCTGCCACAATTAGGTGTGATTACTTTTGTAATTGAGAGGCCTCTACAACTTTCAAGTCACAATTAGGTGTGATTTCTTTTGAAATCGAGAGACCTCTACAATTTGCAAGTCATAAAGAAATGTTTAAATGAAACCCTCAATGACTACATGAAAGAAATCTCTACAACTCATTGTTGGAATTTTAGTTTTCTATTTTGACCTATGAATTGAAGATAAACCCATGAAACCTTGTTGTTTTGAACTCCGAGATTTTTCAACAATACTTGTAACTATACCTTTTGGTTTTGATGCAAACCCACAAGCCTTTTGTCTCCTTTATAACTCCTGCATATCCTCACTATGATTCTAATTTTAGTTGTGAATGCAACCCTGTGAATGAAAATGCCCATGATTTTTGGTTTGACTACAAAGTCAAATATCCATGGAAATGCCTATGACCTCTGCAAACCTTTACGACTTCATGTTCTAGATTGATTTTATGCATTAAACCTTTCGACCTCCTCTCTTCTCAACCTTAGAATCAGTAGTTGTTTGTGATGACATTAATTTTTCCATTAGTACACTTAGTGAAAAACATTGACAGAGATCACCGGCAAACTACAAGCATTACCAGCAGACTACAAGCATTACCGGCGGATAGCGAGCATACCCGACAGAACACAGAGATCATGAAAAATGCTAAGTATGAAATTGATTGACGAACACTGACAAGTGTTGCACCGATGAAGTGAACAGGACATCACCGATAGGTCAATAACATAACATTGAGATCATCACCAACGACACAGTTTTGAGAACAAAACCGGCGGAACAGAAAAGGCATACCTAACGACCAGTTCAAGAAAGGAACACCGACGTCCAAGAAAATCGACAGTTAGTTAGAGAACCCACAAAAAGTGGATCTGAGTTTTACACGTCAGATAAAGCAATGTAATTCTATTTATAGAGTTTTAATTTGTTTTAAATCATAACTTGAGGGTCAAGCAAGCTTTATGT
>MU224754.1:2450753-2480930 GCA_018584345.1 Thuja plicata
GATATGTACATCTGTGAAAGTTTGTCTGATGGAAGGTAGACAGTTTGTTAAAGATTTGAAAAGAAATGATATATGTTATGCTTTGATTCCTAACAAACCAAGTAAGAATACAAAAGATGACATTCCTACAGAAGTTGGGAAGTTGCTCACTGAGTATAAGGAGATAATTTCAGATAATGTACCTGATCGTTTGCCACCAATGATAGATATCAGTCACTACATGGATCTGATTCCTGGAGCTAGTTTACCAAAAAAAGCACCACATCAGTTAACACCGACCGAGAATGAAGAGCTTAACCGACAAGTTCATGAATTGTTGAACAAAGGCTTGATCCGAGAAAGTTTGAGTCCATGTGCAGTACCTGTTGTATTGGCACCTAAGAAGAATGGAGAATGGAGAATGTGCACTGATTCCAGAGCAATCAATAAGATAATAGTGAAGTATAGGTTTCCTATACCGAGAATGGATGACATAATGGATTGTTTGAGTGGAGCAAGATATTTTACCAAAATTGATTTGAAAATTGGATATCATCAAATCATAATCAGAGAAGATGATGAATGAAAGACTGCTTTCAAGACAAAGGAAGGTTTGTATGAGTGGTTGGTTATGCCTTTTGGTTTAACTAATGCACCCAGTACTTTTATGAGGTTAATGAATGAAGTTTTGAAGAAATTCTTGAACAAGTGTGTGATTGTATATTTGGACAACATTTTGATATTCAATAAGACTAGAGAAGAGCATTTGATGCATATAAGGCAAGTGTTGCAGAGATTGAAAGAGGAAAAGTTGTTGATAACTCTAAAGAAATGTTCCTTCATGAAAGAAGAGCTTGTATATTTGGGTTTTGTGATTTCAGCTGATGGTTTGAAGATGGATCCAGAAAAGGTTGAAGCTATACTGAACTGGCCTACACTTGAAAATATCATTGAGGTTAGATCATTTCATGGATTGGCAAGTTTTTACAGGAAGTTCATCAGAAATTTCAGTTCTATTTGTAATGCTATGACTGAAACAATGAGAGGAGATAAAAGAGAATTCAAATGGACACATGGAGCTGATAAGAGTTTTGAAGCTTTGAAGTTAAAGGTTGTTGAATTACCTGTGCTAGCATTACCTGATTTCAATAAGGTATTTCAAGTTGAATGTGATGCAAGTGGAAGTGCAATTGGAGCTGTATTAACTCAAGAAGGTAAACATGTTGCTTTCTTTAGTGAAAAGTTGAATGATGCAAAAAGGAAATATTTTGTCCATGATCAAGAGTTCTATGTTATTGTGCAAGCTATGAAGAAATGGAGACATTACTTGATGCCAAATGAATTTGTGTTCTATACTTATCATAAGGCTTTACAGTATTTGGGTAGTCAGAATAAGTTGAATCAGAGACATATGAAATGAGTAGAGTATTTGCAGAGCTTTACATTTGTGAATAA
Source organism: Thuja plicata (assembly GCA_018584345.1). Lineage (NCBI taxonomy): Eukaryota > Viridiplantae > Streptophyta > Pinopsida > Cupressales > Cupressaceae > Thuja > Thuja plicata. The sequence goes on from MU224754.1 coordinate 2,452,188, forward strand.
GCATAAGAGTGGAGTTTCTAACAGAGTTGCTGATGCATTAAGTAGAAGAAGGTCATTATTGACTGAAATGAGAATTGAAGTTCTTGGTTTTGATGACATGAAGAATTTGTATGAAAGTGATCCTAATTTTCAGAGCAGTGGAGAGTGTGCAGAGCACCTAATTCAAATCAATCAAGTAAGTATGAAGACTATTTCATTCAGGAAGATATGTTGTTCAAAGGTATTCAGTTATGTATACCGAGAGGATCAATGAGAATTAATCTAATTAAAGAGAAACATAGTAGTGGATTGGCTGGACACTTTGGCATTGATAAAACATTAAGTTTGCTGAAGGAAAGGTATTTTTGGCCTCAGTTGTATAAGGATGTTCAGAGATTTGAAAAAAGTTGTGGAGTTTGTCAAGTTGCAAAAGGAGTGAGTCAGAACACTAGTTTGTATACACCTATTACTGTTACTGAGAAATCTTGGAGTGATATCAGCATGGATTTTGTTCTTGGCTTACCTAGGATAGCAAGAGGTAATGATTCCATATTTGTTGTTGTGGATAGATTTTCTAAAATGACACATTTTATACCATGTAAGAAAACATCAGATGCAGTACATATAGCAGATCTTTTATTTAAGGAAATTATCAAATTGCATGGATTATCGAAGAGTATCGTCTCTGACCGAGACAATAAGTTTGTTAGCTATTTTTGGAGAACACTTTGAAAGAAGATGGATACTGAGTTGAAGTTTAGTTCTACATTTCATCCACAAACTGATGGACAAACAAAGGTTGTAAACCGAAGTTTGGGTAATTTGTTAAGATGCTTAGTTGGAGACACACCAGGCAATTGGGATTTGATGTTGGCACAAGCATAGTTTGCATACAATAGTTCAATGAATAGAAGTACTGGAAAGACACCATTTGAGATTATTCATGGCACACAACCAAGAGGTATATCATATTTGAGAGATATTGTTGGAGAAGAGAAAAGAAGTGCTGAAGTAGAGGAATTTGTAGAATTTATGAAGACATTGCATGAAGATGTAAAACATTTGAAGTTGGTGATGCAGTGATGGTTCATCTGAAGAAAGGAAGATTTCCTATTGGAACATATGGTAAACTGAAGATGAAGAAATTTGGTCCTTGCAAAATACTGAGAAGATTTGACAGTGGAAATGCTTATGAGGTTGAATTACCTGATGACATGGATATATCACCTATATTCAATATTTCAGACTTGTATGAATATCATGAACCTGATGAAGAAGTGATTGTATCAAGTGATTATCCTAAGAAACAGATAGAAGAAGTTGAAAAGATTCTGAAACAGAAAATTAGCAGAAACACAAGAGGAAAAGAATACATGGGATATCCGGTGAAGTGGAAGAACAGACCTATTGAGGACTCATCATGGATTTCTCAATCCAAGTTGGATTCATTTCAGGTTGGACCTGATAAATGATTTGGAGAATTATTTCTTGTAACCCCAGGTGTCTGATGCAGGAGCATCTTGGGTCATTGGCAATCCTGCACAACCAAAAAGATGTTTTTCTTTCAATTCTTTAATTTGTTCTCTGTCGCTCGGGTTCTGTTGCTCGGGCATGCTTGTCTCTGTTGTTCAGGCATGCTTTACCGACGGATTTGAGTGATGCTTTACCGACGGATTTCGGTTATGCTTTACTGATGGGTTGCTGATTTTCGGTAACCATCTGCCCGAGACTATTATTTTGGGAGTTGGATCTTCGGCCGACTTCTTCAATTAATTCCGATGGCTTAATTTATTTGGGGTCTCTCCTTGGGATCTGTGTGGACCTAAATCTAGGTCTCACTTATGGATTTTAGCGTCGACTTCTCTAGTGGACTCTTGTATATATATTCTTGTGTATGTTCTTAGTTGAGAAATGATTTCTTAGAGCAAGAAGGCCAATGTTTAGATATTGAGATCGAAGGTCTGTGATCTGTGTTGTATGAAGATCTTATTGTAATTCATTAAATATATGGCCGAAACCGGGAAGGCCTTACAACCTGGCATGTAATGATTTTGATCAAGTTAATATAAAGGATCTTTGTGTTTTCTTCTCTCACTCTGTTGTTTGGCTTCCGCATTGTGTCTGCAAGTTGGTTTGGTAGCTGGGAGTGCCCTTGGCCCCTTGTACTGACCCTCCTTGCGTCACTATGACCTCTGCAAACCTTCACGGCTTCATGTTCTTGATTGATTTTATGCATTACACCTTTTGACCTCCTCTCTTCTCAACCTTAGAATTCAACACAATTGATGTTGTTCCCAACTAGGCTTCCTCAACCAGACCTAACTCTAATACCTACATTGGTAAAAATCATAGTTCATAGACTCAAATTCAATATACTCTGCAAGCCAGAAAATTACTTAAAGTACTAGACAAAAACTCACAAAAGTTGTCAACTTAAAAGAATAACTTCGATTTTTGAAAAAAAAAACATTTATTTTTTTAAAGCAAAAATTTTATGCAAAACTCTTGCAAGGCTCAGGGGCAAGAGCCCTAGTGTGTTCCTTGTCGTGATACAAAGCAAGGTTGAAGGGAAGAGCCCCCACCACCAAACCTCAATGAAGACCTTCATAACCACACAAACCTTCATGTTATAGACCATTTTCATGATTTTTTCAAGGAAACAAAATGCTTATGAAGTAAAAAAAAAACCTAAAGTTTTTGGAGTGTTTAACACACATTTGTCCTACAGTTTGACATGTTGGCACATCAAGTCAATAGAAAAAATTGTTGAGTTTTTGGTGAGTCTCAATGTATAATTACCAATTACTCGAGAATTTTTTCCAAATACTTGGCGAAAAAGCTCAGCAAGTAAATCTTTTGAGTACTCATGGAGCAAGAAAACTCGAGTACTTACCAACTCACTTGAATTCGGAAACTATAGTAAAAATTGAAGAAATGAGATTGAAATAAACAGACATGCATCTCATGGAAAGAGTATTGCATTATATAGATTTACAAAATATCTTCTCACAACCAGTTCATTAAAGAGCTACAATTACCCAACTACATTTTTTATGACCTACAACTAACCACCTAAGTTATTACATACACTTTATTATATCATTACTCTAATATTCATAATTCTCTCATATTTGTTTGCATAGGGTGTTGAATTGATTATTGCCCGTTCAACAAAGTCGGCACTAATGTAATCCAAATTCGTGTCAACAAAATTTTAAGCTCCAATCTCTATTTGGAAACCAAACAACAGATCTTGGTCATCATGGAAATATTCAAATGTAACCTATTTGGTTGGAATGGTATAAATGCATACATAACAAATTAAAGCTTTGTAGTCTTTCATGAGTGCATTTGTCTATTAACTATAGGAAATGTAATGATGCACTAGGAATCCACTTTCACCCTATGTTTGTAATGCAGACCACATAAATATTATTACAATACTATACTTGTTGCATTGAAAAAACAAGTGCCACGTAGTAGCCTGTACTTGTTGTAATTAGTTATAATTATAATTATATATGTAAATTTAATTCTAATTTTATTATAAATATTAAGTATATTTTCGTTAATAGTTATTTAATAAAAATAAAATTATTATAGATTACAAATTAAATAAGAAATTTTGTATAAAATCTTAAAAATAATATTTAATAAGTTATGTTTGTATATATTAGAGTTTCATTTCTATAATTATAATTGTAAAAATTTAAAATATAGTTAGAAATTTTAAATGTAAGGTAGAATTTAAATAATAAATAAAGGGTTAGTAAAATACTAAAATTATATAATATTGCATATATGATATAGTATTTTTACATTATATATATATTATAGAATAATATATATTGTATATTAGAAATTGTAATTTATAATAGTTATATATTATGATATTGTTGAAATATATTGTAATTGAATTTTGTAATGAAAATAACATGTTTATAGTAATCAAATATAAAATATAGTATCTCATAGAAATATACTATATTGTAAATTAAAAGAATAATTTCAAAATAAATTAAATATATAAAATTATGATTAAAATAAAAACAAAACAAAAATAATCAAACTATCCAAAAATAATTGTACACATATGAATGCAATAGTAGATTGCCTATGACAATACAATAATAGACCATTGCTTTAAATTGCTATAAACGAATAAAAACATTATGAAATTATTCGTACAACTTACCATGTAATATAAATCATAAGAAATCTAACTCAAATAAATTTTGCATGAAGCATTCATCCCAAAATGGACAACATGCCTCCATAAACTACTTGGCCCAAACTCAATAAAATATACAGAAAAAAGAGATAATGTGTAAGAGCAACAATTCTATATTGCAGTCACTAAGCAAGGCCAGCACAAAATTGAACCTTCTGAGAATTGAAGATGCATTAGTCATGCACCACACACCAGATCATAACAATCCTATTGTAATCACCATCATTTATTAGTAGAAACTGGGGGAATCCACATCAGCATGGGGTGTCATATCTCCGTTATAATACGTTTAATTGATTAATATTTATCAATTGATATACTTATCAGATTAATTGATTCTACCATCTACTATGATGTTTTATATTTAATATATTTTACTGATCATTGATATTTTTAGGCAACATATAATTGATTTAAAATATTAATTAAATAAAATTAATTGATTAATAATTAATATTAACTAAATATAATTGTTGGATTAATATTTAATGTTAACTAAATACTGATTACATATTAAATATATACCATTGGTTGCTACAAAAAAGAAGCATGCGATTCAATAAGCCCATCACAGCTTTAAGAAATCCACTATGTTTTAAGAAAAGGTACGTTTAGAGGTGAGAAAGCCTCCTACGGGGAATATACGTGTCTCTTCCCCAACCCAGGGGAAGTATATATATTCGCTGGAATAACTTTCTCCAACCACATCATCGAAAGGAAAAGACATACAGTCAGACCACCTTCAGGATACGACAGGGAAGTCTGAGGAAAAGATCGCTGGAAGGTAACAGTAACAGCAATCAGAGGGACAAAGGTAAGCATAACTCTGCTATTTCTGAACACCGATAGATATTCATGTTGCTGTTAATATATACAGAGGGTTGCACATTACTAATGCACCCGATCTGACATAAATTTGGATTTATGTATCTCTCTATCTATCTATTTATCTATGTATGTATAGTTTATATATATATATATATATATTGTTTGTATGTATGTATCTGGAAGATATATAGACATATATAAACAGAGGACTTTGTATTATTTATGGATATTCATAAAATACAGATAATCCACCTCCTGTAATCAGATCTATATTAATTAGAGAATATATTTTGAATTTATACTTGTAAGATGTGAAAGTATACTTATCAAACAACACATAAACCCAATGACAATAACCAGCCTTATGAGATGGAAGGAAAGGGCAATATGGGAGAATGGTGAGGCCTCACTAGGCACACCGCCTCATAATGTATGAGGCCAAGAGGGACGAGAGATTCTGCTCTTGGACCTAGGGTTGAGTTAGGACACCCTATTGTAAGCTTTCCCCCAATCCATATGGTAGGGCTTATATGATAGTTAAAGGACCTTAGCATGGTGAAGGGAATAAGATAGAATGATGAAGGAGAATGCATAATGATTCTGCTAGGTACACCAACCTCCTAAGGTATGGGGCCTAGGGTGACAGAGTATCCGCGCTTCGGCCTAGGGCTGTGACAAAAAGGGCACCTCATCATATCTTCTTATTCATCCCTCACTATGGTTATGGCCCATAAAATTTGTAATGCTACAGAAGTTTTCTTACCATATGTCTAAGTATATTATAAATCTGCATATCTTTTATCTGTTTATGAGCTACTAGCAATTATATATATATATATTTCATGGTTGCGGGATTTATATTCAAGCATAATAAAAATGATTTCCTCATTGGTAAGATAACCTTCTAACCCCAGCACTTGTAATTGTGTTTGTGGAATCTTACTAGGGCATATTCTAGAGGGGACATTACATGGGGAATGTACTGTATCAGGAAGTCAGCCTAATCATTATTCAAAAATTTCCCTGAAATTGTTCAATCCATAGAATTTTATCTGATTAAACATCATGACCACCATTAACTAAGTTCCCAGCATTAGCAAACATGTGGACTATATCATTAAGGTCACCAGTAATGAGCTGCCAAACAGATGCACATCCTCTCACAAATGTTAATAACATGTTGCCTCTATGGCTATAATACTGAATCAGAATATAAGAAGATTTAGGGGTTGGTATTATAAGATTTAGGTTTTGGTATAGAAAATTGAGGATTTGATACATCATGATTGAGGCTTAGGTCTAACAACATTTAAACTTGACAAAAAAAATTGTGAGCACTTATTTTATATGTAAGTTGTTTTTATGAGAAAAATATGATGTTTTCTTAGAATAAATGGTATATTTTTGTTCAACTGCTGGGCATTTCACTGCACAATTTTTTCAAACCTATAAAAGTTCCTTTACTGAACACCTCTTACTAATCTCACTAATGTGGCAAATTGTATCATGAGTCATAATTCCAAATCCTAGTTGTATATAAATTAGACTCTAATCATATCTTATGAAAAATTGAGGCACCACAAGATTACATGTAACTGCAACATGGTCGCCAAGTTAACAACCCCAACTAGTGGCCCCTTTCCCCTTATTGACCTTTGAGCTCAATTTCCACGACTTTTATGCAAAATTGATCTAATGAAATATACCTTGTATGCAATGACATGACAATCTTACAAAATATATCCCAGGTGAAAAGAAAAGGGGAATTTCAAATAAATAAAAAATGTGCAAAATTTATGTATCAAAAGTTCAAAACAGCAAGACCGAAAGGCAAATAGTAATACATTGGTTTTTCTTTTCACAATTTCATTCATCATTCAACTTTACGGTTCACAGAGAATCAAGTCTATCTTAATCTTAAACTATCTACCCCGACAATCATATCTAATGAGAATGTTGTATAAAATCTACAACAATAATTATGTCTAGTGGGAATTCACAATGCAGCATCAACAAAAATAATTAATAAGTTTCTTTAAAGGCAGTCTGCCAGGAGAGACAACATATTTTGCAAGGTTCTCTGATTGTTTTATATAACTGACCGCTAGTCTATGTAATCTCCCTGATGTTTACCTTAGACTTCCAAATGATGTCTTCTAATGCACAAGAAAGTTTCTTGTAGAACTGCACAAAAAGAATGAAGTCATTACATAGATTGTGAGAAACAGGTAAAATCATAGAACTGGATCAACATAACTGCTAGAAAATCACTAGAATACATCCCAAAACACAACATTTGGTAAACATATTTCATAAGTGTTTCTTAACCTCAGAGAATTCCAGGGTATCACCTCCAGCCTTCTGAACCTCAACCATGCAAAGTGATGGAGCAACTTCAAATAGCTAAAACACAACAAGAAAATATTGTAGTACAAGAAGACAAAAAATGTTTCACTCTGCAAATAATAGCACAGTTATGACAATGAAAGAGGACTCTAATAGATTATAATGAGCATTAGTTTTTTTCTTACAAAGAACATTCATGATCATATAGATGAGGTTTATTAGTACCTCTATCGCTACAGACAAACTACCCTTTCTTCCAATGTTCGCACTTTGCAGCTTCACCTGAAAGCAAGTTACAAGTCATCTAGAAAGGAAGAGAAATTCATGCTAATGTGAGAAGGATGTTTATGAATCTTTACTGAGGAAATATGGATCAATACAGATTTGACTCAATACTACATATTTGATTCCCAAAAAAATAGTGCATAAGGATGCCCTAAAGAAATGCCACTTGCATAAACAAGATCAGACCTACAAGAAATTTCAAAAGAACACATACCAATGTAAGTAATTACACTTGTAAAAAAACAAATCCTTATTAATGCATATAATAATATAATCAAGAGATACTCGATACCTTACAATTCTTTTTTTTAACATTAAATCCAAGTTGTCCAGCAGCTTCGTCAATTTTTGATATTATCTCTTTGGCAGGGTGTTTGGATGTGAATTTTGTTTGTTGCTTGACCAAACCCTAATACAAGAATATAGAATAAAACCACATCTGTAAAGTCCTGAATAGTAATAAAGGGGAAATAAGCTATAACAAATTAAAGGCATACACAACCTTAAAGCCCTAGAACTATGTCAATGAAACATCTGTCTTGACCAGAAAAACATCTTTGTTATACTCAAGTCCTATTCAAATTTTAGAGATACATACATGCATGAACACCTTCAACACAGAATAAAAACAAAAAATACAAGTTTTCCTTCAATTCTGTTAAAGATTATTTGGATGTTTACTCATCTCCATACTGTACCAATTTTTTGTTTTATTTATTAACCTTTTGCAAAAAATTTACATGTTTTAGCCAGGTTGATGGATTCTTTATAAAGCATAGAGCACAATAATAAGAGGAGGCTGGCTTGAATATGAATGGCACATTTTTGGAAGTTACTGCTAAGTTGTCAGTATGGGCATGGGTACGAGAACCCGGTACGTGGGTATGGGCAAAAAAAAATTTCCCTTGTGTGTGCGTGTCTATATATGTAGGGGAGAGGAGCCAGTAGGTGAGCGGGGTCCAAAAGGTGATCAATACTTTAGACCAGTACATGAACAAAATAGACCTATAGTGGTGCACTAAAAATGTCCCATCAATGCATATCCAAAAAAAGATGCCTTTAAATTTCAAAAAACAACCACTCATGTGGTGCCACATCAGCGCACCATTTAACATGATTTAGTGCATACCTATGGGTCTTACCTTTTTTTGGGACCATTTTGGACACTTTCACAAAAAGCATGCTGATGTGGCATCATATTTGACCATGTGGATTTGAAATTTTGTTTTTAAATAGGGGACTTGACAAATAAGCTGCTGTAAAATATTGAGAGTAATTTGAAATTTCCACATAGCATTTTGAAAAGCGTGAAGTTACGGTGAGCACGTACTGGCTCCTCTCCCCCATACACATACAATTTATTTTCAAAGAAATATACAGAATTGTAAAACTTAATCATTTGATAGTATGATACTTCATCATTGATCAATGCCAAATGCCAAAGATAAATTTTAATTGCAAATTGATAATTCAGAATTTCAATATTAAGCATGGTTCCATGGAATTTCTTGATAGGGGGATGCGGGGATGGGTTTCAGACATGACGGGACCAGGGGCCTAAATTTGGGGACGTCAAGGGGATGGTGAGGAGTAGTGGTGGAGGGGTTGACGCTGATATACAAATTGAGGTGAACTGCAATCTTCAAGGCAAAATCTGCAATATAACATCTCATCATCATCACCCAATTGATCAATCTTCATCACCCTAGCTGCCTCGTCTTCCTCCATCTTCTGAGTTTCCTCATTACTGGTCTCCTCTTCTTGAGAATCTCTAGAATATTCATTATTCATAGTAGCATTAACCAAGTAACCCTTTTCCATATCTTGCTCTTCGGACAAATTAGGAGTAATAACTTGGTCCTCTTGTTCTTCCTCATAAGCCTCTAAGCTGTCTTTAGAAGAGGAAACCACTTCATCAAACATAATATTTTTCCCTTAAGAAAAGGGGTCTGTTTTGTTTTTGGCAAGTCTTGCTGACCTTCTATATAATCACGCCTTTAGAATTACGGGCAAAGATCTCTTCATCTTCTAGTATAGTAATGGTAACACTCTTATTACCAAAGGCTTTATTATATTTTTTCTTGGAAGACTCCGGGAGGTTCAGGAGTGATTTGTGCTTTTTTGGAGTGACGACAAGCAGCTCATTAATAGGAGGGGGGTAGAGGTTCACAACACCTTTCTTTTTCTTACCCTTACAAGAGGGGGGGGGAGCTATTAGCATTGCCCATAGTGATATGCTTGGGAGGTTCATGCCGTGGTATTGGTGGCGGGGAGGGTGGGTGCTCGACCACAATAGGGGGCAATTGGTTACCATGAGGGTCTCTATCCAAGGAAAATTTGTAGAGAGCCATAATAAGGCCTTGATGGAGAGGAGGGGAGGCACCACTCTCTATGCTGTGTTGTAATGAAGAGAAAAGAAAGAAGGGGACATTCACTTTTTCCCTATGTTGGACATGGTTTAGTAGAGGGAAATGGTAACCATGGACAACCATAAATCTTCCTTCCAAAGAAAAATAACGCATTATGTGAACTCTTACCAGAGTGAACAGGGGAGGAAGATTCATTCAGTAATACCTTAGATGCTTAAATCTCCTTTGTGCAAGCTATTTGGCACTCCGCTATCAATCCCCTTCAAAAAATACTAGCTGCCCTTCAAAATGCCAAAATGAGACAAACAGAGTTGATAGAAAAAAGAACAAAATGACTTGGTTTTAGGTCGAAATGGCCTCATACAAACCATTTTAAGGTTTTAGGGAAAAAAAGTAAACAAATTGTGTTTTTAAGTTCATTGTGCGCTTTTTAAGTCCAACCCTATAGGTTCCCTATAAATACCCCTTGGGTATGCTTGGGTCCACACAAGGTGCGCCTAGGCACCCCGGGTGCGTTGTGGGTATGTGGGCATGCACCCATGGCACACCTAATGCACCTAGGACGCACTCTATGTGCACTCGGGTAGACCCGGTCAAGGTGCGGGGGTTCATACAAGCGAACCTTGCAACTAAGAGTTATTGGAATGTCCCACTTCTATCACCAAGATAATATTGCATATAAATTTGTATGAGGTTGATTTCCTTTAAAATGGAATGCCTACAATTACCAAGATGATATACGTGGGTCATCTCTGACCACCTTGAACTAGAAGAATCAATCGCAGCTGCTCTATTGGGTTTCATTTCAAGGGAAGGCATTTGTTAGGAGTCACATTTTAACCTACTGATAGTATTGAGTTTCTATTCCAATTCAAAAATTAGAAACAATAGAAACATAGATCAAATTCATCAAAAATGAAAAAATTAGAAACGCGAATTGAACAAGGGGCAATAGTAATATATATAGCATTAGATCTACCCCAACTATACAATGCACATTCAATCTATGGTATGATTAAAGAAGCATTCATTTGAGACAAGGAAAAGTGAAGACTTAGCATAGAAGAATCACAATGCCAGTGACCAAGAGGGCTTACTATACCCCCACAGTAACATATATATAGCATTAGATCTACCCCAACTATACAATGCACATTCAATCGATGGTATGATTAAAGCAACATTCATTTTAGACAAGGAAAAGTGAAGATTTAGCATAGAAGAAACACAATGCCAATGACCAATAGGGCTTACTATACCCCCACACTATTGATAGCACCAGTGAGATCCACGGCCAAGTAATAGGTTGCATTTAAAGGACCTATGAGTATAAGTACAACCCATGATTGACTTGTCTTTTGTGTATTTGGTCATGCCAATATGTCCTTTAAATACAATCTATTGAAGTGTCATGGCAATGAAAGGTGATGACACCAGTCATAGTAGTTTGCCACTTCTGCAAAGATTTTAAAATTTGAGAAAATGAATCGTAACACCTAGAAACCTAGATTTCTTTTTTATTAAATGTTCCACATTTTCAACAAATGGTCCTCACTACCATTGATTTCAAAGACATTTAAAAAAATTATCAGTGATCTCCAAGTCAGTCTTATACATTAGTTACTATAAAAGGAAATATGATAATTCACACATACTACTTATGAAAGAAATTGACTTCTTCGGAGATTTCTTTCAAACAAGAGTTCTTTAGGAGATAAAATACAAAATAAGATTTTTTGCTGATTCTGCTACAAAAGATGCCTTTAGGATACCACAAAGGCTCCCAATGACAAAGGCAAACAAGATACCACTTAATAGCAGAACACTACAGAAGTGCATCTTTGTAGCTTAGGAAAACTTGGGCTGGAAGGGCAGATTTGCTAGGCTAAAGAAAAATGCTTTTTTAAAATGGATGGGACACTGGTCAACAAGGGGAAGAGTCTTGTAGTACTGCTAGAAGCATTTGGGTACATATATCACCTAGAATTGTTACTGAGAGGGTTTTTCATGGTGTAATGTAGTGAACAAGAACAAAGGGAAGATATTTTAGACGGAGGTTTGTACTTGATGGATGGATTTGGTTTCTTCATCAAAGATTGGGAACCACACTTTAATCCCTTGAAATAGGAGATTGACAAGGCAGCACTTTGGCTTAGGCTACACAACTTGCTACAAAACTACTAGGATCATGAAATGCTTAAGGAGAGTGGTAACAATATGGGCCCCTTTATTGAAGCAAATGATAAGATAGATGAAGGGAATTTCAACATCTATGCTAGGATTTGCATGCAAGTCCCTACCAATGCTTCACCCGTTGTGGAAGTTGAAATTGTTTGGAAACTAGTTCATGGAGGCAAAAGGTCAAGAAAGACAATCCATCTTGGAAATGTTTTGTCTACTTGCCCCATGAACACCTTGCTATGGAGTGCTCGAAGTGCATCTTGGAGAAGACAGGGAATAGACTGGATGCAGATAAGGAAATTGAAGCACAAAAAGAGCATGAAGGGGGAGGACCTTTAAACAATGGTACGAGAGGCTCTAGAAAGAAGGATGATGCGACAAGTGTTAAGGACCAAGAAGAATCTCTACATTTGAACAAAGGTCTTTCCCAGGGTCCCATGGAGTCGTTTAGGAGGTAAAGTTGTGGATAATTTAGAGGTGGCCAAAGTTGAGAAGATCATTAGCAAAGGTGTAGCAACATGTACAAAAGATCTGGTTGAGATTGAGAAAGTCATCACGGCTGAATTTGTTTCTTCTTAAGATGAAGGCACTATGGAGAGCAAGGGAGATGAGATTAATTCTTGGGAGGAGAGATGGCAGAGTAGTCATCTTCACAGTTGAAGAAAACTAGGACGAGAAAAGTCGTCAAACAGAGGCAGGAAAACTATCAAAGCAAGGCTAGAAATGGTTGGGAATGTGAAGGGGCAAAGGAAGATAATATTTGGTTAGGAAGGCCTCCTTCCCAAGGAGCCATGATCCTCAAAATGTGGAATGTCAGGGGATTAAATGCCTCTAACAAATGGTGCATGTTCAAGTGCCAAATAGATTTGGGCAAATCAGACATAGTCATTTTGCAACTAACCAAAATTTCAAAGAATGAAGCTAAGAAACTTATTGATAATTGGAGGAACTAACAAGGCGTTTTCACTCCCGCCACAGTGACAACTAGAGGCTTGGGTGTCCTTTGGTATTTTTACAAGGTGACTTTGGAAAACATTAAGGAGGCAAAAGATTGGCAACTCCACAAGATCAAGCACTTACCTCATAATGACTCCCTTTTTCTAATCATCATCTATGGATTGGTGGGTGTGATTCAGAGGATAGCAATCTAGGACCAACTCTCCTTGGTCTATCAACAACTATAGGGTGAAATCTTCCTGTTCGGAGGTACAAAGATGAGAAATGGGGGCGCATCTTAAGGAGCGATTGGGCCATAAGCAATTTTGTCCATACCAACTCTCTTTTTAACCTTAAGACAAGGAATGACACTTACATGTGGTTTAAGATGCAGGATAACCAATTTGTGGCATAAAGATGGGCATAATTTTGATTGGGGATGATAGGTTGAAGACTAAGTTGAATGGGAAATTGGAAATTCTTGCTATGTGTGGCTTTCATCATTTTCCAGTTCGCATCACCTTTTCCTTAGATGCAAACCCTTTGAGGTGTCCCTTCAAGTTCGAAAAGATCTGATTCAAGGACAAGGATCTAGAAACAAAAGTGTTAGAGTGGTGGAATAAGGCTCCTTTCACAAGAGGCTTAAAGTCCTACATCCTTTGGAAAAAAATGACATGCATCAAAGGGTTCTTGAAGGAGTGGAATAGGCTTCATTTTAAGAATACTTTTGACGAAAAAGAAACTAGTCCAACTAAGCGAAGTGGTCAGGGATGACATGTTCCAAAATTCTCAAATTAAAGAGAAAAATCTTAAGACTAAATATGAAGAAATCCTTACTCATGAGGAGATCCTTTGGCCCCAAAAGTCTAGGGAAAATTGGTTGAAAGACGACAAGAAGACAAAATACTTTCATAACATCACTTAACTCAAGCGTTCTATCAATAGGATATATAGCATCACAAAGGAAAACAAGAAGAAATGTGATTCTTGGGAATATATTAATGGTGGAGTGGTCAGCTATTTCAACAACCTCCTGAACTCAAACCAAGAGGTGGATGCTATAGTTCAAGAGGAAGTGTTGAGCCTAGTGCCACGTGTCATTACAGATGGCCAAAATAGGGAACTATGCGAGCCTTTGAATGAATCAAAAGTTAGGAATACTGCTTTTCAAAGTGATGGTGACAAGGCACTGGACATGGATGGGTTTCTTGCATGCTGTTTTCAGAAATTTGGCATATTTGTGGCAACATGCTTTTAAGGATGTAAGAAGAAATTTAATAATGTAAAAAGATTAGAATAATACTTTCTAGCTCTCATCCCTAAGACATAACAGACATCAAAATCAGAAGACATCAGACTGATTTCTCTATGCAATGTCATTTACAAAATTGTCGCAAAAACAATTGCAAACAAATTGAAGAAACTACTGCCGCAAATCATTTATAAGGAGCAATGTGGGTTCACTTCGAGAAAATCAATTACGAAAGGTATAATTATAGCTCATGAAGCCATCCATTTGTTTAGTAAGTGTAAGGCCGAAATGAAGTTAGTCAAGTTGGACATTAGAAAAGCATATGACTGGGTAAATGTAATGTCCCCTTTTTAGCCACTCTCATTTATGGTTGGTTAGCCTATCATTGGCCCTCGTAGGCTAAAACAGATGGTTAAAGGGTCCCTTTTGGCACAGATCGGTGTGTTATTTCTCTCAGAGCTCAGTTTATGTTCAATTTTGGCCTTTGTTGGACTCTGTTTGGCTAACTTACTATTTATAGTAAGTTACTATTTCAGGAAGTCAAGGTTTCTATTTATAGAAAGGAATCTGAGCAAGCCTCAGTTGCAGTGTTTATCTCACATGTAGATAGATGGGCGAAACATTAAAGGATTAATGATTAATTATCATTAAAGGGCACTTCGATGATAATTTAATATTATAAAGTTAAAATATAAAGTAAAGTGTACTTTATAATCAATGGGGCCATGACCCTTGATTAAAAACAACTTAAAGTACATTTATATTTATTGAGTTGAGTGCCCAAGTATAAGGAGATAATATGAAGTTTTTATTAAAAACCTAAAAGTGGATTTGAAAGTGGATTTAAATGCTATTAAGGAGATTGAGGTTATAAAAGGACTCAAAAAGCAAATGCTTTCTCATTCTGAATGTTATTTGTCTGTTTCTTTTTTATATGACTTGTGCTTTTTTATATGAGAGCTGAGTGTAGAAATACACATGGGTTTCAGTCAATTTTCTGCAGTGAAGAACGAAACTCCTCATTGTTTATGCAATTTTGAGTTTGTGCGAGACCAACCGAATTATTGCCATAGTGTGGGCTTCATTCAGGAGTCCATTTAGAGCTTACAAGTGAAGAATCAACATAGGGTTTGAAGCCGTTTGAAGGTAAATCTATTGCAGACATAAGTTATTATCATTGACAGCCATTATCAATCAGATTTCAAGCTTTTTATTGTTTCTACAGTAACACATGAACAGTAAACACTGCAGTGTTTGAGCAAATTTGTGAAGAAAGATATTCAAGGGGTTTATTGCTACACTTTACCAGTTTGTATGTTGCTATTAATTTATTGAAATCTTGGCTTATTTGAGAAGAAATTGCAAGTGTATTGAAGAGCTTTCAAGCAGATTTAAAGGGTTTCTATATCAGGTCTGAAGATACTCATTGATAGCCATAGTTGCTGCTATATTGGTGATTTCTGGGCAGAATATATTGCTTTTGGAAGGTCATTTCATCTCCTTGGTGCTAGACATGTTTTCCTTGCAGCAAACATTGGCATTTGGTTTGCTTCTACAACATGGCTAGGCGTATATTCTAATGAGTGTGGTGCTGTAAGTTATATCAGACTTTCCAGTACTGCTGCTAATGCACTTTCAGACCAGCTACTTGCTAGTTTGCACACCGGGTATGATATTGATTTTATTTGAAGTGAAATATTATGAATTGGAATGAATATGTTGCAATTACAAACCTTGGTAAAACTGATTTGAGAATGAAAGAATAAAGATTTTCTACAGCTGCTCTTGAATTGTAAAAATCAGCACTATTCTTTGTTGCCCATGCATTTCTATTTACTTGGCAAAGTCTTTGAAAAAAATATCTAATGCATCAAGCATAGTTAATAAACCCAAAGTTTATTTAAATATAAGGCAGAAACTTGGTTTGGTTAGAGTCCACCCAATGTGGGTTCTTACAATGGTATCAGAGCAGTTTCTTGCCATCCTGTTGGGGAAGCTTTTACATTCAGTACAGAGGGTTAGTTTGATGCAGTTGTGAATTATGGGTTCCGAAGAAGATGTTATGGTTGCTTATAGAGAGTACCTTGCGCTTCCACAGAAGATTAGAAATGACCTTTCCTTTGACTACTATATGGAGTATCAGATGGATTGTGGAAAGCAAAAAAGAAAATCAAAGAAATGTGAGCAGCCAAGTGTTGAGAGCATCTTGAATAATAACCAGTAAAAACTTATGCTTTCACAACAAAGATTAGCTCATAGCTTGCAACAGAATGAAGATTGCATGCAAAGGTTAACCCATAACAGTTCTGATTTTCGCAATAGCAGTCCTATTTCCTCGTATCATCATGTGATAGAAGCCAATTCACGCAAGGATGATAGTATTGTGGATTCTTCTAATGTTGGTACTTCAGTATCGGGTATCAATGATCCATTGGTTGATGAAGATTCATGCCATAATGAGCCTGATTTTTCAGATCAGACCTTAGAAAACAAGTTAGAAGAATCATTTGTTGGCATGGGATCCCAGGATCATGAGTTGGATGGTGATACAGTTACATTGGAAGTGGAAGTGTGTGAAGATACTATCATATCAGCAGCTCTACCTTGCCGCTTGAGCCTTCCGATGAGGTGCTTAGCAGCAGTACCTTAGATGTTGATGTGTGCATTGATGATAGCACACATGTTGCTTATCAATGAGGTGACTGATGTTGATACAACCTCATATCACAGTGTAGACTTTGATTCAGAGAGCTTGCATGGGAGTCATGAATTTCAAAGACATCATTTGGTTGGGAAACTTAAGGTCAATGATAGCATGATTGCCACAACCGTAGAGCACTTTGATGTTGCTCGTGAGATGTTGGCAACATTTGGTTGGGGTACTCCTATGTCAGATGAGCACAGTGATAGTTGCCTTTCCCTTACAGAGTTACTAAAACAGAATTACTTGCAGTTACTAGTTGATAGGGATTATCTTCTCGAGTGGGATTGCACTTGCTACGATGCACTGAAGGGTAAGGAAGAGGAGGTTGACGAGCTCACTCATGAGCTTGAGGTGACTATGGACTCGTTGGAGAGCACTCACTTGGCCCTTTGTGAGTCGCAGTCACAATTGGAGGATCTTATCGTGGAATTGAGTCGGGCACAGTCTTCACTAGCTACTGATTCAGTTCAGTTTCCTAGAGCGGCAGCTAGTGATGATCTTATATCCACGGGTAGTAGTGATGGATGTGCTGAGGATGTGGTTACATCCATCACAGAAATACGTGCAGTAGTTTCAGTTGGGATGAGTCTTTGGTTGAGAGCAGTAGAGAGCCACTTGTTGCATCAGGTTCTCCCGAGGTCAGTACTATGATAGATGATGCAGGTCAGATTGTTGATAGCTCTTGTGTGGCTATGGTGGATTCTCTGGAGAGTCGTGTTAGTACATGACGCTACTCCATCATCTTCACAAGGGACTCACAGAGTGCAATCTGGTTGGGAGTATGGCTCTCATGTTGATTTGTTTCCCTCTCCTGGAAGCAAATTTGTTACTTCATTTCATGTAGCTGATTTTGGACACCAACTTGTTGTGTCAGAGAGCTAGAGTGATCAGCTGCAGGTTTCAAAGGATAAGGTTGATCTAGCCTTATTACGTTTTTTACCGCACCGATACATTTGTTGAGTACCTTCTTGAGAGTCCAGAGTTTCAGGAGGGTCTGTTTGGGGTCACTAGGGATACTCTCATTCATGGTTCATGTGCTATCAGATGTTTTGTGGGAGTCATTATAGGTACTCTTACTACAATGCTTCCTCATAGAGACTTTGTGGTTGGGTTTGCAGAGTAGGTTGCCAGAGGCCCTATCCAATCGGTGATTCGGGATCAGAGATTAGAGTTGTCTCTTGATTCTAGTATTGTATGTGATGAGCTATTGACCGAGGTTGGAGTCTTCTACTGTAATTACATAGTGGGGAATGCATCATTTTTCTTTTGATCCACACACGGAGGACTTGATGATGCGTCGGTGTGGGTTTGCTTCAAGTTTATACCATCCATTGTAGGATGGGTATTCACCATCTTCAATAGATGGAATCAGTAGTTGCAAGTACCCGAGTCTGTCATTTGTGGGGGATTACTTGCAGTGTCAGCACATCCATGGGAGTTCAGTAGAGTATGGAGATAATTGTGGTGATGCAGATACCTTCAGTTATTCCTATCTCCAAAGAGTAGATGGATGTGAGTTTGGTTCGCATTGGGACCTGAGTAGCGACAGGTTCAACACTACCATTTGGATGAGACCCATTCGTTGGCATCATCACTTCTAGCATGGTGAAGTTGAGATCAGTGTTAAGTAGTGGAAGATGGTTGGTGGCATGAGAGACATTACACAACACTTCCCTTGGGATCCTGGTTAAGAGGTGTGATCTCTTTTGTTGAGATTGCTTGGTGACAAGAAATTTAAGGGAGGGCGGATTGTAATGTCCCCTTTTTAGCCGCTCTCGTTTTATGATTGGTTAGACTATCATTGGCTCTCGTAGGTTAACGCAGATGGTTAGAGGGTCCCTTTTGGCACAGATTAGTGTGTTATTTCTCTCAAAGCTCAGTTTATATTCAGGTTTGGCCTTCGTTGGACTCTGGTTAAATTACTATTTATAGTAAGTCACTATTTCAGGAAGTAAGAGTTTCTATTTATAGCAGGGCATCTAGGCAGGCCTCACTTGTAGTGTTGATCTCATATGCAAATAGATGGGCGAAACATTAAAGGATTAATGATTAATTATCATTAAAGGGTACTTTAATGATAATCTATGTTACCCGTCCCCGTTTCCTGCAAAAATTGACCCGTCCCCGTTTCCTGGATGTCCCGAAAACTCGGAAACTTCCGGAAACCTTTCCTTTGGCTGTCCCATAAAATTAATGTTTCAGTTTTGACAATTTGTTTGATTTCCACTCTCATGTTAAAGTAAAATTTTATATTATAAAGTTAAATTATAAAGTAAAGTGTACTTTATAATCAATGGGGACATGACCCTCGATTAAAAACAACTTAAAGTACATTTATATTTATTAAGTTGAGTGCCCAAGTATAAGGAGATAATATAAAGTTTTTATTAAAAACCTAAAAGTGGATTTGAAAGTGGATTTAAATGCTATTAAGGAGAGTGAGGTTATAAAAGGGCTCAAAAAGCAAATGCTTTCTCATTCTGAATGTTATTTGTCTGTTTCTTTTTTATATGAGAGCTGAGTGTAGAAATATACAAGGGTTTCAGTCCATTTTCTACAGTGAAGAATGAAACTCTTCATTGTTTATTTAATTTTGAGGTTGTGCGAGACCAACTGAATTATTGCCATAGTGTGGGCTTCATTCAGGAATCCATTTAGAGCTTACAGGTGAAGAATCAACATAGGGTTTAAACGCTCCAGTGTTTGAGCAGATTTGTGAAAGATATTCAAAAGGTTTATTGCTACACTTTACCAGTTCGTATGTTGCTACTAATTTATTGAAATCTCGGCTTATTTGAGAAGAAATTGCAAGTATATTGAAGAGCTTTCAAGAAGATTTAAAGGGTTTCTATAGCAGGTCTGAAGATACTCATTGATAGCCATAGTTGCTGCTATATTGGTGATTTGTGGGCAGAATATATTGCTTTTGGAAGGTTGTTTATCTCCTTGGTGCTAGACGTGTTTTCCTTGCAGCAAACATTGCCATTTGGTTTGCTTCTATAACATGGCTGGGCGTCTAATCTAATGAGAGTGTGGTTTCTGTAAGTTATATCAGACTTTCCAGTACTGCTCCTAATGCACTTTTAGACCAGCTTCTTGCTAGTTTGCACACTAGGTATGATATTGATTGTATTTCAAGTGAAATATTATGAATTAGAATGAATATGTTGTAATTGCAAACCTTGGTAAAACTGATTTGAGAATGAAAGAATAAAGATTTGCTACAGCTCTCTTGAATTGTAAAAATCAGCATTATTCTTTGTTGCCCATGCATTTCTATTTACTTGGCAAAGTCTTTGAAAAAAATATCTAACGCATCAAGCATAGTTAATAAACCCAAAGTTTATTTAAATATAAGGCAGAAGCTTGGTTTGGTTGGAGTCCACCCGGTGTGGGTTCTTACAGTAAATAGGGAATTCCTCTTAAGCATGTTGGAGTGTTTGGGCTTCAAGGAAGATTGCTACAACTAGATCCATAGTTGCATCTGCTCTCCTATATTCTCAGTTTTGGTTAATGGAAACCCCTTTGGTTTCTTTCAGTCCTCCAACGGGCTTAGGTAAGGAATCTATTGCCCCGTTTCCTTTTTATCAGGCATTAAGTCAACTGATCTATAAAGCAAAAACGATCAATGACTGGAAGGGTGTAAGAGTGGCTCCAAACGTGGAACCTATCACATAGCATCAATTTCTTGATAACATATATCTTTCTGGGCTGGCAACTAGAAAGGAGACGAGAACCATGAAGTTGACTTTGATTCTGCAAGGCCACAAGTCAAAAGTTAATTTGGAACAAATTGGGGATTTTTTTTCTTTAACACAAAGATGAGAAAGCAATATGACAGCTAAAATCTTAGGGTAGCATTTATGTGATACCTGGGCCCAAAATCGCCTAAATAGAATAGATT
The DNA here is from genome assembly GCA_018584345.1 of Thuja plicata. NCBI lineage: Eukaryota > Viridiplantae > Streptophyta > Pinopsida > Cupressales > Cupressaceae > Thuja > Thuja plicata. The sequence goes on from MU224754.1 coordinate 2,473,203, forward strand.
CTTGGAAGGGCAAGTGGTTGTCCTCTGCGGGCAGGATTACGATAATTAAATTAGTAATAATAGCTACACCAATCTATTTAATTTCCAACTTAAAATTAACCTCAAAGACAATGGAAAATTTGGAAAAAGGATGTGGGATTTCTTCTGAAAAGGTTTGAAAGATAGCAAAAAGTTTCCATTAGTAGCATGGAATAAGATTTGTCTTCCTAAAGAAGTGAGTGGTGTTGGAATTATGAATTGGTCATTGTTCAACTAGGTTCTTGGAGCCAAACTAGTCTGGAATATGATTTCTCACCCCTCGCCAAGACGGGCAAGAATTTCATAGAAGAAATGTTTGGATAACCAAGATCCCAAATGAATGCACTCTTAATCCTCCCAAAGGATCCGCAATATGATATTTCATGTTGGAGAGTAGACAGATCATTAAAGACCATTGAATTTGGAACATCCAAGATGGAAAGAAAGACAAGTTTTGGGGAAGACTTCTAGGATGGGGCATTAGCACTAGTTGGTATTCAGGACCTGGCAAGAATTAGAGATGTTCTTAAGGATAGATGGGGTAAAAAAAGTTAGAGACTCCTTGGAGCCTTGCCTGGAGGATGGGAGAACCAAATGGAAATGACACTCTTGTGAAGCACAGAGCCTTGATCATGATCAGGCGTCATGTCTGGAAAATGAGTTAAGTAAGAGGAATATAGTCATAAGAAATGAAGATGACAAGATTTGGTGGAACATAGCCAAATCGGGCAAGTATAGTGTGAAGCTTGGCTAAAGGGCATTAGAGAATGCAGAGAGGAAATAAGATTGGCTAGGAGTGTTGTTCTAGCATAAGTTTTGTCTGCCCAAAGTTGGATCCTCTACCTGGGTTCCCACTCTAAAGAGAATTCTGATGAGGGATAGGCTCAGGAAAATGGTTGTTGCTGGCCCAAGTAGTTGTGTTTTGTGCAAGACCAAATAAGAAACAACAAATCATATTCTTTTGGAATGTCCCTTTGCCAGGGATTGCTGGAGGTTCATTCTAAATAAGCTTGGTTGGCCTAGTCCACTTCTAATGACATCATGGATCTTTTAAAGGCCTGCCTAATCTTGAATGGAAACTCTTTGTATGCAGGTCTATGGATTCCCACTACATCAATTGTTTCCTGGGATATTTGGAAGGGGTGGAACGGTAGAAATTTCTAAGTAAAGTTAATGGATAGAGTGCAGTTCACAAAGAAATTGGAAGAGACAATTACTAAGGTGGTTAGCAATGGATTGAGATGCCTTTCGATGAACAACAAGTTCTTCACAGCTTGGGATTAAGCAATGCCAAAGGCTTGGCAGGGATTGTTGATTCCCCCCACTAATGGGACTACTAGTTTGACCAAGGCGGCTAGGGAGAGAACAAACTGGAAACCACCCAAGGACATGTGGGTGAAAATGAATTTTGATGGGGCCTCTATGGGAACCTGAGTGTCTCAAGAGTGAGATGCATTTTCAGAGACCACAAAGGAGTGATCATGGCAAAGAGGTGCTTCCCTCTTCAACCTAGAACGAATAATGAAGTAATGAATGCAGTCAGGCTTGGTTTGGCTAAAGGTTTGAAGTTAGGAATACATAAATTAGCAATTGAAGGAGACTCCTTTCTCACTGTCAATGCAATCGGCAACCAGAAAACTTAGAACTGACAAATCAACATCCTAGCGGATTGCCTGAGCCTTTTGGATGGTTTTGAGGATTTCAAAATTGCTCACATTTATTGTGAAGGGAATAAAGAAGCTGATTGCCTTGCCAATGAGGCAGTTGAGGCACAACTAACAGGTAGCATTGGTGGTGGTGGGAGGAGCACAAAAAATGCTTGTCCTATTCACAGGTTTGTTGTCAGTTTGTGAGCAGCTAATGATGCTATGGGTGCTCTCCAAGCGCAACTGTGAATTGAAACATGACTTCTCTCCGTGTTTTCTTGGCCTATATCAAGCATGTGATACCCTGAATTTCGTTAGAGTACGAAGTAGAAAATTTCCTGGCTGATCACAGTCCTCTCTGTTTAAAACTGATGTAATCTTTTTTATTTAAATATAATTTCTGCAGTACAGCTGCTCCATACCTCAAAAAAAAAAATTAACTAGTTTTCTTGACACTTACCATGTGCTGTTCAAATATATAACCAAGATTTAGAACCTCTGATACGGAAATAAGTTCAAATGCATTCATAAACACAGGCCGTGTCTCTTTTATCTCCGTGACAAGGTGCTCCTGGATATAACCAATATAAAATAATATATTATAAAATATTAAACAAAAGGATCTTTCTTAAATTTAAATTTTTTTTAAAGAAAAAAGAGAAAAATCACTCAGGATATATAACTAGCAACATCATACCTCCGAATCACTAAAAACATCTATATCATTCAAGCCTACATTCTCATCTTCTTGGAACTTGGGTGGCATGTAACCTTTCTGGAACCATTCATTCTTTAGGATCTCTGATACTGTGATGCGCTATCAGTGGAAAGAACAAATATGCCAATCAGTAAATTCATATCAGGTTTCAACCTTCAGGGAAGACTAAGAACCATGATTAAATATACTAAAAGCTGAATATATGTATCGTATACAGGAGCAAATGTAAACTGATTTTCACTTACTGTCTTAGGATTTGGATCGAAAATTCTTGAAATTAATTTCTTTGCGCTTGATGAAAACCATTGAGGATATTTAAAATCTGCTTTACAAATCTACAATTTATTTGCATCATGTGTCAGTTGAGCCATATCTGTACAGGGTAAGTAATATAAAGAAAGATAAAATAACTGCAAAATAAAATAATCTCAAGTTGGTCTAGAGTTCTAACTTTTTTATATAGTGTCATAATATTTTGTTCATCAAAAGGAAGGTAACCTGTCATCAAGACAAAAAGTATAACACCACATGACCACAAGTCTGCAGTTGCACCATCATAACCTTTATCATTGATGACCTGTATAAAGAAAAATAAAATGTACACAAAGATGTACATATTTCTAATTCGGTGTTATAATAAATACCATCTGGAAAACATACAGAATTTCAGAAGAGTAATTTAATATTGAGCACATACTGTGAAAATATTGTGATACCTCAGGTGCAACATAATTTGGTGTTCCACATGCAGTGTGAAGCAGTCCATCTTCCTGCATTCAATCACTTAGATGGGATCAATAACTAATTAATGGAGGTTTGAAGATCTTACACAGTAACTAGTTCCATAAGAACAGTAGGTGCACAATTTACTTGCCCCATATTACAAGTTGAAGGAATCTATCTTAAGTTGCAGAAGCTTAGACTTAAATCAATCCAAGTTCATTTTTTATTAAAAGAGCACTTACTTTAAAGGAAAAGAGACAGTTTTGCACTCTTAAGCTTCGTAAACAGAATGAATGCTCCTAGAATCAGAGAATTGATAATGTAGAATACTCCTGTCTACCAATGCTACCCCACATGCTACTCTGATAGCTTTAAGAAAAACTTCAAGATGATCAATGGCAGGCACATCTTTCAAGCCACCTCAAAACTAGACAGAAACTCATAATTCTACATCTATTAAGAGGGTGTAACAGAAATGAGATTGTAGGCACATTGGTAACGTCAAGAATGAGTCATTCACATACTTTCAGGCCTTTGTTTTCAAGGGAAATAGTTACAGATTGCCTAAACATGTAACCTATTTCCTTCACTTTATGGTATTTCTGAAAAATATTGAACATGCACAAGATTTTCAATGAACAATGTGTTTACCCGCTGGGGTAACCTAGTTTAAGCATAGACATTACAGAAACACAACTATATAATAACAGAGTCTTTCATTGATCATTCATAACTGTAGTACATTTACAATAGCAACCAGACCATGATGCCTTCAACTAGCAAATACAATGTATATATAAAACCTGAAACGGTGCGAACAAACGTCGCCACCCGTTCCCAACCAACGGAAGTAACTAACTGACAGTAGTAACTAAGTACCGTCGGCATACCCAATTAACATCTGCTATACGGCTAACATCATCCCCCCCTAAAGAAAAGTCGTCTCCGGACGACAACAAAATGTCCGGGACAGAATAACAAAATAGAAGGATGAACTACCCAACCAAAACTAATAAGTAGAAGTAGGGGCTGAGGAAGCGTCCCTGAAGAGGATGGGTGACCCACAGCAGAAGAGGCCAGCTGGACCAACTGAGAACGCAACTCGTACACCTGTGTTGTCCGTGCTGCCAACTGCTGCTCTGTAACTGACTGAAGTTCAAGTGCGGACTTGACCATCACTGCGGCCTCCTAAAGGTCCTTCAGCTGCTCTTCAACTACCTGTCAGGACGCAACCAAGCTAGTCTCCACAAGCTGTCTCTCAGAAGTAGCTGTAGCAAGCTGTTGCTCAAACGTCTCCGTCACCCTCGCCAGCTTCCCCTCTAAGGCCACGCGGGATGCCTGCTCTGCTTCCATCCCCTGTGTCCGCAGGGCTAAGTCTCGCTCCACTACTGCCAACCTGGCAGCCAGCTCCTCTCGAGCACTCTCTGAAGCTACCAATGCAATTTCCCTACTAGCCGAGACATAGTAACCCTGGCGGAACACCTGCTCAATCTGGCGAGTGACACCCTGGACCGCACTCTCAGTCACTGGCACCGGAAGAGACCATGCCTCCCGCATCTCCTGTGTCTCTCCACCAGGCCATGACCCCTGTCCAAAACACTCTCCAAAGACACGTGGGCACTCGTGCTGCATAAAACTCAAAAGACGTTGCAACTCTGAAGTCACGGCCTTGAGGGCCTGAGCCTCGCCTAAGGCCACCATCCGACGCCCTCGGACTACTAGGTCAACCAGCGATGCCTCCACATCTCCATCCTTTGGCTCTGTTCCTCGGTCGACCAATTGCTCAACCCTATCCGTCTTCAAAACATCCATGGCGTCATGCCCTGCCCCGCCCAGCTCACCTATAGTGCCTTCCTCATGCACATCCGCTACTTCTCCAATGGTGTCCCCACCTTGTGGGTTGGGAGGCTGTAAGTCCTGGGCCACTGTAACCCCCAAATCCTGTACCTCCTGAGGCACTTCCTCCTGCAGTACCTCCCGGCGGGGAGATAGAATGGCCACCCCTGTGGGTTCTGCAACTGTCATGGCAAATTTCTTCTGGAGCCAGGAACTGATAGTCTTCTTCAAAGGACCGGCTGATGGTGGTGGATCCTTGAGGGGATCGCTGTCCACATGGATGACGGTGTGAGCCCCAGCTGCCACCAACCCAATCTGTCCTCATCCAACTGGCTAGTCCCTGGTTGTACTTCCGGCAACCTCGGACTCAGCAACTCCCTCTTTAAGGGGTGCCGCTGAGGGAACCAGTTTTGCAGAAGATGATAAGAGAGGTGGCGCAAACCTCACTACGGCCTCCTCCCCTGCCGAATCACTCTTTGCAGCCTCTGAGTCACTGCCCTCGGTGGTGGTCGCTCTACTACTATCCTCACGATCAGATTCTATGACCCTTCGTGGCCTCTTCTGGCCTGCTGTCATCCCCCCGGTGTCCAAGTATTTCCAGTAAAAAACAAGGGGCTCGCCGGTTGCCAGCTTTCCTTGAGGTGCCAATTCCATTTTGTCCAGCGGAATGGACAGTGTAGCCTCCAGAAACAACCCAATGGCATGGTGCGACATGTGGAATGTACAGTGATGCAAGGTCATGAACTCGTACATCCTATCCGATAACACGGTTGCCCAATCGTAGACCACGCCGTTCATGTGGACAATCTGTGGAAGGGCGATGTCTGATGCCCTACTCGTGCCGGTGAGTCTGCTCTTCATAACATCCAAGATGCAGCGCCACGGACCCTCAGCAACGAACTCTTTCTTGATGCCACGGCTCTTGGTCGCCCGTACTATAGAATCTAGCTCAGCTTGGGTGAGAGTGCAGGAAATGTGGTGGATCCAGAATTCTTTCCGCTCCTTCGTCAGCTTATGCTTTTTAATCTCTATCTTCTGCCCATTCCATCCAGGAATGCCAAACACACGGGTGAAATCTGCTGGACCAAAAGAAACCGTAACCACATGTTTTCTGTACTCAAATGTGCTTTTCCGCGTGTGCCTGTCATAGGTATTCACCATTACCCGCAATGTGGGCTCGAAATTTTTAACAGGAAACAAGGGCATCTGAATCACCCAATGTACACCCGCGTGCTTCAATAACTTCTTTATTTCATCTGTGTCCGGCGTTTCCTGCCACCATTTCCGGCACTCCAAGCCATTGAGACCCTCAAACGCTACAAATTCATAAGTGACTTGCTCCTTCTGCGTAGCTTTTCCTTTCCCTATGCTTCCGGCCACCTGTATTCCGGAGGGCAAAACCCTTGCCTTATTCTCCGTGTTCAAGTTGTTTTCCAACTGAGCCTTCCATCTCCTTTTCCCCGCGGATTCCATAACGAATTGCCAAAAATGGTTAGGGTTTCCGCCAATATTCGCTGAAAATCCAGCAATTGTTAATGTTTCCTTCTTGGCTGTAGATGCTTGCCAAATCAGACCTGCTATTTTGCCCTTGTGTATTTCTTCTTTGCTCCCGTGGCCTTTTTCTTCTTCCTTCTACCCGCACGTTTTTCCTCTTCCCCTTCTGCGCAGTTCTTCTCCTCCCGTTCTGCGCGATGCTTCTTTCTCCTCTGCTGCGCGGGTCTTTTTCTCCTCCGCTGCGCGTTTTTCTTCTGTCGTCTCTCTTCTCCTATGGCTGTGTATGCTTTATGTGGCTGAATGTTTATTGTTCTGCTTTTTATGCCAACGCCAGCGGCTTGTTTTCTTTTTCGATACCTTCAACCGCACAACTCTAACAAAAACCATATTCCTTCATCAAGCACAACTCTAACAAAAACCAGACTCCTTCAACACAGAAATTTCACACGGTATAAACTACTCCCCACACAACTTAGTCGCTTAGCTTTATCACATCTTCATGCACTAGCATTCATTCATTTCACACGAATCTCACTCGAACCAATCTTTGCATACTTAAAGAAATTTTCTTCAACACACAACAGTATCTATTTTTTCAAAAACATGGCATAAAACATGTCATTCAAAACTCCCAGTCCAACTTTTTTTTTTTTTTTTTTAAAAGACCCCATGCCGCAATGTGGCCGACGGTTGACTACCACCGTCCGGTGGACTTCCACCATGCGGTGAAGCCACTGTCCAGTGGACTTCCACCGTGCGGTGAAGCCACCGTTTGGTGGGCTTCCACCGTGCGGTGGACCCTCCACCATGCGGTTGTTTTACATTTTTTGAATTTTTTTTTTTTAAATTATATATATATATATATTTTAAATTAAATTGAAGAGGTCGGCTTGACGACCCCGACTTTCGTGCCGTTGGTGGTAGATTTTCAGTTTCGAGCCATTGACAGCATCCAAGATCTCTCTCCCATCAAGTGTCCATAGTTTCACTACTCAATTCGCTGCGACTTCCCGAACTTTATACGGCCCTAGTAATTTAACCTTAAATTTGCTTGGTTTAATTTCATTCCGCCCATTAAATTTTAACACCAACTTACCGGGTGTAAACTGCATCTTCCGAAGGTGTTTGTCATGCCAGAGTTTTCTTTGCTGCTGCGCTATGTCTGTTGCCCACTGCGCCATGGCTCTTTTCTCGTCTAGCTTATTCAAGGCATAAAGTCTCTCCCTCAGACTCTCCATGTCGCCTAGTTTATTTTCAATGGCTATCCGTAGGCTAGGAACCATGAATTCTGCA
>MU224754.1:2509131-2527068 GCA_018584345.1 Thuja plicata
GATGTCCATAATAATCAAAATCAATAATGTATCAGCAAATAATATATGTCAAATATATGACTGTCCTCTACGAAAGCTTTGTTGTTGCTCCTCTTTCTTCTTCTTTTTGGCAAGAATGAATGAAATGGACAAATGAAAGAGAGTTAGGCTTTTTATGTTTTTAGCATCCATACTAGGGTTTAGTATCTTTTATTTAATATTAGAGTCCACGCGGGGCCCACCGAAAACCAAACAAATTTTAAAAAACTCACTTTTTAAGACTGGCGGCCGTTTTTTTTGGCTGGGAAATAAGGGACGAATTTGGGTACCGAGGACGGCCTCGGTACCCAAATCCGTCCCCTATTTAGGAAACTTTGTTTTTTTAAGTTTCCAGAACGTCCCTGATTTGGGAACGAAAAGGGGACTGTCAGGGGACGTTGAAAATCCGTCCCCGCATCCCCGTTTCGTACCCGGGACAGGAACGGGGGTACAAGGGTAGGGGACGCGTCCCCGTGGAACACAAGTATTTATTTATTTATTATCACTTATTAAATCTGTTTTTTGAAGGGGGACATCACAGTATCGGATGATATACCAAGACAACTCGATGTATATAAAATATATAAGTATTGCTATCTTTCTCTTGAACCACTTCCGATAATCATATTGTTGTTTTGATACTGGATCTAGTATATAGAAAATGTTGACAAAAAGAGTGTATTTCTTATAAGAAAGATAATCTAAAAAAAGAACGCCCCTCTATAGTGATCGCAAATATTATTGGAGTCAAATAATTTTCACAAAAGAGTCACAAAAAACTTATCTTGCTTATACCGTTGTCTTCAACTCAAAGCACTCGATTTGCTGAAGATCTAAGTTACCAGATGTGCACCATGAAGGTGCGCACTGAGTCCGAATGCAATCCCGTTCGGATGTGTCCTCCAGATGTAGTCCAGATTTGTCCAAGATGTGCATCCTGGCCTATGGATGCCCCTGGATATGCAACCAACACATTCGGTATGCATCCACAGGCTGAGATGCACATGCATCTAGACTGCGCTCGGGCTCATCTGTGGCCAAGTGACATTTTGTGACTTAAAAATCATAAAATAAAGTTTTTTTTTTCCTTTTTTTGCTCAAAACCCTAAAATGGCCCTTTATCAGGCCATTTTGTTTGCTCTTTTGCTCTCATCTCATTTTGTCTCCATTTTGGTATTTTGAAGGGTAAGTGGTTTTTTTTCGAAGCGGAAAGTTTGTGGAGTGCCAGATAGCTTCCACAGAGGAGATTTAAGCATCTAAGGTAAGCATTTGACCCTATTTATTAGTCTTTTAATGAAACTTTTTTAGATTTTGATGAATTTTTCCAAGTTTGTGATGAATGTTTTCAAGTTTTCTCTTTTTTTTTTTAAAAAAGAAATAAGTTTAGCTCTTTGTTATAATGTTTTTGTATCTTTATTTTGCACTTGTATGTTTGCATTTATTAGTTTTTTTCTAATTCAAAATTATGTAATTTCTTATAATAGCAAAAAATCATATTGCAAGGATGACCAATAGTCAAAGTTCAGTTGGTGGGGAAGGAAACCAAAGATTCAAAATTGATAATGGATCTCCTTTATGGAGACATACCACAAGGATTTCACAAATTCCAAGAGGCAGGGGATATATTTGAAGTGTAATTTACAAAAATATCTCATATTCTCGAGTGAGACTTTTCTTTATGGGCTCTGCTGATAAAGGGATTGGAATTTGTGAGGGCCCAGATAAGAAGGGGTTGTCTCCCACACAAATAGTGGCATTTGTAAAAGAACAAGAATATGATGATAAAATGATTGCAAGAGGAAAACAAAGTGCTCATCATTCCGGAAAGGAAAAAAAACAATGAATTTACCCAATAATACAATAGCGCCCCCCAAACATCCCTTCTTGCATATACCCACTCATAAAAGAGGTCCATTGGACAAAGCATTTAAAATGGAAGCAAGAGATATTACTGAACAAAAAATTGCATGTTGCATCTATGCCAATGGTCTTCCATTCAACTTGGTGAGATCGCCATATTGGTGGGAAATGGTGTCGGCAATCAATAGTGCACCTCCTAGTTTCACAAGTCTTGGATATGAAAAGTTGTGTACCACCTTATTGCAAAGAGAAGAATTCTATAGAGGCCTCACTGAAACAAATTAGACATTCTTGGATTTAATTAGGTGTTTCTATTGTTTTTGATAGATGGAAAGATTGCAAAAGTTGTCCATTGATAAATGTTATTGTGGTGTCCCCCAAAGGGGCAATGCTTTTTAGGGCGGTTGATTGTGAAGGGGAAATCAAAGATGCAAAGTGCATTTCCAGGATCCTTGTTGAGCCCATAGAGATGGTGGGTCATGAGAATGTGATCCAAGTAATTATGGAAAATGCAAAAAAAATTTCGGGCTGCAAGTGTTTTGGTTGAGGCAAGATATGAGCACATTTTTCAGATACCATGCACCATACATTCCCTCAACTTGGTGATGCAAGCAATGGGCACTTAAATAGAGTGGGTGAAAGAAATATACCAAGAGGGTGAAGAGATCCAGATATTTGTGACAAATCACTAGTTGTCACAAGCAATTTTCACTACTTTCTTGAGATTGGAATTATTGAAGGTAAATATTATTTATATATTTAATTTTATTTATGTCACGTTCAATATGAATGTGTATAAATTTGTAATTTTCTTAATGTGTTACTAACTATTAACGTGATCCTAGATTGCTGAGATCCAGTTTGCATTCATACAATTGTTCTAAGATGACTTCTGAAGGTGCAAGAGGCATTGGGTCAAATAGTTATTAGCAACCAATGGGGTGTATGGAAGTAGTCAAATTCAGAGAGGGCCCAAAAGGTCTAGTCATTGATCTTGGATGATAGTTGGTGGGTTCATGTGGAATATGTATTGGATTTCTCTGGGCCTATCCCGATTATGCTCTAGTTTGTTGATACAGATGCGCCATGTTCGGGGGATGTCTATGATGGCATGGACACGATGATAGAGAAAATAAAAGTGGTAATACAGAAAAAGGAGAATGACCCCAAAGAGACCTTTTCAAAAGGTTGGAAACAATCATTCTTCACCGTTGGAAAAAGATGACCATGCCATTCCACCTCCTTGCATATGCCCTATCTTTGAGGTACTATAGCAACGATGTACTTTCTATGCCAAGGAGATTACCACCATATAGAGATTCCGAAGTTGCTAATGGGTACAAGCAGGCATTTAGTAGACTCTTCCAAGATCCAAAAGTGGAGAAAAACGTTAGGAGAGAATTTGGCTTGTTTGTCTCAGGACCAAACTGAGATGGATGCTCCTACATGGTGGTACCTCCATGGTCAAGATTATATGTACCTCCAACCTCTTGCAATCAAGATCCTCTCACAAGTAAGTTTTCTTTTGTTTTTTTTCTCTTGCATTGTAGAATTTAGTACTCAACATTCTTTAATTTATTTTTTATTTTTTACTTTTAACTTTGTTGGTTTTCTCTCTAGTTTGCAAGTTCTTTTGCCACTGAACGCAATTGGAGTACATACTCCTTTATCCACTCAGTGAAGTGCAACTAGTTGGCTACAAAAAGAGCTGAAGACTTGGTTTATATTCATTCCAATTTGCGTCTTTTGTCACGTAAGGATCCCCAATACAAGGATGGGGCAGCAAAGCTTTGGGATGTAGCCGCTGAGTGTACCAACATGGATGCAACTATTGAGGATCTTGCTAGAACCAATATGGATGATGATGATGACATACCTACACATGGTGCATCTAGCACAAGTTGCACCGCTTTGGGTTCAAATGATCTTGAACTTGCAACAGCTGAAAATGCAATAGATGATGGTTTTTTTTATAATCCTTTTGATGATTGATGAACTACATTTAAAATAGAAGACAATTACCATTTATTGTCAATTTTGTAATTGCAATGATTTTCATTTGAATCACGAACCTAGACATATATCATATGTCTTATTTGAATATTTTTGAACTATCAATTGGTATTTAATATTTTTGGCATTTGGCATTGATCAATGATGAAGTATCATACTATCAAAAGATTTAGTTTTACAATTTTGTATGTTTCTTTAATTTTTTTGTATATATATATATATATATAAATATGTACAATATATATGTACATATATACACATGTATCCAACCCCCACCCCAAAAAAAATTGCACATACCCACGAACCGGGTTCTTGTACCCGTACCCAAACCAGCAACTTTGCTGAAGATTATTTACGGGCTGGAGATCACTTACGATCACAACTATAGAACAGAAATCTTGTCGCCACTACCTTGTATTATTTCCAATGCTACTGGCCAATACTTGAGCTGGTTTGAAATGCAAGTCAACTGCATTAGAATCCTTTCCAGATACTGGGAGTTGCCAACACCAATTTTAAGGACACAAGGATCATGATAGGATCGCAGGGATATTTAAGCCACTGGGAAATGCTCAGTTTAGACCCGATATCAGGTAAATGTTCCAATTCCGCCTTTCTGCTGGTACTGAGTATTACTCATACATTATTGAGAACTGCAATGAGAACTTTCTGTTGTTCTTCTAACATTGTCTACCCAGTAACATTTCTGTTAAACTGCATCAGTTCTTGAGCAGAACTCAGAACTCCATTTCCTTCCGCCATCACTGTCAAACTGATCCAGAGAAATATCTTCCATAAAACTGAGTTTTCCTTGTCCCCAAACCTGAAAATCCTTCTTCAGAAGATATCTCAACAATATTAGATTGGTCATATAAAGATCATGAATGCCAATCAAACATCAATCCATCAATGGTAATCAAAATGCTACACTCAATCCCTACTATGAGGTGTTTCAACACTTTTTGACATCAATGACAATTTTGTCTAACAGTGTGTTTGTGTAAATCTTTATGAAATTGTCAAGTCTAAGCTTATTTAATATTTTTCTCCTCTCAAGATTAAGAAGAAAGTTATTCAGTTGCATATGCTTTACTTTCAAAAATGGCATTTCCAATCCACCATGAACACTGAATATTTTATTATGCTTTTTCATCTCACAAATGCACAAGCAACTGTCCATTAAGGCATTTCATCCTTATCTCAAGAAGCTTTTTTTATGTCTCATGATGACTTCTTGGTCTATAAATGGGTTTTGCAAGAAAACTTAGCCCACCTTTATACTTTTCTGAATGGCATGGTGGTTTATAGTTTCTTTGGATAGAAATAAAGCATGAGTGTTTTCACAGCACACAATCTGCTATATTTGGGACAGAAGTTCTGGTGATTGACTCAGAGTGGACCAATCCAAGCTTTAGGCAATTGAGAGTGGCCAGAACCAAAGACATTTACTCAGCTTAGAGCAATCCTAACATTATATGGTTATTATTGACAGTTTGGCAAGGAGTGTTTCACTTAGCTACTCCACTTATAGATTTGACCATTTGAATGACCGACTTCAACTACAAAATATATCACAATCTTCAAAGAAATAACCTGCACTTGTACCAATGATGACTTTAATTTTTTTCTATGCACTATATCTCACGAGTTATTAACTTATTCTTCTAATGAGTTACAATGCTAAATTTATGGGCATTATAAAAAGGTAGGATACTCTTCATAAGTTGACACTATTTGATATGATAACTTTAAAATTTTGTAACTATTTTGTTTTCGAAACCAAACTTAATATTAGAATGTCTTTTTTATAAACAATGCCAGTCAAACTCTTTAAAATATGAGAAATATTGAAATGCAACCCACCATATACAATAAATTTGTCCTTTCCACAATAATTCAATATTAACACTAAAATCCATAGTTCTTGTTAAAAAAATAAATTTTACCATAAGAATATCAATGCCAGTGGATTCATTGACTGAACCGGCACCCTAAAAAGTTGATATTGTTCAACATACAAATAAATAATGAATAGTTAAGTCCTAGACATCACTAATTAGTAATTCACATTGATTATTCAAATTGTTTGTCAGCTTATAAATCTTGAAACTTTAAAGTACAGACCAATATGATGAAACATAAATTCTATAAGATCTAATTAAATTCTTACAAAATGCTCACCCTTACTTGTTGAGGCAGTGCGCTTAGACCAAAGTCAGAAACTTTAATATTTCCATATGAATCAAGAAGCAAATTTTCTGGCTACAGGACCCAAAGTGAGCATACGTCCAATTAGAAAAGTTCATAACATAGTGTGTTTCCAAAGTATAGTTATGGATCATCGGAATTGAGATGAAAGTAAAATACTTAAAGAATGGATCCAATAGGAAAATATTTAATGGGAGTAACAGAAGATTAATTCACTCTCCAGTTGTACTGTACCTTCAAATCTCTATGTGACACACCCCTACTATGGCAGTAATCCACAGCAGTGATAAGTTGTTGGAAGTACTTTCTTGCTTCATTTTCTCTTAATCTTCCATGGTGAGTCTGATTTCAAAATAAGTATATTATGAAAGAGCCCAATCCAATAAAGTAATTGATGCCTTACCATTTACAAAGAAAATTGCAAAACTTTACATATAAATTACAAGTGGGCTAGTCTGCGCCAAAGAACTGAAAAATCATCTATTGTTGATTAAAAGATGAAACAGAAATATATCATTATTTTATAATGATCTCTTCTACTTCTTACAATTTTATTATAAAGGTCACCTCCCATTACAAATTCAAGAACAATATAGATCCTCTTTTTACTAGCCATGACCTGAAAACCAGAAGATCAACATTGTTAAAAGTCAGTCATACAACTTTGCTGCAATAAGTAACCCTAATAAACCTGTGCTACTAAATTGCCAACTTAATAGAACCTAATATGTGTGTCATAAAATAATATGCTTCTATGCGTATTTAACCTTAACAACTTAACATCTCATGAAATGAAAATGAAGACAGAAAGCTGTTCAATTTCAAAAGGTCAAGTTTAGTCATTTCCAAATTCCTAAATAGCATAAATTTATCATCCAGCAACCAATTGATATGATAGAAGGGATATTTTCAGTCTGGGGATAAAAGAATACCATTAACTATTAAATTAGTAGTTTTGACCAATATCAGCACTTCTCATCAATTAATAACAAAATTCCTAAATTCAGAGCTGAAAAACCCACCTCATGCAACTGTACAACATTTGGATGCTTGATCAGATTCATGGCAGAAATTTCTCTCTTTATCTGCACAAGTGGAATATATATTACAACAAAGCCTCTCAAGACAATATATAACATAATTGTGGTCAGATACATGCCAATCAGAATATGCTTCCTAAGCACTAAACCTCAATGGTAATAACTAATATTATGTGTAAGTACAAAAAAAAACCAGCACAGAAATGAGCAACTTTTTATTATAATAATGATCTTTAAGATTGCCTATAGCTGTAGCAAAGACAGAGAAAGAGACAGGAAGTTTCCAGAACCAAACATCTAACCATACTCAGAGGATGTAAATTCATTAAAAAAAATTCAAGAATTTAGAGACTCAAAACAGTATACATTGAAATGATTACAATCCTGTGTTATTTGATGCCCACAAAAAACTTGTTCTGTGAGAATCAATAAAAGAGTAGTATATAAACCCAGAATGTCAACTTCAGTTTCCTACTAAAGACGCCAATAAGATCCAAAGTAGAATCTGGAAAATGATCATGATCAGTTAATTGAGATAGTTTATTTTCTTAATTCATATGAAAATTGAAGAACCCAAGATACTCTTTCAACTCTGTAAAATGGAATTGAATAAGGCAGAGATGCAGCGTATAGATGCAAGAACAGGGGAACATGTTCAGAGAGGCTCAAGGATGATTCAGGCATCAGTGGGCCCACATTATATTATAAGCAAGAAAAAAAGGTGATGAGTTTGGATCCACTTGCATCACGAGGTTTCCTTCATATTAATGTGTACAGTTACACCATGGTTTAAGATCACTAGAAGGATTTGATGGAAGCCAAACTCACTCTATCCGACATAAAATGTAAGAACCAATTGTCTGAAAGGAAGTTCAATCAATTTCTCTTCCATCTCTCGAAAGGAAGTACAACTGCCTGAATTTCCTCAAATGACAGTCAGTTTTGAGTAGCGGAATGTGTATACAAATGAGTATAATGCTTGCTGTGAGGGGATTTCAGTTTGCTTAGGATAGTATAAGTTCAATGAAAAGAACAAGATCCTCATATCTGCTTGTCTAGGATGCTTGTGATCAGTATGTGTCTATTCCTTAATTATTCCAATAGGTGTAGACCCTGACTGGCAATATTGTAAGCATCTTTGTGGATTAATTCTATATTCCTATCCTTGTCTCCATTCGTATGCTTCATAACATATTTGTCTAGAGTCATCAATCCTATTTTTTTCATCCTGTGCTGATATTGTGTAAGTGTTGGCTATGAAAGCAATTGGTAGCTATCTTCCCAAAATAATGATTGTAATTATGTTACCAACTTGCCAAGTGAAATTCCCAAAGCTCATGCATTATGTGTTTCATGCACTTTTCTATTGCTCATAGTGGGGTTTCCAACAATCTTGTGCCGTGCCATTACCTCGTTTAATATTACGTGTATGATTAGGGCAGACCATAACTATTTTTAATTTTAAATAATCTCCAGGTGAGCTTTGAGGAAAAATATTGAAAGAAGAACCTGATATTTTTGATATTGAGGTCCTCTTGACTCTTGAGTTCATTCTTAGTTTTACTTGCAATTAAATGCTTGAATCTGTCTTTAGTTCCTTGCTTTAAGAATTGACAGTGTTACTGCGAATGTCCCATTTTGCCCATGGTACAAGACTGACTGAAAACAGGTTTGAGAGTGGGCCTAGGCTTGCACACAAGACACAAGACAAAGCCCTGCTGCCCTAGGTACCCTGGGATGTACCCACAAGGCCCCTGGGTGGCAGGGCCACAGCCAATCAAGTCCAACACCCAACCTGCATTCTTTTACTTTTAACACTTTTAAAATCTAAGAAAAGCATTTTTGAACTCTTTAAAAATACCTGAAACATGAATCTAAAATCTGAAAATGACAAATCCATTTTCACAATTTCAAAGCACAAAACAACAAATTATCATTCCGTTTTGTCATCAGAAGCTAGCTGGTAATTTTAAAAGGGGAAGGATTGCAAAGGTGTCAAATACATTTCGTAAAAACTCAATGAAGGAATTAGCTTGCACAAAGAAGATTTATAAAACAAAGGTACATATCTTGTGAATTTCTTTCCTGTTTTGGAAGATGCTTTTTAAATTTTTGAGGAATTTTTTCAACATTTTGGGAAAAGAAAATTAAAATTCAAGATTTTTTTTGGAAACAATTTCTTTATAATTATTTTTTTATTTTTTATGTTATATGTATTGTAAGGGATACATTTTGTTTTCTGATAACAGCAATCTATTCAAAATGGCTAGAGACTCAATCAAGCAAACAATTTAAACATGATCAAGGATCACTTCTATGGAAATATGTTATAGTGATCAAACAACTTGCAAGTGGGGCTTGTGTTTGGCATTTGTGGGGTCAGGCATAAGAGCTCATATAATCAAATGAATGTTCACGTTATGCTATGATCGGCCAAGAAATTAGAGTTTGTCAAGGGACAAACAAGAAGGGGTTGTCAAAAGAACAAATTATGGCATATATTAGAGAACAAGAAGAAGCTTAAAATGTAAATAAGAGAGCACAATTAAGATCTCATCTTTTAGCCAAGAAAGGATTAAGGAAGTTGCTTATAGAATTTCCTTGCCTTCCCATTATGGGGACACTATAATGCATAGTTGAATTCCATAGATAGAACACTGCACTCTACACCAAATGGATTGTCCTTGCCATCGAAAGCTCAACAACTTGTAAACTTTTACTTCTTGAACAGCACACATTATAGCAAAAAAGGATGCAAATGAGCTGGTTTCCATGCGCTCATCATTACCTTGGCCCTAACCAATCTAGCAACAGTTTTAAGACTGATCTTTCCTTTGATGACTGACATTTAGTGATCCCCCATCATCAACTACTCTAATCTACCCCTAGTTGAATCCATGAATAAAAGCTCTCAGGATATTTAGAAAAGGCATTCATACTTTTTGGGATCTTGATACTTTCAAGAGCCTGAATCCCTTGCCTATCCTTTGAAGAACATTGAAGCTTACTAGTCATGACTTTCCTTCTATCCTTCACATCCAATAACTTATGCTTGATGTCATGTTGCATAACTTGGGCCATCAACCAACTTTTGTCTGGGTAAAGGATTAACGTTGGAATTATGATAGACTAATTAAAGAAACACTTTAGGGGTTCTGTACAAGATTCATAGCCTTTTCCACAACATTCAAGAGCTTAAACCACCATTGGGGGTAATTTTAAATTATATGCCTCAAACCTCACTCTTTCAGCTCAAGCAAATTTGGCACGCAAGAAGCATGCCTAAACTTGCACATTGTCTTTGGTGTCTAATTTACCAAGGGCTCCCTTTAGGCAAAAGGCTTCTCCATACTAAGATTCCTAAACCAAGATTTCCTACCTATAATAGACATGAGACTTTGAAACATCTTTTCTAGACTTGTCTGCAAAGCTAGAGTGTTAAATTTTTCTATCTTCAATAATGAGGAGATTTCTAAGCAATTTTCTATAATGAAGTATGTGTAAAAAGTAACTTTAGAGTTTCAATGCCCAATGTCTTTTTAATTGCTAGCTAAGCATTTCATGCACAATGAGTAAAATTCTACTTAACAATCCACCCAAAAATTCATTGGCCCTTGGGCCGAGTGGAGGAGTCATTCCTGCAACTGCATTTGCTTCTCTCCCCCTCCTTAGTAGAGGGAAGGGACCCACCTCTGCATGGAAAAACTGATGCCATACATTGTAGCTAGGTGTCTCTGGCCCAAGATAAAGCTAGTCTAGGATGTCTCTTGTTGGCCATAATGATGAGGATGGCTATGAGGCTCTGAATACTCCCTTTAATGAGCCTTCTTCTGAGGCTAACCCCCCCTCCATGAGATGATCTGCCCACTCCCTCTATTGATGAGTCTTGCACTCAATGGTTTTGTAGCTGTTTTTGCCTTGCTGGTACTCTGATTTAAAATTGTTGTGATCTCTTGGCCTATGCATACCAACCATGGTGATACTTTGATTTAAAACTTCTTGTGATCTCTTGGCCTATGCATACCAACCAGTCACTTTTTATTGTAAACCTTCGCATGTAATCTCTTATTTTTATTAATAAAATATAGTGAGTTTCCAATTTTTTTAAATTGGCAGGTTCCATGGGAACCACTTTAAGAAAAAAAATCAACAGAGCTAGGTAAGCACCGTCTCATCATAGTGAGTTCTAGGTGTTAAATTTAGAACCAAAAAACAAAGATGCAATATTCAGATTCTCAAAAACACACAAAATGAGAACAACAATAGAATCTTATCCTGGGAAAATCCTCCAGCGTAAGGGGAAAAACCTAGCCACACTCAAAGTAGATCCTTTATTGAATAATCAAAACATTCGATACACTGCTTCACAAGCTAAGTCAGATGAATAACTTTTTCATAGAGGCTGTAATCACATAACAGACTGTTGGCAAGTGGCTCATTCAGGAGTGTATAAGGGTTGTCATTTATAGCAACACTACAGTTATGTATGGTCGCTTGGAGTGGAATACAGTTTTGGTGCTAAGGTTTTGTTAAAATGACCAAGTCTAAGAAGCAGTTTACTGAGTACAGGAGTACAGTTTTGGGGCAGCGAGCACTATATATGATGAACTATGTCATGCGAGCTTAGAGGAAGGTATTTTGGGATATGATAGACCTTCAGTTAAGGTCGCTTGAGTTTTGGAATTCAGAGATGAAAGTTACAGATGATTGAAGTCATGCAAAGACAGTGTAGCAACAAGACAGAGCAGTTGAGCAGTCACGATGATTGAAGCAGTGTAACATGGAATCCATAAGTGCTAAGTTGGATTTGGATTAGGTCTTACCCTAATTTTGGTAATGAATGATCGTCGAATTTGTATTTGATTTTTGGATAAGAGTTGATCATGTTTTGTGATGTATTTGGGAGCCGACTGAGTATGAGGTAAAGTATATATATGGAAAGGTTTTGAGAAGCGAAATATGGATATTGTATGATCGGATGAATGGATGCATTGTGATGTTAGAATCAGACAGAAGGTGATGTGAACTACAACTGGAACTACTTAAGCATAGCAGATGATTGTATAAGTTCATTTTGATAAAGCATTGTAACAGAGACCGATTTCTGATTGTAAAAGCAGTGTGCTCAGTGTATACCCATAACAGGGTTTTGTATTCCTTTAACAGGGAAATGTAGTAATGGAATATTCAGTTCCTAACAGTGCTAGGTCTCCTAACAGGGACACAATACTTTTAGTACATATTTGTGGGTATCACCCCCACCGGGGTTTTCCCTTGGCCAGGGTTTCCTCGTGAACAAAATCATGGTGTTATGAGTTGTGTATTTTATGTTCTTTTCATTTCAGTAATTTGGTTAAGTTGGAAATTGCTAAGTTTATTTTTAAAGTGTTGTAATACTGATTCACCCCCTTCTCAGTATTACTTAATCCTAACAATTGGTATCAGAGCGTTTGGCCCTTGGAGAGAAAGCCTAATAGCTTAAGGGAGATCAAGATGGATTCTGAAATTTTGGAAGAGAACTTTGAAGCACACTAGAATACCTTGATAAGGCTAAAGCTGAAAATGATGATTTGAAATTCAAATTGAGAAGAGCAGAAGGTTTCATCAAGAAACTCAAGGAACAACTTGAATTTTCCAGAAATCAAAGACAAGATCTTATGGAGAAGATATAAGAAGATTCAGATAATGATTCATCAAATCAGGTCAAACAGCTTGAATAGGAAAAAGATGCATTGAAACAGGAACAGGAAACTTCAGAAAGAAAAAGATGAGAGAACCAAAGTTGAAGAAATCCTAAAGAATGCAAATGTTCAGATGGGAAAAATGCAAATTGAACTTGATGACTACAGAACCAAGTATCATGAAATAGAAAAATACAATCAAATCATAAAAGGAGAACTTGTTGAGGCTAAGAAACAGATTGAAAAACTTCTTATGAGCAGTGACAAGATTGATGAACGAAGAGAGACAGAAACCTAAAGGAGACATGACAGGAGTTGGCTTCAAAGAAGTTGAATGTTCTAAATCTCAAGAGGAAAAATTTGAAGAAAAGGTAGATGAAGAAAGACCTATACAAGAAGAGCCTAGAAGGCAGATCAGACCTTTCAGAGGTAGATGATTTGGATGCAACAAAGTTGGTCACATGAAGAGAGATTGTAAAGGTAAAATTCCTTACAAACCCTTTTCTGGTTATTATTTCAATTGCTATGAATATGGACACAAGAAGCTAGAATGCAGGAAGCCTGATCAGTCCTACACTAAGCAAGATTACATTAGAGAAGAAACATCAACTAAGATCACATGTTACAAGTGCAATAACTTTGGGCACATCGCAAAAATTGTAAGTTGCAGATTAATCAGAACAGATCATCTCCTACATGCTACAAATGTAACAATCAAGGACATATAGCGAAGTTTTGCAAGTATAATGGATCTACAGGTAACAGCAGACCACCACCTATTGTTATAAAGAAAAATGTTGGTGATGTTGGAAAAAGTATGGCAGAATACATGGAAGATTTTAACAATCAATTTGTGAAAGAAAGTGGTAAAGTTTGGAAAGCGAAGGAGTCGAGTGAGTCTAAGGTTTAGGAAGATCTAGTAGTTGCCACTGAACCTTCGCCTGATGTTGTTACCTCGACCTAGATGGCCAATCATGGCCTTAGGGGGAGCTTTGGAGTAATACATAGAAAACCATCCACCCCCTGTTTATTTGGAATAAGCTTTTGCGAGCTTATGGAGAGTATGTATGATTGGTATGAAACGCCTATCTGAGATTGCACAACTATACACACTATATCCTGTGATCGCCAGATTAATGATCAACTGGATCATTGCAGAGTTGAATTTATTGGGAATTGTGTCGTTCTTTTCACAACAAAGTATAAGGGTAATCAAAAGAACTTATCTAATCACTATTTGAAGAGCAGAGTTGAAGAAGAGCAGTGATTTGAGCAAGACGGACAAAAGAAGATAGGGCATTTGCGAGTTATTGAAGCACAAATTCACAGATTTAGGGAACAAAGGTATTTAGATTACTTGCGAGCATTTGGATATGGATACTCCTATGATTTTTGATGTAAATGAGAGGCCTAGATACAAATTCAAGAAGCATCCTTGCAAATCAACTGAGGACAATCCTGAAGGCGCGTTTTCTCAAACACCCTACGGAGTTCTACACATCGAAGATATTAGGGCATATATCCACTGCAAGTATGAGTCTCTGGGAGACTTTGAGATCTTCAAGGAAATGAAGGACATGATTAAAGAGGATGGAAAATGGAACGATGAGTTCGCTCATCTTGAGAATCTTAGTGTGATGAAAATGACAGAAATGCATGAATTCGACAAAGAAGAATGGTTCAAGATCGTGTTGAGTAGAGCACACGACCAATTCATTTGGATTGGTGAGTAGCCTGTAAAGATTTGCAATGAGTTGATCCATGACATTACTAGTCTGGATAACTCTGGAGTCATCCCTGTATGTTGCAGAGAAGAATACCAAGAAACAAGTGGAAACCCTAATCCACTCTACATGGGATAAGCGAGCGATGACAATGGCCAACATCTTCCAGCAAGATGTTAGATTAGTTGCGATGATATTGGGATACAAACTTCATTATAGCAGCCGACCAAATTCACTATTTGTTGGTGTTATAATGATGGTGAAGGAGAAAGTGAAGTATAACCTTTGTGAAGTTCTAGCACAGCAATTCATGGAGAATGTAAGGCAGATTAAGAGAGACAAATCGAAGGCATTCAAATTTGGATCGTTGTTGATATATATGTATATACATAATGCGCATAAATTTCCTAGTATGCACCCAAGAGCTTGGAGAGACAATGAACCTACTGGAGTACAAGTATCAAACAACTATAGAAGACAGAACAATGACTGGGTAGATGGAGAATTATTTGGTATGATCAAAATCTTGCAGAGACAAATGAAAGAAAGAAAAAGGATACCAGAGGAAACGGTAGAGAAATACAAGGATACAATCTGTTTCATGGTTGAAACTGATTGTGTTTGCTTTGAGGCAGTAGACCCTAGAGTAAAATGGTGTTACCCTATGGGGTATGAGGTTAGTTCAAAGATCTTAACAATGTAATTTGAATATATTATCTTCAGAGATTGATCCATCAGAAGAGAGATGGGGTACTTATGAAGAAACATCTTCTAAGATTAGAGAGGAACAAACAGAAACTGCTAGGAGAAAGAAAATTGAGAATGTTGTAGATGGTGTAGCCGAGAAGGCTGGTATCTCTAGAGAAGAGATGAAGGAAATAAGGAGAAAGATGTTTGTAAGAGCATATGGAGTGACAAGCTCTGCCCCTGCAGCTCTTCCACCTCCAAAAACTGAGAAGACTTCTAGTCCACCCCCTACTGTGGTAGAAGTGCCTATGGAGACATTGCAGACAATGGAAGCAGCAGAGACCCCTGCGAAGAGGACAAGGTCCTCCAAACAGAATTCACCACCAAAGAGAAAAAGAACTGAGGTACATAAGGACAAGGAAGAAGAAAAGGAAGTTGAAGTAAAGAAGATATAAGAGAAGAAAACAGAGACCAGACAACTATGGAAACCACATCTAAAGATGTTGGCGAAGAGAATCATAGATCAGGGAAAACTCAATCAGCTACCTAATAACTATGACAGGTATGATGAAAAAGATAAGAGTCAAATTGAAGACTTTGTCATAGATCATATGTTTGTATTTAAGAAAAACCTAATTGAAATGGAAGGTAGTATCCCGAAGGAACTATTTGAGAAATTGGAGATTAGGAAACAGTTAGCACTAACTGAGGATGAACAGATTAGAGTGAAAGCAATTGAGGACATGCTGCCAGTCATATCTTATGATAAGCATGAAAGAATTTTGAAAGCAATGAAAGCACTGTTAAGAACTAAAGCAAGATTGATAAAGATAATGGGAAGGAAGTACGATGAGGTTATTGAGGATACACACAAAGCCATTGACAAAATCCTAATGGAAATTGAACCTGAGAAATCTTCACCTCCTAAACCTAAGGCTACTAAGCCTAAATCTATCCTAAGGGGAGAGTCATCCAAGCCTTCAGTAATCAACATTGAATCACCTAAGGATGTACTGTGGTAAAAACTTGATATAATTAACAGAGATCGAATGATCTATGTATACAAAAGAATAGATGATGTTTCCTTAGGAAACAATCGTAAAGAATATAAACATTCTATTCTATCTACAGAGAACTAAATATTAGAAACATTCTAATATTTACAAGATATTTACAAGAAGATAATAGATAACCATTAAAAGCATATAAATATTAATTTAATACCCTCCCTTAATGGTTAATCTATCCACTACACCAAGTTGTCCTCTGAATTTGGCAAACTTGTCTGGACCAAGAGGCTTGGTGAGAATGTCCGCAATCTGATCCGTTGTAGGAGCATACTGCAAATGTATTGTTCCGTCTTCAACCAATTGCCAAATATAGTGGCAGTGAATATCTATATGCTTGGTTTCATGGAAGACTAGATTCCGTGCTAACTTGATAACGCCTTCGTTATCAACAAA
This sequence comes from Thuja plicata, assembly GCA_018584345.1. Lineage (NCBI taxonomy): Eukaryota > Viridiplantae > Streptophyta > Pinopsida > Cupressales > Cupressaceae > Thuja > Thuja plicata. Next base: position 2,525,826 of record MU224754.1, read on the forward strand.
CAAAGTGGTCGGGCCTGCTGGAGACATCTGCATATCCCCAAGCATCCGACGAAGCCAAACAACTTCACACCCTGCCTTAACTGTCCCTCTGTATTTGGCCTCTATAGAGGAGAGAGAAACGACTGGCTACTTCTTATTGGTCCATGTGATGACACCAGATCCCAAACTAAACACATCCAAAAGTTGACTTTTTATCATCAACAGAGCCTGCCCAATCTGAATCTGTGAATCCACTGAGTCTAGGATTAGGACTCCGAGAATTGAGAATCCCAAAATCAGGTGTGCCTTTCACATAACGAAGCACACGCTTAGCAGCCATCCAAGGATTAGCCTTGGGAGCTGTCATAAACCGTGAAATGTAGCTGACGACGAAGCTGATATCAAGTCTAGTAGCAAAGAGATAGATGAGACTGCCTACTAGTTGCCTGTATGTAGTATCATCAACTGGAGTAGAATTAGACTTGGCTGATAACTTCAGACCTTTCTCCATAGGTGTAGACGCAGGCTTGCAATCTTGCATACGAAACTTGTATAACAGAGCCCTGGCATATTTGGACTGAGAAATGAATATACCAGAAGACTGTTGTCAAACCTCAACACCGAGGCAATAATGCATGAGGCCAAGGTCAGTCATATCAAAAGACTGGCATAAGTTATGTTTGATCCCTGAATCAAAGATGTCGAACTGCCAGTGATGATCAGATCATCCACACAAATAACCAGAAGGATGATGTCACTGTCAGTAGCCTTGATGTACAAATTTGAGTCTGAAGAACTCCTCTAGAAGCCTTGATCACTGAGGTACTTATCAATTTTCATGTACCATGCCCTGGGGGCTTGCTTCAAACCATAGAGAGCTTTCACCAGTCTGAGAACTTGGTGTTCTTTACCAGCAACCTTGAAACCAAGAGGTTGCGTCATGTAGACCTCTTCCTATAGATCACCATTCAGGAAAGCACTCTTGACGTCCATCTGATGGACCTGCCAACCAAACCTAGCTGCCATGGCTAGAACTAATCTGATAGTGCTCATTTTTTGTAATGTCCCCACTTTAGCAGTTGACCAAGTGTGTGTGCGTTAGCCTAGTTCTACATGGTCCCAAGGGCTAACGAAGGTTTTAAAGGGATCCTAGAGTGTTTTGGCCTAGTCATTTCCAGTTTGGGCCAAAACAGAGTTGATTTACTCAGTTTCAGGCATACTTACTATTTTTAGTAAGTCAACAGGACACAGCAGAGGCCAATTT
>MU224754.1:2531854-2542335 GCA_018584345.1 Thuja plicata
AAGTGTTATTAAAGTAACATTTAATTTAATTGTAAAATATTAAAGTGTTACTTTAATATTTATTTTATGGGGATGGGTACCTAAGGGAGACATAAGTGAATATTTTAATATGTTTTATATTGCACATGTTTTATCCCACATTGCTCATGTGAGTTGAGTCGACCCTTGGAAAAAGAATAAAAGGGAGCGTTTGTGGCTTCATTCGGAATGCGGAATATGAGAAGAAATTGATGTGTGAGTTGCAGATCCGTTCTTGGCATTAGAGGACATCTATCCTCTCTTGTGACATTCTAGACGTCATTCTCTTGGGGTTTGGCCTTTGGAATCCATTGTTATCAGCTTCATTAACAGGCACATTGGGCGCGTCTCTAGCTACAGGCAGATTTGATGTTTTGCTCATCTTCTCCATTACTCATCCGACGCTTATGCCACTTTTAGGGAATGATTTTATGAAGGTATTGTACTGTTTGAAAGACAAAGTACTATAGCAGCACTGTTCACGCGGGTACTGTTCACACAACACTATTCACGCGATTACTATTCACGCGGCACTATTCACCCGGTTACTATTCATGCGGTACTATTCACTTCACTGTAGCAGCAAGTTGGAAAGCATGTGCTGGAGCATTATGCCAATACTATTGGAGCCATTAGTGAGTTCATAATCTGCCATGTATTTGATTTAATTAAATTCTGAAAATAACATCTTATCAGTAGCAGTTCAATGTCCAGTTTGCATATTATTGTAGTTCTTTCTTGTTATGTTGTATGATTTCAATTCCATGCAAAAAACTCAAACAAACAAACAAATGCTTTATTTCCGGAGTTATAAGGGGTAAAATATTAAACGGAGAAATAAGGAGTTGGATGCAAACTGTTTGACATAATTCCTATTAGCAGCTGGTTTAGTTTTTGGACATTCAAGGGTGCCCATTACATTTTTGTTGTAGGAGCAAAAGTCTTTTCATAGTCAATACCCTGACGCTTAAAGAAGCCCTTTGCAACTAGACGAGCTTTGTACTTATCCAAAGTACCTTCAGACTTGTACCTTATTTTGTAGACCCATTTGTAGCCAATGGGTTTCTTCTTTGGTGGAAGATCAGAAAGGACCTACGTGTGATTCTTCAGCAGGCTCTGGTGTTCAAAATTCATGGCTTGTTCCCACTCTGGAATGCCTTTAGCCTCTGAGTATGTCTGTGGTCCAAACACACTGTGAATGTTAGCCATGAGAGCAATATTGATAGTCTTTGTAGGCTTGCTCTTCTTCCGAGCAGTTCTCCCCTCGATGAGCTCATCATCCCTAAGATCAACAAGTGTCCTAGCCCACCATTTAGGCCGGAGAGGAGGACCAACATTATTATCGGGCAATGCTCTATGATCATGTTCGTCATCAAAAGAATCTGGATCAAAATCAAGAGAAGCATTTGCATATCTAGATGAACTTGGAGTAGAGGCCGGAGGTGCCTATACAGGATTCACCGGTACTACTGGAGCTAATGGAGCTACTGGAGCCCTCCCAGGAGATGGACCTAATGGAAGACGAATTCCCAAATCATGAACCTTCATGGGCTGGTCTGCTGAATCAGGAACAGGAGAGACAAGCATGAACGGTCCTCGTTGTTTATCAAAGACTACATCACGACTATACAGGAGACGAGATGTCTCATTTTCGATCAAGCGGTAGGCTTTGTGAAGACTAATGTATCCAGCAAGCACGAGTTTCTGACTCTTGGCATCCAACTTGGTGCAAGACGCACCAGGGATCCAAACATAGGCAAGAGAGCCAAAAACCTTCAGATGACTGATTCTGGGATTGCGACCTGACCAGGCCTCTTCCAGAGTCTTGCCTTTGACCACCACAGTGGGTGACCAGTTCAAAAGGTACATTGGAGTGTTAATTAGTTCCTCCCAAAATTTCTTCAGAACATGTCTGTGCTCAAGCATAGACCTAGGCATCTTGGTGATTGTTATGTTCCGACGTTCAACTACATTGTTCTATTGTGGTGTGTGGGGTGTGGTTAACTAGCGCTTGATGCCATGAAGATTATAGAAGCTAGAGAATTCGATAGAACAAAATCCCCCCCCATTATCTGTCCTAAGAGCAATAATAGATTTCCCAGACTCTTTTTCAACTAGAGGTTTAAACTTTTGAAATACAGTAAATGCTTCAAATTTCTTTTTAAGAAAATAAACCCACATTTTTCTACTGAAATCATCAACAAACAACAGAAAATACCTAGACCCAAGAATAGGAGTGGTCATAAGGCAGCAGATATCTGCATGAACAAGTTGAAGTACCTGAGAAGCCCGCCATGAATCGCCAACGGGAAAAGGTGTGCGATGTTGCTTCCCAACCTGACATGCATCGCAAACTCCAAGCTGTTGAGTCTGAATCTCTGGCAAACCGAGGACAAGCCTGTCATGAGCAAGTTGAGAGAGATAGCGCACATTTTAGTGCCCATAATGTTGATGCCAAAGTGTACTGACAGAAGACTATCGAGCAGCCATAGCAAGGTCCTGAGAAGTACCAAAATCTGCAAGTCTGAAAAGACCATGATCCTCAAGACCAACTGCAACAACATACTGAGTCTCCCTATTAGTGATGGTGCACTGATGTGAACTAAAGGTGATGGCCATTCGTGGAGAGTGTCGCAGCATCTGACTGACTGAGAGTAGATTTAGTTCCATCCCTAGAACGTGGTACACATCGAGGAAAACGAGATTCCTCCCAACAGACTGAACTTGAATGTTGCCTTTGCCGACAACAGTGTACTCTTCCCCTCCACCAAAAATAACAGAATTTGAATAAGGCTGGTAGTCAGTGAACTAGTCTTTGCGGTGGATGAAATGACGAGAGGCACCTGAATCAATGTACCAAGCAGACAACTTGACATGATCTACTGGTCTTTTAGCCATGAAGGCGTAAAAGGCAGATTCTATTTGCTCAGTTTGCTCTGCGTTGTTCGCTTTGGGCTGTGAACCAGATTGCTCGGATAGGACAGCTAAGCACTTCTGATTCATGTGACCATACTTGTGGCAGTAGTTGCATTGAATGTTCTTTTTCTTGGAGCCTTCTGATGCTGGAACAGAGGGCCTCTGCTGAGTAGACTGCTGAGAATGAGACTTGCCCTTTTCCTTCTAAAAAGATTTGGCAGAAAAGGCTTGCTCGGTGGAGGTGGAGCTGGAACTGCTATCGAACTGTTGTTTCCATCGATCTTGCTGAAGCAGAAGTGTGCAGAGATTGGTGAACTTTAGATCAACACTAGTAGAAGTGATGTTGAGAGTCAATAAAATGCTCGTAGGACCTGGGTAAAATTTTTAGAGTGATTACCACAATGTCCTCCTCCATCTTGCGTCCAATGGCAAGCAACTGATCACAAATTTCCTTAATCCGCTTCAGGTGATCCTAGAGCAATTTCCGCTCATCCATGACAATAGAAAACAGAGTGTTCTTGAGAAAGAAAGCCCTGCTATTATATGAAGTCTTATGTAGGATTTTGAGATGCTCACATATCTCGGCAGCTATTTTGCCGGATGAAATCTGAAGGAGCTGATCATCAGCCACTGATAATTTGAGAAACATGACTGCTTCTTGATTCTCCTGTTCATAGGTAACCTGATCAGGACCAGCTGTAGTCGGACGCTTAGTAGTACCCAAAACCACCTGATCGTTGCGGCGATATTTGAAGATGATTAGCATCTGTTGCTTCTGCGTGCTATAATTCCGACCATTAAATTTCTGATTTCCCTCGAGCAGAAGACTGGTGAGTGATGCCATGGCACGAATTTCAATGAAAAATGTGAAGAACTGAGAAGGCACGTACTTTGAGGCAAAATGTCAGAAGACCCAGAAAAAATGAAGTGGTACCCAAAAGAGAACTCAAAAAACCTAGAAGGAATATGTTGTCAGATTCTGGATCCGCTAGCTCGAAAATTGAGGCACAAAAATTGAGACACCCAGAAAAACGGACGACTACCCAGTTGAGCTCTTGAAAAACCCACAAAGAATCTGTGATAAAAAAAAAATCGAGCCAAAAAATTAGGGTTTTCGAAGAAAACCATAGCTGCTGGAAAAAGCTTCAAAAAAATGCAAAGTCGAGGTAAAAAATGGCGGATTGTTGTAGGGCACCACCATACATGGGGTCGTTTTGGAAGAAGAAGCCCTAAAACGAACTCCAAACATAGAAAAACGTACTGTAGTGGCTACATTTTTGAAGAAAAAAAAGAGAGTTGCAGAAAACAATGGCGGTCGTGTATTGCTTCGAAAGGCAGCCGCGATTTACGAAGAACATCCTCGCGTTTTCCTTAGAGAACCCCACAAACAAAAAAACCTTAGACAGGTTTAAAAATAGATTTCTCTGGGAGAGAAATTAGAAGATCAGAAAAATAATTTCGAAAAGTTTTGGTTCAGGTAATTTCAAAATGAAATTATAAAATTTTCGAAAAAAATTTAGATTTTGCTCTAATACCATATTGTGATAAAAACATGATATAATTAACAAAGATCGAATGATCTATATATACAAAAGAATAGACGATCTTTCCTTAGGAAACGATCGTAAAGAATAGAAACATTCTATTCTATCTACAGAGAACTAAATATTAGAAACATTCTAATATTTACAAGATATTTACAAACATATAATATATAACCATTAAAAGCATATAAATATTAATTTAATAGGATGGAGAAGATGATAGTCAGTTTGTCATTACAGTTAAGCAACCTGATTTCTTTGTTGTTGGTGTGCCTGTGACTTTGGACATCTCGCTGGATACTAATGACCCTTTTGAAGAGAATATTGATATTGTACCTGATGTTGATAGAAGTGATGGAAAAGATACAAAGAAATCTACTGAGGAAGAGCCCTCTAAAAGTGAACAGCAACTAGGCATTGCTGAGCCTGACAAGAAACTTGAGATTAAGGCTGAAGTAAAACAAGAAATAATTTCACCTGTTTCTTCAACCTTGTTGTTGGCAAGTGGAGACAAAACATTGAATATTGACGTGGAGAGCATGGACGAAGATGAGTTAAAGAAGCTATCCTACATAGCATTTCCTAAAGCAAAAGAGAGATCGAAGCAGAAAACTGAGAAGAAGTCAAGGGTATTAGAAATGGCAGTTGATACTATCAACAAACTCCTACCTATACCTTTTACTTTCCAAGGAACAGATACAACGAAAAACCTGAACACGGCATTAGATGACTTTGATAGTCACTATGAGTCTCTGGAGAAGATCGCAGAAGCAAAAGCTGAGAAGACCTTTTTGGCGAAGAAGCTAAAGGAAGTATGCAAGTCTATTGCATGGGACTTGGGCATACTGGGCAATATTGTTTCTGAAGCGAAGGCTTGTGTGGCACATGGAAGGAAGTTATACAGTTATTGTATAAATCCTATCAGACAACTTCAGAACAGTGAGGACATTATTGCACATGACAGGAAGACACTAGACAAGCTGATACACAGTTGTGAGAGCTCCTCACACACTGTTTTAGAGCTAGACAAAGAAGTGTCCAGACTACTGGACAAAATAAGTGTGTTGGAAACAAAGAAAGGGAGAGTTATGGGAAGATTTGGTGTGTTGAAGAGTTTGATCACTCTTAAGCTATCAATTCTTGAGATACACCTTTCTGACATGGAGAAAACAACAAAGGCCCTCACGGAGAACATGCCTACTGAGTTGAAGGGAGCAGAGACATCATCATTTGCGCTGAATGGACTGATCCATGTGGGTCAGATTTTGGTAAAGACCTGGACTGAAGAGGCGAAGATCTTGGAAAGCTCTTTCCAAGATGTACTACACATGGTCTGAAATTTTTGGTGAGCAGTTGTACAATTTTGCTATATATACTACATTTTTGTATACACCTTTGTCATTGATGTCAAAGGGGGAGTAGTAGATATGAAAAATGTATAGAGGAAAGATAGAGAAGATATTTTGGGAGTAGTAAAGGAGATATAGAAGAAATAATATGCATATAAAGTAGATAATGTACTTAGTCATTATTTTGGTATTGAACACTTAGTCATTTTTCACTAAGTGTTGCCATCAATGCCAAAGGGAGAGATTGTTGGCAAGTGGCTCATTCAGGAGTGTATAAGGGTTGTCATTTATGGCAACACTACAGTTATGTATGGTCACTTGGAGTGGAACACAATTTTGGTGCTAAGGTTTTGTAAAAATGACGAAGTCCAGGAAGCAGTTTACTGAGTACAGGAGTACAGTTTTGGGCAGCGAGCACTATATATGATGAACTATGTCATGCGAGCTTAGAGGAAGGTATTTTGGGATATGGTAACCCTTCAGTTAAGGTCGCTTGAGTTTTGGAATTCAGATATGAAAGTTACAGATTATTGAAGTCATCTAAAGACAGTGTAGCAGCAAGATAGAGCAGTTGAACAGTCACGATGATTGAAGGAGTGTAACGTGGAATCCAAACGTGCTAAGTTGGATTTGGATTAGGTCTTACCCTAATTTTGATTATGAATGATCGTCGAATTTGTATTTGAATTTTGGATAAGAGTTGATCATGTTTTGTGATGTATTTGGGAGCCGACTAAGTATGAGGTAAAGTATATATATGGAAAGGTTTTGAGAAGTGAAATATGGATATTGTATGATCGGATGAATGGATGCATTGTGATGTTAGAATCAGACAGAAGGTGATGCGAACTACAACTGGAACTACTTAAGCATAGCAAATGCTTGTATAAGTTCATTTTGATAAAGCATTGTAACAGAGACCGATTTCTGATTGTAAAAGCAGTGTGCTCAATGTATACCCCTAACAGGGTTTTGTATTCCTTTAACAGGGAAATGTAGTAATGTAATATTCAGTTCCTAACAGTGCTAGGTCTCCTAACAGGGACACAGTACTTTTAGTACATATTTGTGGGTATCATCCCCACCGGGGTTTTTCCTTGGCCAGGGTTTCCTCGTGAACAAATCATGGTATTATGAGTTGTGTATTTTATGTTCTTTTCATTTCAGTAATTTGGTTAAGTAGGAAATTGCTAAGTTTATTTTGAAAATGTTGTAATACTGATTCACCCCCCTCTCAGTATTACTTTATCCTAAAACAGACATCTACAAAAATATGAACTACTCGATAGAATAAGGGCTTCTCTAATGAATCATACAAATCATATGCAAACTAGATGCACAATGATTACACACAGAGAGATGTGTATCGCTGAACCAATCAGCCAAGACTAACACTGTACTATCAACACACGATGATCATACACTCGATCATTAATCAGAATGTCTGAAGAAATTTTTCTACAACACATGACTCAACGGTAACATGCAAATCACCCCTCGATCATTACAATCATAATCCTCAAGTCTTGCTAGACAAAACTCTATGCTCTACCAAGAGTCGTCGACAGTTACAAAACATTTTGTATTCCAACCTTCGGCAGATGTCCAACCTTCAGCATGACAGCGAAACATCTACAAGGAGCCCCATTGAGAGTTAATCACAAACACAACTTGAGCATCCATCAGCACAGGAATATGAAACTGCCGATGCTTGCTCTCCCATGGCAATTAGCAAGGACGGTGACGGTTATGATTAGGAGCCGTTTCATCTCCAAAAACATTCGATGCCACTAATACAAGAACCACCAAAATGATGTGAATACAGCTGCATTATAACACGGTGGCATATATGTGCTGGCAACAATAACACAGCCACACCATAACCATAAAGCGATCTGAAATATCGAAGTAAAATTATAAAGCATACAACTCAATGCAGCTTTCAAGATTTATTTTTTCTTTTCTAACTAATGGAATGTTTTATCCTGCGGTTGAGCCAACAGAATAGGAGTCCAGTGAGGAGAAAGTTGTGTTTAAAAGAAGCTGTGACCAGTAGCCTGGAAGCAAAGCGAGAAAAGGGGAAATGAAATTTGAATAAAATTAAGAGTTGCAGTACCTGTTGGACCATCTTTAGTTTCAGCAATGTGTCCTTCTCCATGATCTTGATGGCAACACTCTCTCCGCTCTCCATATTCCTGGCAAATTTTACCTTGGAAAATTTGCCCTCTCCCACCACGCGCCCCAACTCATACTTTCCCACACGAGTTCTGTGCGTGCTCATTTTTCTCCAGCATATATTTGCACTATAATATAGTCTGTTATATACCGCGCTTACGATTACAAGGCTGCCATACCTGAGACTTGACGACATTCATCTTGGCTGACGATTAAAATCTAAAATTCGCCCCTGCAACTTGAGCCTTGTCTCTCAGTTGCTCACATTTCCAACTCCAACGAACTGAATATTATCATCGCAATATACTCTCACCACTCCTGAGCCTGCCATTTTCGTTTCCCTAAATTTCTTGCTCGTCTTTCAGATTTTCGGTCTGTATCATACGAATTCAGAGACTTTGGTTATTGACGTCAAGACAACACTTTTGTTTTTTGGCGTTTGTAGGCTGCTTGCAGTACCATGTGCACGCCGACCAGAAGCCGAGTTTGTCTTCTCAATTATTCGATATATAATTTGATTCCTTTGTACCATTTTTCTCCGACAATAGTAAAACATATAATTTATTTTATTTTTGAATTACATAAAGTATTTTTTTATTGAATCAAAGTGAATATACATAAAGTAATATAATTAATTACTGCTAGCTCTTTTATTTAGAAGTTATTTTGGTTGATCTAACTACTAATTTTTTAAAGGTTTTGTGATTCTAGCATAGGTTCCGTTGGGTGTGATGTTGTTTTGCTGACTTTTAATGTGTTTAATGTAGGTACCAATTTTTCTTCTATTCTTATAAAAGAACAACATTTTTTATCATGTAAGTTAATAATAAATGCAATTTGAAGTTTGATCTAGTCTACACATTATATTTTTTGAGTGTGGTGTTGTTCTTAACTTTTTCTTGCATAATGTATACAGTTTGTTTTATTAATATAAAAGTAAAGTACTATTTATTATAATAGTTATATAAATATAATTTGAATTGAAGTTAAATAATGTTGTGGTGAGAGAAGTAGGCATTGGTTTATTAGAAAGTAAAGTACTATTTATTATAATAATTATATAAATATAATTTGAAGTTATAATATGTTGTTGTGGGAGAAGTAGGCATTGGTTTATTAGAAAGAAAAATGTGATGGATGTGAGAGAGTTGAAATTGTAATAGAAAATGAAATAATTAGACATGATTTTAAAATGTGATGTTTAAATAAAATTGATTATTGATAATTTATATTTATAAACAATTTCAAGAAATATAGGTGTATATAAAGATGACTTCATATAAAAGATAAGGTATAGATGTATTTTAATGTATTTAAGATAGTTTTTGTAAGATATATAGTATGAATATATTTTAATTTATTTTTCCAAGCTAAACCAAGTTATTGCTAGGATTGAGTGCGACAAAATGGTACGTTCATATGGAAAGGACATATATAGTTATGTTATTTGTACACACGTGAAATCATCCTAATGTTATTATATATTAATTTATATTATCGATAATAAATTAAATATTTAAATCAGTTAATTAATCTAGTCTACTACTAATTATTTTAATAATTTCATTATTCAATTAGTCTATTCATCACCAATACTATTTAAATTAATATTGTAATAAGTCTAACCTAATGCCACATCGAGTTAAATAATAGTTTCCTCAATTTTTATCTTACATCTTATTTCAATGTTCTTCTCACATAGATAATTAAATTAAATAATAGTGTATTAGAAATTTATATTTCTAGAAAAAAATGACCAACAAATTCTTTTTCTCTCATTTTTCGGTGTCACAAATTAATATTTTTAATAAATACAATCTTAGTCATTCATAAAAGTAAATTCAAACCCTCCAATTTCTCTTTGATCCCAATAAAGTAATCTCATTCAATTTCCACTATTGATTTCATTCTTGAATCCTAGTTGTCCATCTTCCTTGCTAAAAATCCATACATTGATAAATTATCCTATGCAAATCAACCATTCATCTTCAATTTGAAACATGTTTCAAATATTTTGATCAATAAGCAAATGTACTTGATAGATAAAGCTAACATTGCACCATATGAAGGTCGTTGTGTTGGTGCCCAAAAATGCTAAATTGGATTTCCTATGGACTTGCCAATCCAATGCTTGGAAACCCAAGTGATTTGGCCAACTAACAAGTCACAACCAAAGCAAGGTTGGAACTTCTGCAATTCTGGCTCTGCAAAACCAAGGCTGGTAGGCCTATACCTTAACTTATCCTTCAAGTTACAAGGCTTTTTATAGCAGATAATAAACACTTCAACCTTCTCTCTCAAGTATGGCAAGGAACTTGAAAGAAATCTAACAGAAAGCAATATATTATGAATTGTAAACTGAAATACTTTAAGTAATTGAAAGAATGTTTAGTAAATGTGTATGTAATTTGAAATGAATAGATAGATACGATAGCACAAAACTATAAACAATGAACTGAATAACTATAATCCAAATAAT
>MU224754.1:2542511-2554722 GCA_018584345.1 Thuja plicata
ATGCAAAATGAGAAAACCAATTGAAAATATAGACTATGAATCAAATCAGGAAGCATTCACATCAAACTATCACTTTGAAGAAGTTCTATTGGTTTATCCGAGGGACTAATTGTAAAATGATAATGAACTATTACACATGTGAAAGAAAAAGGACTTATCTTTATTGATTTTGAAAAAATAGTACATCCAGGTCCATGTTTATACTTGTTGAAAAAACTATCCAAATATGTGAAATTGCATTATATTGTATTCTCTTCTCTTTACATTTTACATTATGTATATATGTGTGTGTGTGTGTGTGTGTGTGTGTGTGTGTGTGTGTGTGTGTGTTTGAGTGGCTTTCACACCTCTTTAGGATGAAAAGACACAACTCTTATTACAAATTATTTTGAAAAAATAATAAACTAACTAAAAAATAACTACCTAACTTTCAGATTTGGCTTTGGTCAAAAATCCAAAACACCTCGTGAAAAGCTAATATTTCTACTGGAGATAGGAAATTTGATTTCCCGAACTGGGTCATTTTTAGATTTTTAAAATTCAACCATCTTTATCCTCTGTCGAAATCATCTTTGTAGCAGGTCTAAATTCCAGCATTTTTTGAAGGCTTCGATTAATTAGTTCTATTTATTTGTGTCATAAAGCTTCCTTCCTTTGATATTTTTTAGTATGGAGAAACATGTTTCTTGATAATGGATTGGTACTTCTAAATTATCAAAATTTAGGGTACCACCACTTTGTACATTAATAGAATCAAATGAGATCAATCTTTTAGAATTTCAAATATAGGTTCACAAAATATTATTCATATGATGAAAGATGGCATACTTTTGTTCTTTAGATTTTATTTGGAATGAGTGATTCAAAAAACTAGGTGGATGAATGTTGTGATTTTAAATCCACTCAAGATATATTGACTTTCAAAACACTCCAACTCATGGAAATGGAATTCATCTATTATCTTTGACCGTATTTGAAATCTGGCTCAACCAACTATTATAGATATATTATTTAAAATTTAATATTTTATTTTATTTTAGTTATAGTAACTTTATATCATTTTTTTCATTAATCATTATTAAATACATAAGTTAACGAAATACATATTTATGGAGTTAATGAAGATGAAAACAATGAAGAAGAAATAAGTTATTGTTTGTCCCATTGTGTAAAGGAAAAAATAAGAGCCTCTATCATAGATGAAGAAGATATTATCTTTATAGGATCAGTGAAATTTATTAATGGGACATAGTTTACAAGGTACCTAATGGATAGGTTTGATGATTAATTGTTCGATGACTTTGTCACACAACATCAAATTTATTCATTATTATTATGTCACGGTGAACCCACAATAGTGGGTAACAATTTTTTGAAGGAAGCAATTCCTCCTAAAATTCGCGAACATGTGGATTTAGTCAGGTACTTTCGATAGAAAGTAATTAGTTTTTATTGAAAGTAATTTTGATATTTCTATCAAAAGTCCTTGAGTAAGGACAATTTGTGGAGTTAAAACAACTAAGTACTTTCAATCGAAAGTCCCTGAGTAAGGGCAATTTGCAGAGGTTTACAAAATTCTGCAAATTTCATGGCTTCGGGGCTCAATCGCAAGGCTCAAATGGAATAATAAGGAGACATCCTTATGCATAGCACAAGTACTCCAAACGATCTTTCTAATGATTATAGATTTGACATTTTTTGAGTTTATTAGGTATATAGTTTTTACGTTAATCGAATGTAGGTTTTTTATCAAATATAAACCTCTGAGTTTGACGTTCAATGAAAAATCGTAGAAAAGAAAAAAAATTGAAAAATAATAGTTCCGTCCATCTTTGAGTCAACTTTCTATAAAAAAAATGAAATTCGATAAATACACGAAAAGTTATAAGCTATGTAGTCAAGGTATGTCAAAATTACAGTTTAGTCAACTTCAATTGTTAATAAAATATACAATAATTATGATAATATTGTCAAACCAATTTCATGCCCTCCGTATGGATGTTAAAAAACTAAATTCAAAAGAATCAAATTGATATCTATTTTAGAAAAAAAGTTATGCTCTATGAAAAATGATGTTTTCAGCAACATACCAGTTTTCATGGGAGAAAGAAAAATCCATTCAAATGAATTCAAAAAAAAAAAATGTCGAGTGGGATGAGGCTCTACAACTTGAGTTTGCATGGCGCGTACTCGGCCCTCCGTACATGGAGTGTCTTTAATGCTACTTTTTCCCTCTACTAAAGATGGCTTCCTCCTCCGATGGTATTATTTATTCTCCCGAAGAGAACGCGAAGAAGGATGCAGACGACTCCTAACCCTCAAAGACTTCTAGTCTTCCTCCCAAGACCTTCAGGCAAGCCCTGGTGAATGTAGAAACCAGCAAGAATGGCGCAAAGTTCCTCCAGCATCCCCAAGAAACCAAATCTGACGAAGTCGCTGGACATGAACTAGGAGGTAAGGCTTTATGCCCTAAACCACTTATTGTTTCTCCTAATCCCATTATGAATGATGTAATTAAGGCGAAAAGGAACAAGCTTTGTGATACTGCTTTTTTTGGTTGTTCAAGACATCAATAGGCTACCTTCCCGAGTTTATTTAAATGCTTGGCTGCATTCTGTATGGAGTTCTGAACTAGGTTTCAAATGTTCGTTGTTTAGAATAATCCAGAAAGGTCTATTTTTAATCACCGTTAATGACCCTATTTGCCAAAAATTGGTTGTCGATAAATAGTTCTGGTCCATCGGAACCTACAGATTTCATGCCCTTAGTTGGTCAGGGTCTGCAAACTTCAACGAGATCATGGCCCTCTCCTACCCTCGGTGGATAACTGCCAAGAACACTCCCCCATTTCTCTGGAAAGTTCTGCCAAATGCTCTCGACTCCCTTGGTAAAGTTATTTGTATTGATCAATCCAATGCTTTACTCCCACATATGGATGCGAGGATTCTACTCTCTCTGAAACCTAGAGTGGACATCCTAGAAACCCTAATTTTGACCTTGAAGGTGTTCACTATTCTTGCCCTCTGGAATATTTAGGAGGTCTTAACTCGTGCTTTCTGTGCAAGAAAGACAACCATAGAAGGAGGAATTTCCCGTTCATTGCCAAGAAATCTCACCCTCGACCTCCCCCCAAAGAATTGTCTGCCAGCCACACTCTTGCTAACCCGAGCTTCATTCCCCCACCCCCCACCAATGCTCCTAGATTAGACCAATCTTTGTCTCCCAACCCAGAACCTACCCAGAACCCCTCTATTTTGATCGACCCCATTGCTCCTTCCCTTGATGTTCTCTCTTCTTCCTTGGGTCTACCTGACCCTCGTCCTAACTCTTACTGCTCCCCAGATGTGACCAATAGAGAGGGCAAAGGTGCCGCCACCCCCAGAAACAGGAACAGGAATCATTCCAAGAATGCACAACAATTGACCTTGGACATAATCAAAAGTTCAATGAAGGACCTTTCAAAATAAGGAGAGGTAATGTAAATGAGAAATTGGTAGACCAACTGCCCCCTCCAGATGACCCCACTCAGAACATCTTGGATAATAGGGGAGTATTGTTGAGGATACCATGGATGAGGGTAAGCTAGGGGCCTTAGATAAGGGGCAAGATAACATGGATACTTCTGAGATTTCCATAGTTGATAACAAGGATGTACCTTCTTCCAAGAACTCTCTTCATGACTTTGACCTTCTTGTTATCCCGGCTAAACCCCTAGACCCCCCCCCCCTTACCCTTCCTCTTTCAGTACCCCCCAATCTTACCCCCCTGTTACCCAAGGTGGTATGGATGAAGTCATCTTGAGGGAAGGTGAGGCCACCCAAAACCACACTCAGGGTTCTTCCCTCAAAGAAGTTTTCAATGAACATGGGCTCAACCAAAATTGGGCCATTGATCTGTTTGTTGATAGCCCCTGGGAGGAAGTCCTCAAATTCAATAGAACTAAAAGGATCCCCAAATTCTCTGGCTCTCTTTCAAAGGAAGACTATCCCATGGAGGAAGGAGACACCTCAAGACCCTTAAGAGGTAAGAAGAAAAGAGGTAGACCACTAGGCTCTAGTAACAAGAAAGAGCCCAGAGAGGCTCATCCCAATGAGATCCCTAAATGCTTCTCTAGCTTTAGGAACAATGCTAAACCCCCCACATGATCTATATGGAGCTCAAAATAGCCTCTTGGAATGTCAGAGGACTGGAATCCTCAGATAGAAAATACATTGTTCAGAGGTTTAGAAGATCCACTAAGGATATTGACTGCCTAATGCTCCAAGAAGTCAAAACTACCAAATTTTGTCTAGACATCTCCTTCAAGTGCATTTGGAGGGAAGCCACAACTTTCTCCACTTCCCACAATAGGGGAAAAGGAGGCACCTCCATCCTCCTTAGTCCCCATTGGGCTAAGCAAGTAATGAAGTAGGGCATCTCACCTTGTAACACGGCTGTCTTGATTATTCTTGAGGAGGATAGGTTCAAATTTGGTATTTTCTCCATCTACGCCCCTAATGACTACAAGGAAAGAATCAAACTATGGAAGTGGCTCTTCCTGCTGGAAGACGTCCCTTGGATCATAGAGGGAGACTTCAATATGGTAATCAATCCACAAGACAAAGTGGGGGTAACATATTGGAATGGAAAGGCACTAAACAGTTCTTCTGGAACAAATTCCTAAACAAACATAAACTCATTGATCCCTTAAGTGGTTGTAAGAAAGACCATAAAGACATTTGGTACACCTGGTGTAACTACCAACAGAAGAACAGGAGAATATACTCCATATTAGACTGATTCTACTTCAATAAGGAAGCCCTTAAATGTCATAAAGATGAAGCGGACATAGCTGTCAGAGTTACTCCCTTCACACTTTCTGATCACCACCCAATGAGTGCCAGATTCCTATCATCTGGACTCCTTCCTAAAAACATTACAGGGCATGATTCCTTCTGCCTTAACACCTCCCTTCTGGAGGAACCAGGAATGGGAAATGTCATCCTCATGATTAAGTGGTTTAATGACAATATAGCCAGACACTCTGGTGCTAAGGAGAGGTGGACCGAAAACATCACCAGTTGGAGGACCCTCTTCAAGTCTTCAGGTGGCAAAAAAGCTAGAGATGCCAGATGGACTAAGAATGCCCTACAGGATGACCTATCCAAGGTAGAACTCAATCTCCAACTCAACCCCTCCTCAGAAGAGCTCTCTCTAAGGATGTCCAAAACTAAGGATGAACTAAGGAAGATTCAAAACTCCAAACTCAAGGGCATTAAGATACAATCCAGATCCAACTAGGTGGATCATGGCGATAGAGGGTCTAAATTATTTTTTAACCTTCTTAAACAAAAAGAAGCAAAGAGCAACATTGAGGAAATCTGGGTTAAAGGGGACATAATCACTAACCAAGAATAAATCCTCCTCTCCTTCAAAAACTTCTACCACTCACTATTCACTTCCGAAGACAATGGACAAGAGATGTTAGAAGCTAGAGCTAGGATCAGCCAAGTGGTCCCCAAAAAAGTTAGTCAGGAGGACTCCTCTCTCCTCAATTCACCTATAAAATTGGAAGAGATCAAGGAATCCATCTCCCAGATGGATATGGAGAAAGCCCCTGGTCTCAATGGGATCCTGATAGAATTCTATAAGAATAATATGGATTGGATTGCCCAAGACCTTATGGAGGTGTACAGTGAAGCCTTCCAGCAGGGATCACTGGGGAAAGACATCAACAGTGGTGTAATTAAACTCATCCCCAAAGAAGGAGATAAATCTTTGATTAAGAACTGGAAGCCAATAACACTTCTTAACACCTCATACAAAATCATTTCCAAAGTGTTGGCCTCCAGACTCAAAAACCTGCTTCCTAAAATTATTGACTATAGCCAGACAGGTTTTGTAAAAGGTAGATATACAGTGGAAAAAGTGGTTACTTGCTGGGAAGCCATGGAATGGACTAAAGCTACAAATCAACAATCATGCATGCTCCTACTAGACTATGAAAAGGCTTATGACAGAATAGAGTGGGAGTTCATCTACATGATGATGAGCTCTTTAGGCTTTCCTAACCAATTTATTAACATGGTCAATACTCTAATGAATGGAGCCCTTGCAATGGTGGAAATAAATGGAAGGAGATCTGAGAGTTTTGTGATATCTAGATCAATAAGACAAGGGTTCCCATTGGCCCCTACCCTCTTTGTTATTGCCGCTGAAGCTATGGGTCACCTTATCACTGACAATACTATCATACCAAGAGTCAGGGGTATTCAGATTCCTAAAGGTAAAGAGATCTCAAACATTCAGTTTGC
Organism: Thuja plicata; assembly: GCA_018584345.1. Taxonomy (NCBI): domain Eukaryota; kingdom Viridiplantae; phylum Streptophyta; class Pinopsida; order Cupressales; family Cupressaceae; genus Thuja; species Thuja plicata. The sequence goes on from MU224754.1 coordinate 2,548,805, forward strand.
AAATGACACTGCCCTATTACTTAATTTGGAACCAGGAAATCTTTCACACCTCATGAACAAACTCAACCTATTTTGTTCTACCTCAGGAAGAAAAATATCTATGGAGAAGTCACTTTTTCTGGGGTGGTCCCCTGAACCCCCTAGTTGGCTCTCTCAATGGAACTTTAGATAGGAGGGGCCATACTTCCTGGTCAAGTACCTAGGCATTCCCCTCTCCCTCAATCCTAACCTCAGCATCATGTGGGAATGGGTCAAAATCAAACTGACCAAGAAGCTTGGCAAATGAGATAACCAATATCTTTCCCTAGTTGGCAAAATCCAAGTATGTCAAAAGATCATGTCCTTCTATACTCTCTACTTCTCCTTTGCTTGGCTTTTCTGTCAATACCAGTTCAACCACCTCCAGAAGATTATCAGAGATTACCTTTGGTCAGGCGGTAGGGGGCACAAAACATGGCATGCAGTAAAATGGGAATGGTGCACCAAAAGCAAGAAGCTAGGGGGATTAGGGCTTAAGGACCTCAGAATTCAAGGTATCTCTCTGGCTACTAAATGGATAACTAAAGCCTTAGAGGGTGATGAACCTTGGAAAGACCTTATCAGAAGCAATATATCAAGAGGCTGCTCTAAGAAAGGAAAACTATGGAGAAAACCTTCCTTGAATGACATCATAGCAGGGGAGATTGACTTCACTGTACAAGACTCGGTGGTCTTCAAATCCATATGGAAAGCCTGGAATATCGTCAAACACCTTATTTCAAACAATAACATATCTCATAGACATGACAAGATCTATGGCTACATGTCCATTTGGTGGAACCTCACTAGTAGAGGCAAACCTCTAGCTTTACTTCAGGGGTGCTCTACCAAGAAGTGGAATGACTTAGGCATTTCACCTCATTGACATTCTCCAAAATGATCAACTTGAAGGATGGGAGGATATCCAAAATAGACTAGGACTCCCTAACTCACAGTTTAGAACCTACACTATTCTCAGAGACTCTTGTGCTTATCTCTCCCACCCTAAGCCATGCTATGTCAACAATGAGTGCTACCTTCACTTCAGATGGGCTGATGGGACCCTGCTCACTAAAACTAGTACCAAACTGATCTATGGCCTCCTCACCAAAGAATCCTCCATCTTCCCCCACCTCAACTCTTGTTGGAACCTCAATCTCAAGCCAAACAATTGGTCTAAGATTCTCTACTACCGTTGGTCATCCCTCTCTGAACCCAAAATTAAGTGCTTCCTTTGGCGCCTTATCTTGCATAGATTGCCTTTTAGGTGCCCTAATGGTGAACCTAGTATCTTCTCCTTTTGCTCTCTCCCTGAGTCGGTTAGTCATAATTTTTTTAGTTGCCCCCTTGCCACCAATGTCTAGAGCCTCTTTGGTTTCCCCTAGGTTTATGCAGCCTCTGTAGTTGAAATTCTCTCTGGTCATATTGATGGTCTGAAACAGCCTTATAATAGCTTTTTTGTAATTCTTTCTTCTTTAATTATGTGGAATTTATGGAAAAAGAGAAACGATAATATGTTTGGAGGTAGTTGCAGAAGCCTTACTAAGTCTCTCAAGAGACTCATATTCCATGATGTTGCTTTGTAGGTATCTATGGTGATAAAGATCAAAAAGAAAAAGCTGGAAGACCTGTTCAAGGATGGCATGGTCAGGTTAGGGGCATGGGAGGTCTCCCATGGGTACACTTGGACAGAAGAGACATAGGAGCTGCCCCCCTTCAGAGCTGCCCTACATAATTTCATGGCAGAGGTCGAGAATCAGAAAAGTAAAGAGAGACTAGTCATCAATGTTGTCCCACTCAATGCCATCCCAGGCCCAGAAGTCCCAGTAGCCACTCCCCTGGCTCACCCATATGAACAACACATCAGGAAAGATGAGGTGCTCAAATGGATGGAAGGCAATCAAGGTTGGGTTGCATGGGTACTCCACATGGAGGATGATTTCATATGATATTAGTTACTTCTGCAATTTTGTTTTTTGATTAAACATTATATGTAATCCTTAACTTGGGCAGTATGTCAGTTACTCTCTTTATGTCAGTAAGGTGTTGTTGAACATGTATACAGGTTATTACCGTCCATATATGTTTGGTGCTAATTTTGGTAACTAGGTAAAGTTGGACACCTGATTGTATCCGTTTTTATGAATCAATACTCATATATATTTAATAGAAAAAAAATATTTAGAATCTAGACAGAAAATCCTAAAATACTAGTTTATTTCATCTTCTGATTTCAAATGGTTTAACGACAATATGCATCTGAATCTAAAAGTTTTTTCAAAATGTAGAGTTCAGTGTCCATTCAGGCAAAAAAGTGTAACCCACTATTGTGGGTTCACCCTACACCAAATGTTCTTGATTGATCAAATATGGGGGTAGACTATTAAATAAAATATGTAGGGTTACTGCACCAAGATGATGAACAAAAAGAGGGTTAAAAGTGGTTACTTTTAAATCAGCTAAGCTTGAACTTAGAGAAGCAACTTGAGACTCGTATATTCAAAATTTACAAAAGAACAAGAATTGTAGTAATCTAAATCTAATTTCTAAACTACTAAAGCTTTCAAAATTGGATAAGATTAAGAATCCTTCTCACGTACAAAAGTTTTCCTTTTTTTAGCAAAACATAACATATCAAGCCTGGTGTGCATGTCAAAAACATTATAGTTACATTTAGTATTTAGAAAATCCTTTAGTAGAAAGATAGTTAAGAGTGAGCACCTACAAGGATCTAATAAAGGCACATATCTAGTTCTCACAATAATTTACCATTCTTATAATTTGATTACTTGTGGTATAATTCATCTATTATATTAAAAAAAATGGAAGATTAAAATACTTACATGATCCATAATTCTTCAAGATAAGTGGAAGACTTAAAAGAGTGACATTAGTAAATATGACTTGATAAAAATAATACTAGCACAAAACACATTTATAATAAGAAAAGGCAATTGTGGCAGTCTCAATACCTTTTTAAGAGAAAATATGCTAAGACCAGACAATAGGTTGCACACTTATAGATTGCATCTCTTGTTCAACACAGAGATTTTCCAAAATGATAAGCAATGGAATCCTCGGGCTATAAATGAAGGGTTTTTGCTAACAAAACCAGTCTTATTGTTACAATTAAACAAGGGTTTTAATACCATTCCCTTGTCTTTACATGTTGGCAATGTGATTATTTAATCATGACAATAGTTGTAAGCATCTCCATGTTGAATATTTTTCATCATTAATTCCTATGCCTATGGCATGGATGTCAACTATACTTTTCTCAACTAATTCACCATCATGAGAAGAAAACCTACTAATTTATCCCTTAAAAATGCCCATTTTCAAACACCTAACATCATTCTTCTTTTAAAACAACGTCCTTTGTAAAATATCTTTATCCAATAATGTGTGGGCTCAAGATATTTGAGACTTGGAGGTATGTGTTTGAGATGGGTCATGTAGGCAGACGCCTTCAAAAATAACTTTGTGTGTGGAGTTCTTGGATCATTCCATGTTTATATGTCTCGACATCGTGGATCTAATAAGGAGTAAAGACATTAAAACTCCAAAAATGTACATGAATTCTAACTTGTGTCCACCTCTATGTTGAAGGAAAAAGGGAATCATTGGCATTGAAATTATTTTTAAGTCAGGTAACTTAATTGTTGTAGAGAATGTTTATAGTATGCTTATTGTCAAAATACTTTAGACCACTGAGAAGGGGGTGAATCAGTGGTCAATAAAATTTGAATCATTTAATAAATGTATGCTTAAGACACCAGAATGACATATGCACATCACATAACATAGATGTTTGAGTGGAAACCCCTAAAAGGGTTTAAAAGCCACTATAAATATGATATATTTTAAGCCTCGTTGGTTCTGAATCTCACTAATTATAGTCTCACTAAAAATGTATGCCTCACTAGCAATAAGAGCACCTACTCAATAGGAGTCACAATACTTTGTTTGTATTAATTTTAGAAGAAGAAAAAATTAAATATAAAGGGTTACTCTGTTTACAATAAAACACACTTATCAAATTCTTGTAGATGCAACAGTAAATACAAATTTAACATTCTTCTTTTATCTTCATCATGAATCTATAGGAACAAATCAAGAAGTTTGTCTTTTGATCTTCATTTAAGATTAAATAAGGTGGGGGTTAAAGTTATAATGTTAGGGTTAAACTAGGGAAAAATAGTTTTGATAGGGTTAGGGTTGTTGCTCAAATAAAGTTAGTTTAAGGTTGTATTAAAATTTGGGAAAGGATTTAGTAAAGGTTAAAATATTGTGGTTTAATTAAATTTAAGATTATGGTTCGATTAGAGTTAGGGTTAAGGTTGTAGTCCAATTAGGGATATAATTAGAGTTTAATTAGGGTTTTAGGAGAAATATTAAGGTTAGGAATAAATTCTAGTTATAGTTATAATAAGGTTAGGTTTAAGGTCAAGTAGGGTTAGGGTTCAATTAATGAATTTCATGATTAGTCAAATATGAAATGGGTTAATCTTCATTTCATCAACAACATCTAGAAAAAAAAATTTGGTTTATATGACCAAGTCCATTGTTGCAAAAACAGTTAGCACAATCATTTTTTTGTAGAACAGAACTAGTTATTCTATCAAAATCCTATCATAGGAAATTATAGTTTTTTTCGGTCAGTAATAGATTTGATTTTATTAATATAGAGAATATTACATTATACATCATAAATTTTGAGAAGTAATGTTTTTCAAGAAACCACCCAATCACCACCCATCCACCACCAAAATAACCCCCAACCCTATAACATGTTTTCTGCCCAAAAATAGTTCCATCCTACAGTTTCCAAATAACTATCGCCTGAATCTTCCATTATTAACATTCAAATTACATGAAATTTCATAGCTTTACATGCCAGTATGGTTCAACACAAATTAAAGGCACAATACATGTTTAATCCATTGAAACCCTGGTTGTGATTAACATCAATATACTAGAGCCCTTAAACAAAAAACAAAATTTAAACCCACCCAAAAAGACAACCCTAGTTTATCCCATTTTACCCATTGATACCTTTGCATTACTAAGCACAACACGAGAATCCCTCTTCATCCTTTGCCTCCTTGGTACGCTTGGCTAGGTCTCCACTACCAACAGGCACTGGTTGACTTCAAACTCTTGTTGACCTAGGGCCAACTTCAGCTCCTCCCATACCATGAGAACCTTCATATGTTATTCATCCTTGTCCAATCTCCCTAACCACCACACAAAGGGGATGATCTATTCCTCCCTCGCCACCACCGGGTCCACAATTCCTTCAGAGACATCAAAGCCCACGCCTAGGACCGCCCATTCAAAAACTAAGTCCAAACCACACAACAAATCATGTTCAACCAATGAGTGTAATTCCCACTTGATGGGATCCTCATTCTCCACTACCTCCAACCCCTATGCAAGTACTAAAGTGATGATATTCATGTTCATCCTGTATCGATACTTTGTATCAATGAATTTATTGATAAGTAGTGTTAGAATGAATTTAGAATAAATGAGAGGGGAGGGGTGAATCAATTATCCCCAGGTCTAGATGTAGCAAATAAAAACTTTTTATATTTCAGATCTAGTCGGCAGCAGTAGCATATGCCAACAACTTTAATCATGCAGTTTACTATCTATTGAAATTAGCTTGTAGAAACATAATAGTAAAACAAACCATAAGCATTCATACAAGTTGACACAAGTATTTAACGTGGAAACCCAATATGGGAAAAACCACTAGTAACATGCTACAAAGTTTTCACTCTTCTGAAGTGAGCTCTGTGAGGAGCCAACCCTGTTAAAGGTTACAATAACACACTATTAGGTGTGACCTGGTTAAAGGATTTAATCACCCTGTCAGGAGTGGCCTTGTTAGAGGA
>MU224754.1:2554772-2602116 GCA_018584345.1 Thuja plicata
AGTGGCCTTGTTAGAGGACTTAGAACATTCCACCTGAATGTCACCTTGTTAGAGGATTTATACAAATGACTATTAGGTCAACCTTGTTAAAGGATTTAACTGATACAATGGTTAGAAAGTAATCAGCGGTTGTGATCTGATACATACAAATTACTTTGCAAATTTAGATCCAATTACAACTCTGATGTTAACTTACTGGATAGCCTGCATTTTCATTTCAACCTTATGATCTGCTTGGAAATCCGTCAAGCAATCACACATGCAACTCTCTGCTTCTGTATTTAGCCTTCTCTGCTAGATCATGCTAAACAGTAAATCAACTATGCAACCCTTTTGCATACTCATCCACACTCCATGAATAACCCCTTGAGGTTATCATTTACCTCTCTGTCTAGGTCAGATAAATCTTTTTCCGCTTAAACAAGATCGTAGATCTTAGGTTAGGTCAGATCCAACGGATCATTCCATCTTTGCATTAAATTTACTTCTCCAAAGAAGTCTCTAATTAAATCTTGAAACCATGCATTAATTACAGTTATCCATACATTAAATGATGTGGATCAATCTTCAATTAACATTACATATCCCAATAAAATTAACTAAGTCGGCCAGAGATCTCAAATCTCATCATTAATCCAATTACTGTAAGTCAGCCAACATCACTGTTTCCACTCGGTAATTTCACTGGTGCTCGGCATTGAACAACTTTTCTCATCACAAGAAACTTTGCTCGGCACAAACAACTTTGCTCGGCACAAGCAACTTTGCTCGGCACAAGCCAAACTTGCTCGGCACAGAACAACCAAAAAAATAGTCTTTGAAAGATAAACAACTAATTGCTTTGCCAGAGTGCTAACTAATCAAGTACCCTTTTATTTTCCTTAACTCAACCATTCACTTGGTCTTCTTGCTAAATCTTCTTCATCATCAGTAGATATGGTACTCAAACAGATAACAATAGTTTCACCAGTTAAGGTTTGACATCAATGACAAAATAACAATTGCTTGCATTGTCACTTTCCAACAAGTAGGAGATATTTTTCCACTGTAAGTCAAATTGTGATATTTCTATCAGGATTCAATTGTGCAGTATTGATGATCTTAAGGGCCTTTCTAATGAATAGTTCATAAGGAAAAACACTTGGCGAAGGTTTTGCAAATGGGGTTGAAAGTTGAGTGGCTGGGATGGGTGACCTCCTGGGAAGTCCCAATGCTTCACCTAGATACAATAAGTGCTAAGTGTTCCATTCATTATAATGAGAGTTGGGTTTGTGTGAAACACTACCCATGAAACACAGGTTAATGAGTTTGAATCAAAATGCTACACAGTTGAATCCTGATAGCACTATCACAATTTAACTTGTAGAAAAATATCTCCTACTTATCAATTGATGAGCTTAAGGGGATTTCTAGTAAATGGTTCATAAGGAACAACACTTGTTGAAGGTTTTTCAAATGGGGTTTCAAGAAGAGTGGGTTTAACCATGGATGAAACTCCGTAGTTGAGAACGCTCGAGCTAGAGTAATACTGGGATGGGTGACCTCCAGAGAATTCCCAATGCTTCAGTTCTGTGAGCATCACCTAGATGAAATGAGTGCTAAGTGTTCCATTCATTCTCATGAGAGATGGGTTCATGTTTACCACTACCCATGAAACATGGGTCAATGAGTTTGACTCAAAATACCACACAGTTGAATCCTGATAGCAATATCATTATGAATTTATTGTCTAGTAGATCCAGAACCAGCTTTATCACATCCTCCCTTTTTCATTTGAAATACCTCTTTAGTCATTGGGCCTTCACCAGGCCAAAGAATCCCTACTAGTGGCGAGAAGTAACCAAAGTGAAAGAAGCTTCCATTGATTCCACACCACCCACCTTACTCATTAAATTACAGAAAACTCAAAAACACTTGCCACCTTTAAAACATTGTTTAACCACACCCATCCCATCGCAACTTCATTTTATTTCTCACATTAAATTCTCTATCTGTTGTTACAAGTGAAATGGTGTCAGTTTTGATCAACTTCATTTCATACATTGCAATAAATACTTGGCATTCGCCATTCATAAAATAATGTACATTTGTATTTGAAAAATTGTGACAATCTTTCATCTGTACCTTCCCATTGAATGCATGCATTATTTTCCAAAATGACAGTACATCATTCCTTATGTCCCCCTAACCATGTATATGTTTCATCTTACATCCTTCAAACAATGGTTAAAACCTACTGGATGACATGAGTGATAAGTTGTGAATATCTTTTTTTGTAAAAGTTCAAATGACAACCTCCCCAAAAATTGAGGAATCACCTTCTCAATATCAAAAATATCTCCCCTTACTCCTTCCATTAAATCATCCTGCATTGTGAAGATTTCAAAGATCCTCCAATTTGACTTCATCACATTCACCAAATGATAATGCCCATTTTGATAAGTAATGCCCCTCTATGTTCCCCATTCTACGTACATGACTAGTTTTGAATTCCTTAAAGTTGACCAATTCATCCAAAATGACATTAATAAAGCTTTGTAAATGTCATGCTATAGAATTTCCATTCACAATTGATTGAATTATTATTAAATAATCCCCTTCCAAGTGTATTATTTTAAGCTCCAAAAAATATGCCAAACTTAACAACCATCAAATCCTCTTTCATCTATGCAACATTATTAGTTCCCTCCTCTAGTTTTTTAGCACCAAAAGCCACAATGTTTCCCTACCAATACCAAACAATGACACCTGCACGTGAAAATCAAGGGTTCCCCTTAGTCACCCCATCAATGTTGACTTTGACATACCACACCATTTTTGGACTCAACAACTAGATTCACCAAGCTAGGCCCCTTAACAGGCCTGATTTTGATTCCTGACCACATCTTGTGAATCCTCTTGTCTTTCATTGTAAATGGGATCTGGGTTTGGAAAAATTGATATGTTGCTTCCCCAACCACCTCTGTGATCATAAGATTAATTTTGCTAAGTAATCTTTCCTTGGGCTCTTTTTTGTCCAAAAAAATTCACCTATTTATTTCTTTCCAAATCTCCCATATGACAATAGATGGACTTATCATCCATACACTAAAAGAAGAATTCTTACTTAATACTAGACAACTCTCAAAAACCTTCCTTATGGAATTATGAAGAGGGCCCTGCCATCCTAAATTTGTTAGTAACACAACCAAACATTTTGAGGAAACTTTAGATTAAAGAAGTAGGTGATCCATTGTTTCTTCAACTGGCTCACACATGACACATTTTGAAGGCCCAATAAAGCCAAGCATTTTACTTATCTCTCCTATTATAATTCTTCCTCTAATAGCTAACCACACAAAGGAAATGGGGTCTTCACTAAAGGGGCAATGCACTATCATGTGCGTTCATATTTGATGTAGTCATGGCCAGAGTTCCCCAATGGAGATAGTCCAACCATGTAGCTAGAGTCAACACAACAATAACAATAAATTCTAGATCATTAATAACTAAATAATTAAAATCAGCATGCCTCACAAGCCTTCATATTATCAGACAATCAAGATTTACATCATACATGCCTAGCAACATGTCAGTTTACTTTCTAAGGTGCACATGTTTGATTACATACAGAAATCCACATCCATACTAGATGCTAACCTCTCAGAAGCTAACTACGGAATGACTACTAAGGAACCAACATCACAAATATATACAAGATTGCAAGACACAAGTCGTCCAAGGAGATCACATTCTTGAAGAATGAAGAAAATGTTTTACAACATATAGGGCATGACCTAAATCCATAAGAACTCCTCTAGAAATGAATTAAATTCCATGTGATCGCACAAGAAGGATGACCATGAATGTAGTGTTAGGAATAACAATCCACAAGCACAAATGAGAGGGGGGGTGAATCAGTTGTGATACAGAATATTAAAATTTATACTTTATGAACCAAAACTTCAATGCAAATGATAACAGTAAATGCCAACACAATAACACAATACTTGTTGTCGAGGAAACCCCTTTCAAGGTAAAACCCTGGTGGGAATTAGCACCCACAAATGATGTACTAAGAGTATAGTATCCATGTTAAAAGATTTAGCCCTATTAGGAGCTTATTACAATATCACAGTACATAGTCCATGTTAAAGGACAGACCTTGTTAGGAGTCAAGAGTAACAGTGGGCTCACTTACCAGGCACACTACCCAAAGAAGGTTAAAGCCACCCTCAAGGATTAACAATCTGAACAAGTGTATATAGAGAATATACAATCCAGCGAACTGTCTAATAGAAACTATCTTTGTTTGGTCAATTCCAATGAAGTATTATAATCACCAACTTTGCTCTACATCTAGCAGCCAAACAAGCCTCACAGCCCCCACACTTCTCTATCTTCAAAATTACCTTCTCATCATACGTACATATTTTCAAAAGAAAAGATCTCTCATATATATACCCTATTAAAATAATTGATTAGGTCGGCCAATTAAGCTTTCCCAATATACAGATAGTTATTTAACCCCTTGCTAAGATACACAAGGTACCTAAAACAAGTAAACATTAATTACAATACATCAGATATACTCCAAGATCTGCAATCCACGCTCACAATCCATAATACACGCTACATCTCTGAAGTCGGCCATCAAAAAGGGCTCCTCCATAATACACGCCATAGTTGATGTCACCAACATGTTCATGAAAATTGATCAAAAATGAACATTCCTCAATCTATCTTCTGTCATCCCTTAAGATTGCATACTCTGAAACATCTTTTCCTGTAAGATATACCCAAAACACAGAGACCTGCTCTGTCAAGAATCAATGTTACAGTCCAGAAACCAGTCTTCATTAAAACATCTGTAACATCACCAATATGCAGTATTAAGCCAAGCGACCTTAGGAATAAGGCCATCACACATCCTTCTCCATATCCTTGTCTTTGATCATTCTGAATAATCTGTACAGTGTCTGTACTCTTCTATCAGTCATCATACAATAGTAATAACTAGTCTGTTCTCTCCACATAAACATATGTTGACATCAGTGAAAAAATATGAATATCAACAACATCAGTAGTACCCAAATATGATATCATCCAAAAATCTCCCCCTTTTGCACTGATGGAACATATGGGAAAATCCATCAACCTAAAAAGTACTCTCTCTCAATACAATCTTCTCAATATCCTCAACACAAATCTCCCCAAAATAGTATGGATTTTCATGTAGAATCTTTCCCCCTTTGGCAACAATGGAAAAGGGTACCATAACTCATCTGTAATCTTCTGTAAGGTGTAGCTTTTTCAAATATTCATGTCTAACAACTAGGTGCAAAAATCACCCAAATGTGCTCCATAATGTTCTTGTGATCACTCCCCTTGAGGAGTAGATCCATACATCAAGTCCAGAAAATGGTATAGCTCTAAAAGCCACTAGATTGATGCATGCCAACATCAATCAATTACCACTGGGAGGGGCTCTCACCCCAAGCATGCTTCTGAGACATTCAAAAGCATCTTTTGGAAAAGTTTTTGTAAATATATCTGCTATCTGTTCCTTTGTGCTAATATACTCCAGTCTAATCTCTTTCTCTACTACCTTCTCCCTCAAGAAATGATACTTAATAAAAATATGTATAGTCTTTGAATGCATTACAAGATTCTTCGATATATTCACTGTGCTAGTGTTATCACAATGGATAACCATTGGCTCTTCAAAAATTATTCCAATGTCCTTCAACATTTGTTTCATCCAAACAACTTGTGTACAATTTATTGCAGCAGCAACATACTCTGGTTCAGCAGTAGACTGAGCAATATAGTCTTGTTTCTTACTTAACCAAGAAACCAACCTTTTCCCAAGGAAAAATGCTCCACCAATTGTACTCTTTCTATCATCTACATTACCTTCCCAATTAGCATCAGTGTAAGCCTATAAAATAAAGTCATCTAATTTTTCATACCACAATCCATATTCTATTGTTCCTTTCAAGTATCTAAAAATTATTTTCACAACAAAAAGGTGTGCCTCTTTAGGATCTGTTTGATATCTTGCCACAATTCCAACTGCATTGGAAATATCTGGTCTAGTGTGAGTTAGATATTGTAGACCACCAATCATCAATCTATACTTTGTCTGAAAAACACTTTGAGTCTCATCATTACTAGACAATTTGTATCCAGTCACCATGGGTGTCCCAACAGGTTTACAATCTTCCATTCCAAACTTCTTCAACATTTCCTTAAGATACTTGGTCTGAGATATAAAAATACCATTCTTTCTCTGATTAATTTTCAAACCAAGAAAAATTTTCATCTCTCCAATCATTGACATTTCAAATTCATTTTCCATTTTTTAAGAGAACTTCTTACTCATCTTATCATTGCCTCCAAAAATGATATCATCCAACAATTCATTAAATGCTTCAAACTTCACTCTAGGAAATACAACCCTCATCATAACAGAAAGCACAAAGAATGCAATCGATATCATAATAGAAAGTACACTGAACCTTTCACCATAATAATATCTTGCTCTTGTAGGACCACACAGATTTGTATGTACCAGACCAAACTTCCCTTTTGCTGAATAAGATTTTCTTTTAAAACTACTTCTGCTCTGCTTCCCCATAACACACTCTCTACACATAGTGTTAGATGGTTTCACAATCTTAGGTAGATCTCTTACAAAAATTTTCATACTTTCCTTCACAATGTTATCAAAGTTAATAGGACAAAATATTCTATGCTATAACCAACTGTCATCAACCTTCGCAATAAAGCAAGAAGCTTCAGATGTATTCAATTCAAATACATTACCTCTAGATTTAGTACCAGATGTGATCAAGTCTCTTGATTTACTTCTGATAGAACATTTCCCATAAATGAATTTCAATTAATAACCTTTGTCCACTAGCTGCCCAACACTCAACAGATTATGTTTAAGTCCATCAACAAGCAGTACATTGTCAGTATTAGTCTTTCCATCCAGAGAAATAGATCCAACTCCAATGATAAGCTTAGGAGTATTGTCACTAAATCTAACAACACCACCATCATATCTTTTCAGATTCACAAACTTATTTTTATCTTCAGTCATATGATGTGAACAACTACTATCTATAACCCATTCAGATTTCTTTTCAACACGAGATACTAAGGCTTTTTCTTCATGTACAGGTTCATCATCTTTAATAGAAATAAATCCAATTTCATCATAATCAACATCATCATTAGATACACCTTCACTAGCATAATAACATTCCTTGTCTTTTGAATACTTTGATTTGTAAAACTTAAGTTTATGCTTTGGAACCCTTGTAGGACATCGAGATGCAAAGTGAACAATCTTGTTACATGAAAAACATTTCAAAGGTAACTTGCCTTCAAATTTACCCTTACCTCTTGTTAGGGATTTTTCTTGTTGAACCTCAAAATGCTTGAATGTTTGTTTTAACTCTATGACTCCCAATATTCAAATAACTGATTCAAGCAAGAGAAATGCCTAATTGATGAGGGTATTAGATAATATCCAGGGAAACTATTACCACCTCCTTTTTTGAGATCCACTGACTCAGGCAGGTATTACCTATGAATAATTACTGGTTGACAGTATCTTTTAAGTGGATTATCTTCTTACTAACTTGTTGAAATGCCTTTTAATGTATCAATAAGTAGATGACTATGCAAATGACTATGAAAAACCTGATACAAAGATTAATGAGCCAGACTAATATTTTGACAACAACAAATAGTAATGCAATAAGGATTTTCATCCTTCTTCCTTTTACAGTTCTTATGAACTTTAGGAGGGATAACCTATTTGATTCTCTCTCAAAGGAATCAGTAGACTTGAATTGTATACTCTGTGAGTACAATTGCTTATGAATGTATGCTCTTTTATAAGTGTAATTTAATTTGAATGATTGTTCTTAAATGTTGGATGATTTGAACAATTAAATGCAAAACTATAAACCAGTGTCTGATCCTATGGGCTATAGAGTCAATATCTGGTATTAATCCACAATAAGGTGACTAATAAAATACTTGCAACAAATATACAATGCCTTACATTATATCCTCTAGTTCTATAACTGTCATTAAATCCTTAAATTAATGCTAAGTTCTCTGGGGTCATTTGAAATAATTAATCCTTCCTTGAAGGAGCTCACAAATGACTGCACAACCACCTTGTGATTGGTATGTCTAAGTTCCTTACAAATAAACATACAAGAACTGTAATAGAAATGAAAAGAGACAATCAAGATGTAAAACAGAGATTGCAATATATTATATTAATGTCTTAATGCTTCAAATATACATTCAGATAGACACAAAAGTATAGAGGCTCAGACAAATTTTAGTAGTCTGCCTTGTAATTCTATTCCATCATCATCCCCAACTTAAAAAATGTTACAATGAGTTCTATTTATAAGCTTAAACCATCTTGGAATCCTTAAGAAGTAAGGATGCCACAAGCTTCAGATGGTTTTAAGACCTAACCCTAAAAATTAGAAAAGACAAAAGACATGAAATAAACAAGCGGTGGATGGACAAAGCTGAAGAATAAGATTTGATTTGCTCCTTGTCTTCTTGTGATCTTTGGTGCCTTTTTCTGTATATGTTCAGGATAGCATCTAATATTTATAATGAGATCTAGTGACCACCAATACAGGCTAACTTACACTAGTCTTTAAGATTTCTAACCTTCCTGTGCTCAAAGAACAGATGCCATGTGTCCTCCTATTCTTCATCCATGACATCCAGGTCAACTATGATAGGATTTTTCTTCTTGGGCTTCGTTAAGATGTCCCATGCTATAACATCTTCTTCTTTTGGCCATTCAAAGCTCTATATATTCTCCAACTGGGCCTTCTGTCTTTCCCACCTGGCATCGGTTATGCTCTTGACATCTGTGATGAATTTATTACAATCTGTTTCTTCCTTAATTTCTTCATCCAGAATCTTATTAAATATCTCCATATCTAACTCTCCTTGATTAGAAACATAAACCTCTTTACTAGGAAGTACAGTGTTGAACTCTGAGCCCCATACCCCTAATGACTTGATCTGATTGTCCTCTAATTTGATTAGAGCTAATTTGATTAGAGGCACAAATCTATTGTAGCTTGGCCCAAACATGTTCAACCTTGCCTCTATTTGATTATCATTTCCTTTAAAAAATGACAAGGTGGCTCCTATTTGTTCTCTCTCAATCCCAACCTAGGTTACTATCTCTGGTACATCTGACCTAAGTGGTTGCAAAGATGCTAACCTTTCAAAAAGTGTTGTTTTGCCAGACCAAGTTGCATAAAAAGGGTTCAAAATTTGGATAAAATTGTTTACATCTACTTGTAGGCATGGAAATTTTCCATAGGCTCTATATACTATGTCAATTTTATCCTTTATGATATCTACCCTATGTTGCAAAATTTGTTTTAATGCACCCAATATCACATTGTTGTGCTCCTTGACCTCTTTCTCTGTCTCTGCTGCAGTATCCTTTGTATCCTTTGTTTGGATCTCAGTATCTTGTACCTCTTTTGGCTCTGTAGGGGCAACTTTTGGCATATCAAGCAGCTATTGTGTAAGCTCTTCTATGAGCTTCTCTTATGCTTTGATTTTAATTAGACCCAGCTCCCTGTCTTTGACAATATCACTAGTTTCACTAGTGAGCTTCTTCAAATTTTCAGACATCTTGACTGCTTTAGCCTCATTCAACTGAGAAAAATGTGTGAACACTTGGGAAATATCCAAGTCTCCTATGTTCTGGACTGACCAGATGATCTTATTTCCCTCCATTTTCTCTTGAATGTTTATTAGGGCTGGCTTTTGATCTTTTCGAGCTAAGCTCCACATTACTAATGCCTGGGATTTTGGATTGTATCCAAATCCTCTGATCATGTCCCCGACTTGTGTTTTTGATGACAAATTTACATCAGGTTGCTTTCTAATTTGGTCTATAATAAAAGCAGAGGCCGAATCCCAACCTTCTACTAACAACATAGCACTAGCCTTTACAAGTTGTCTTTCCTCCTCAGGTGTAATTTGCTATGATTTAGGATCATAATCCTGCAATGTTTGTAGAGCCTCTGTCGTTACTGGATTACCACCTGCTAACTGCAACTGTGCACTAAATTTTTGTTTATTCCAAATGAGGAAGTCTTTGAATTCCTTTTTTTTGATGAAATTATCATCTTTTAGGAATTGGTCCTGATATATCAATCTCTCATCTGTGCATGTCCTAAGAGGTAACTCTACTTCCTCTTCTTCATCTTTTTGCAGCTTCCTTCCTACTCTTATTTGTTTTCTCAACTGATGGTCATATGCTCTATTTCCAGTAATGAGGGCGACGATCTTGTCTTTCTTCTTCTCTTTCTTCTTAGATGGCTCCCCTATTTCAAACTTTTGTCTTTTTGGTGGGGGCTCATTTGTAACCTTATTTTTAGGGACCTTTGTTAGGTCAATTATGTTTTCACCCTCAGTTGCTTGTTCTTTAGCAAATGCTTGGTTTACTAGAGGGGAAATAGGCACTGAATACTCTTCATCACTATCTTCATCATACTCCGATGATGAGTGCCCCTTGTAGCCCTTCTCTGGCACTACAAGGAGATCTTCCAATTGGTTGCATAACAGAGTATGTGATTCTATCATGGCATCAAGCCTCTTCATATATGGCAAGTACTTTTCTCTCTAGGTCCATCAATTCATTGAACTTCTCAGCTCTTTTATCCACCTCCTCATCCTCCAATATATTTCTTATGAGGTCTTCCTCCATGCATTCCTCATGGTCTTTTGTATATGGTATGGTGGGTGTCAGTAGCTTCTTAGCACTCAAGATGAAGCCTTCTGTGTCAATGTATCTGTATAGGGCCACATTCATTCTGTAATGGCTCATCCAGTTGTTTACTGGGTCTAATGCCCTCTTTCCAATTGTAAAATTATAAATCTTGAACTACCTTGGGGTAAATGTACCCTTCCTGTGAGGAGCAAGGTGTTCTTTATATGTCAAAATCAATTGCCTGATGAATTCCATTGCTGCAATCCTTGGTGGCACATGGAATGGAAAAAAATGTAGTGGGTGGGTGCAACCATACACCCTGATCAATGTGAAATTCTTCTCATAGTAGAAGTCACCCCAGTTGTGATCTCCTAGCCACTTATCAAGATATTGGCATGGCCTTAGTAGTTGTATCACCTTAACTTGTAGCCTTTTCTTTTTGACACCTAGGCACTTTAGAATTGGATACACTATCCAATTTTCAAAGGCACAAAACTCTTATTCCCTAGAGGTGTAATTCCACACTCTTAGCCAAAATTGAATAGGGTTGGCCTGGTTATGGTGAAACCTCTGAGGCCTTAAACATTGCCAGTTCATGATAGGGAAGTTGTAGTATAAGATCAAATGCATTAGAATGGAGTAATGCATGAATCTAGGGTTATCTTTCTTGTTCTGTATATCAACAAATCCCCGATGCATGTGATCAATTATATACTAGATATAATCATAATTGGTACTTGTATGAGGGCTCTGCATATCCAAGACCATCATAATAATGTCTAAGGTAATTCTCTAAGGTCCTCCATCTTTTCCTAACACTCTGCATAATGCATAGGATATATACTTCATGTAGAAGTTCAGGTCCTTGTAGAAATATGGGGTAGTCCCTGGAATGGGTGCTATATAATTCTTCATTCTCCTTGGCACGTGATGTTCCTAAATCAACTTGGAAGCAATGCCAGATTATCTAGTATACCTATTCTCTAAAATTTTCAAGTTGATCTCTATGGCCATGGGATGGTATACATTGAAGGCTTTCATGAATGAGTTTCTGTCTAGGGTAACTAGGGCTTTCCCGTCATCCCTTTTAATTTTTTTGGTTAGGGTATCATATCTACTGGCCATTTCTAGGATGAAATCAACATCTACAAAGATATATGACACAGTTAATTTGGCCAATCCACAGGTCCATGGGTTTGAGATAGGCACAACTTCATCACTATTATTGTAAAAATAGTTGAAAAGGGAATAACCAGATGAGCCAAGGGTTTTAGCATCCCTAATGAATGATAAATCATCTATGAGGGTATTAACACTTACCTTTCTATTCTGGCTTGATCCTGGCAACAGGGAAATGAATTCTTTAGATTAGTTGCACTTCCCTTTCATATCATCATCAACATCACCACTTCTCCCACTGGTAGACGCTACAGTCATTGCTCGACTCATCTTGTTTTGTTCCAATATATATGACCGATATTGAAACAAATCTTCTACAAACCCTCACCACAAGTTGTCAATTACTCTGTAAATTGAACTTTTGAGCACTAAAAACTCCACCAATCACAATCCCTTCTGAATTCTGAACCAGGAAATCACTTCTTTTGAAGCACACTACTGGAAAACTCTATTCTTCTTGGAAAATGTTGATCTCTTAAAAAACTCTTAGCTCTGAAAACTTGGAAGCTGGTAAAATAAAATGACAATGGTTACGCTTACTTATATCTGAGAAATCAATGCAGACATCTCTTTGAAACTGGTAAACTTACAATTCAATCACTTCTGCCATTAGTTTACATACTGTGACATCAGTTCTGGTTCTAGCCGTGGCATTTCAAACTGACATGCAATCAATTATCAATGAGTGCATTTTTCTTATTTAAACCTTATAAAATTTGAAAAGAGATCAAAATCAAATCTGATTGGATGTCATTAATCACAACTTGGCCACTTTTTCCATCTGGCATAAATCTCTGATAATCTATTGGCTAGCAACTGTCCACCATGGCGTCGAAGAAAAGTCTTTATTTTAACTCTGGTTCTGCTTCTAGCGACCTCGCGACTATGTAATCTCCTTGTCGCTAAATGTTCATTCTAACTGTGGTTTGTTACCAATACTTAGTGACTGTCGTTGGATCAATCTTCAGATCAATAGTTATCTCCATGTCACTTGATGAAATCTCTTAACTCATGTTCTTATAGAGACACTGTGACTAAGCCATTTACTAACTGTTCTTTAACCTTAACTTACATCCAGAGACCTAGTGACTGTTATATCTCTTTGTCGCCGAACCAATCTTTTAACTCATAGTTTATCTGGAGACTACACGAAAAATATCTTTGTCTCTTAATCACTGTATGATTTCCATCTGGAGATAACGCTACTACCATTGATCTTCTCCTTTCCCACATCTGACGGTTGGCGCCAAGTCTCTAGATCTTCAAAACAAACCCTAATGTTTCACAAGACTTTGTGACTACCATCTCCAAGTCGCCAGGTGTATTCTTTACTTTACTTTTTCATTAGAGACTACACAAATAAAAAACATGTGTCTCATCTTTCTCTTTGTCTCCTGATCGCCAGATCTCATTTGACTTTTCAAACTTCTGCCGTGACCTCGCGACTGTCGTTGGATCTGACTTTCATCTTGTGGTTGTCGCCAAGTCTCTTGATTCTTAACTTAACTCATGATCTCTTTCGCAACTAGGCGACAACACTATTATTAAAACTAGCATTTAACTCAGGTTCATTCAGAGACTTTGGGACTGTATAAACTCAGTGTCACTAGATAAATTTTAAACTGCAGGGTTTATTTAGAGACAACCCAGCCACCGTTTGATTTAGATTTGAGATGAACGGTCTACATCAAGTCCCAATATCCACTGAGGCATATTATTTTTATCAGGAGACAACGTGATTGAGCCTTTATGTTGGGTCTCTAGACAGGAAGGAATATTGTCTTTGCTTCATGAGACTAAGCAACTAACATAATAAGCACATGCTAATTTCTCAGACTTAAGTTACAAAAAAATAACTTCAAAATAGAAACTCAACTGAGATTTTTAGGGCTTCTTGACATTTTTGAACAGAGATGATCCTAGGGATTAGGGTTTTTGGCATTTTTCACTAGGTTTAGGGCTGAAAACATTATTTGCAGAGATATATAAGCAATCTCAGACATGACTTTCAACCTTTTGAGCATAGGAACGACAGGGAACCTCAAAATTTTACTGGGCAGACTACAAACTAGAAATACAACCAATACCTCTCTTTTCACTTCTAGTGATCAGGGATACCACTTCATCTAGATTTTTTTCTTCCTCCTGTATCTGTTCCCATTCATTATCATAGTCTCCAATTTCTTCTCTCAAGTCACTATTGCTAGTGCTCACAATTCCAAATAAGGTCTTTTTATTTTTATGGACAGTCACTTTGAATGTGTTGACAGGGTTTTGCTGACCGTGTCCGCCAACAGTCATAAGTTGTCACCGGGTACCAGAGATACCGGCCAACTCCACCTACAAAGGTTATCTGGGGGAGTTGGATTCCCCGAGCCTTCAAGCACCTGGGTGTCGGGTCACGATGGTGTGGGGCTTGATTGGGAGAAGTGACTATTTTCGAGGGGGATAGCTAGTTTCTTCAACTCATTCCCTCTGGAGATTCAATAAGGTAAGGTTTCCCCTAGCATTATACACTTAGCAAATAAAATGAAAAAGACCCTGCAGGGTTAGAAATACTTCATCTAACTATAGTCATTTTTAAACGTCTAGAACATCAATAATACTCTGACATACTACACTAAATACCAAAGAAATACACAACCATCAGTTAGTATTTTATCAGTAGTGGGGGTAAAGAGGTCATTGATCTATTTTAACATATCAGAGTAGAAGACATAAAGAACATGAAACATGAAATAACATTAACTCAGAAGTAGGAATGCCAACAACATCATTGCAAAGAATTCTTCCTTCTTCATTAACGTCTCTTCTAGCAAGCACTGGTGCGTGATACAATGATGGCTCCAGGGGAGCGTCAAACTATTGAAAACAGAACAATGGAGCATTGAGCTCTACAACTAAAAATGAGAAATCGCCTTTCTATTACTGTGGACAACAAAATCATCAATTTTGCCGACCCTTGGAAATGGGCGGTCTGGCTATTTATACAATTCTTTTCTAACCCTAACCCTATTTTACATCATGTTTCAATAAAATACAATATCTGGGGGCCGGTACTACCTGCGCCACCCTACAAAAGACCTTGAGACAGAATAGGCCTGCTATGTCAGAAGAATGAGACAAGAATATACAGAGGAAGAATCGGCCTCAAGAAGAGAGCTAGGAAGGAGAAGGAAGAAAGTAGGTCCCCCGGGGATCGAGGCTACATGCCTCATAAATGAGAAATGTGGTGCCCTATCTCCAATGCGCTAGGTGTACCTCTGAGCGGCGCCTCGAGAAGACCATCCTATTAGAAAACCAACTATTGAGTCGACGCCCCCTTGATGCAGCCAACCACCTTCTGACAGCCTTTATTAACCGCTCCTAAAAGTGACCGGTCGACCTCGGGGACCGGAACACGGATCACTTGAAAGAATACAAAATTTTGGATCCAAGACTCCAGGATCCAGGAACTTACGTCCCCAAAAGAATAAAGAATACCCAATGTTTGAGTTTTCCCTGGCCTCCGGAGAAAGCTCAAGGTTGTTTATTATCATTGAAATCCTGGAGGAGGCGGGAAATGCCATCTTTGTCGATATCCCTTAGGCTGGCCCTTCGGTACTTAGCCACTTCAATTTGTTCCCCCAGGTCTGGAATGTTCTCTTTAAATTCATCGACCATTTTTGTCGCGTCGTGACCACTAAGCACCATGCGAGTTAATTTTGTCATTTGGGCACCATTTATCCCCTCCGGGGATTGATACTGGGACTTCATTATTTCATCAAAACTCCCCAAAACTGAGTCCTCTAGAGTACATGTATCTGTGCTGAGGGGGTCAGCCCCAGAAGTCTTTATTACAAAAGACTTATATAAATTGAAAGAATATTTTACAACATTTACTTTATCCTGTAGAGTCCCTACCAGTTGCTTGGTTACCTCCAATGTGAGGTCAAGTCTGGAGTGTTGGGTCCTCACAAAATCAAATGATTCATCCCCCAGAATTTCGGATTCAGAAATCATTTCCTCTCCCAGGCCAAGGAGTTCTTCAAGCTCCACCTTCCATGCTTGATAATTCTCGATATCACCCTCCCACAGGTCAATAAGAGTCTCCACCTAGTGTATAACATGTCGAGCCGTATATAATTCTGGGAGGGTGGATACCAGGAAATGCCGGGTGTTTCCTATCTGCAGGGCGACCCACTCATCCACTGCCTAGGCCTTCTTCATAGTTCACAGGGAGTCTATGTCGCTCTGCGGTAAATATTTAGAGGTGGAAGCCTCCGGAGGAGCGACGTTGATAGGTCAAGCCAGCTCGGTAAGCAACCCCATAAGGTTTGCATTTTTTGCCTTTTCTACTTTGAGCCTTTGGGATTCCTTCTCATAACGGGCCTCTATTTCCCTAGCTGCCTCCTTTAGCAAGTCCACCTCACCGTGTTTTTCCCTTTTACCCAGTGATACCTTTGCAACATTATAATCTTCGGGCTCTGCGGTTGCTTCATCGGTGCCTGGGGGAGGTGTCGCCACAATGACAACTATTTCCCCGCCCGACCCGGTTTAAAGAGTATGAACCGTCTGGGCTTTCTTGGCCTTTGGCGGGGCCTGGACCTGAGCCATCATTTCGACCAGGGAGAGAGGATTTTCGGGAGTGGACGGAGCTTTCCTTTTTCTGCTCTCTATTAACCATTCAGGTGGTAGAGGTGGCTTTTTTGCCAGAATTTGTTCCCTTGGTTCTTCCCCAGTGTCTTGCGGCTGTTGCTCCTCAGTGGCGTGGACCTCATCCATCCCTTTCCCTGCGTCTTCTTCTTTTGTAGCAACATTTTCCTCAGCAACCTCCATCTCCTCAGCCTTGTCCTCTGTATCCATCACTTTTTTTGGACTTTTGTCAGCTTCCTCGGGGATTTCCTCTTCATACTGCTCTTCTTCTACCATCGGGGATTCTTCTTCTATTGGTACATCCTGTGGCAGTAGGGGAGGTGTTGGGCCAAGATTTAAAGTTTGGGCTGCGGTAATCACCTGCCCAAAGGTTGCTCCCGGGAGTGGCGCCTGAAACATGGCGGCTGGGGTGACGGTTATTCCTGAAGGTCTGGCTCCCCCAACTGATGCCATTTGTTCACCCTGCCTTTGTTGGTCCACCCTCGGACCCTGCATCTCTTGAGCCTTGGAGGCAATCTCCAGCTCTGGCTCCCTTTCTTCTACCTGCTTTTCCTGCTCTTGTGCAGGCTCTTGTTCCACAACCTCTTGTTCTGCAGCTGCTGGTTCGGCCTCTGGGACTTCTGTCCCTGCTTGTCTGGTGTCCCCCTGCAAGTTTCCAAACTTGTCGGTTGCAAAGAAATCATCAAATTCCTGCTGTAGAGGGGGACTAGATGGGACTTTAGCAGGCTCTGTTTCATTCTCTAGCTCCGGGGAACTGGAAGAGAGGATTTC
This sequence comes from Thuja plicata, assembly GCA_018584345.1. Lineage (NCBI taxonomy): Eukaryota > Viridiplantae > Streptophyta > Pinopsida > Cupressales > Cupressaceae > Thuja > Thuja plicata. Next base: position 2,572,126 of record MU224754.1, read on the forward strand.
TACTTGTTGGGCCTGGGACGTTCCCAACCCCGGCTCTGCCTTAGGATTTTTGTTAAGCCTTTTCTTTCTTTGGGTAACCAAAGGTGGCCCCGCATCCCTTATTACTGTTGCTTCCATGGGATCCACCCCCATTGCCTTTACCATTAAGGCTGCCAGCGACGGGGAGGAAGAGGGACGAATTGGCCCGGCCATGAGCGTTGGAGTAGCTAGCCACATTATTAATTTCTCCCTTATCTACTGGGAGGCTGCCAATGATTGTTTTATTTGCTCTTTTATGGGGAATTCTTGCGTAGGAGGGTTCGTATCTATCTCTTTTCCTTTGTCTACTCTCTGCGAAGAAGTCCCAGCCCCCGGAGTCAACTTTGGTGCTGGTTGGGCCACTCGGCGGGCACTTCCGGGGCACACCCTTTTGAAATAGGCATGACTTCACTCGACCACCTCTTGAGTGAAGTCCTCAATTGTAGGCCCCTCCTGGGCATCCCAATTTACCGGTGGAAGAGTCCTTGTATTGATCCCCTTTGCCTTGTACTAGGGATCGATAGTGGGGGCGGCGTCTGAGAAGTCCTCCGAGAACCTCCAAAGCTTCAACCTTTGCATCATGCCAGCCATCATTCTGACGTAGTGCCGGCTCCGCACCTCCATGTTGTCTTAGAAATCTACCCAGAAATCCTCCATATGGATGTGATGGGGCTCCGAAGCCCGGGGCAGAGCCGTTGCAATCTTGCCATGCGGATCAAAAATTTTTCGCACCGAGTAAAATTCTTCTAAGTTGTAGCTTTTCAATTCATTGTCCGCCTCCTTTGCGGCGGTCAGGCTGCATGTGTAGTTCCCACAGATGATTGGAAATGAAATATTGGGTATCTTCTTCAGGGCAAAGAGTGCATGCACCTCCATTATTTGCCTGTAGTATTTCAAGAGCACGATCTTGTCCCCGTAGTGTTTGGGCAACAAGTAGGGTTTCCTGGAGAAGCCGGTTACCCTAATGTAAGTGTGCTATTGGAACTGGATGTAGTAGTGTCCATAGCTATGGAAAAAATTCATCGCCTCTGAGGATAGGCGGTATCCTGCGTCCCGGGTGGGTGTGAGCAGATGATAATAAACGAACGCATCATTTACCTGGCAAAAACTGGGGAAGATGGCCTCCCATTGAACTTGTGGGAAATGGTCCCACAGTGCCTTTTGTCCTAGGCCAATCCTGAGCACGCCGTCTGTGAGTAGGCCGTGGGCGTGGGGCCTCTGCTGCGCTAGGGCCCAGAAAATGTAAGAACTCATGTAAAATTTCTTCTTCCTATTTAGTTGAAGGAACTGGAAGTCGACATGGTTGGAAATTATGGCCGCCCAGTCGAAGTATCCTCCCTTGGTGGAGATGCCGAGGAGGAAGTAATACATCCATTTAGCAAATTTTGGGTGGAGGGCTGCCCAAAGACCTGGGCCAACGCTATCATTCCCATCTGAATGCTCTCTTTGAACTCAAAGCGGGGAATCTCTATCTTCATTCTCTTGGGGTCCCTCTTTGGAACCTTGAGCCAATCGGTATTCATGTATATCCAGGCGGTATCCTCCAGCTGTGTGAATTGGGCCAAGGCATCCGTCCTTGTAACCACTGAGGCCTTAGCGAATTGTGGGATTCCCAGACCCGCCTGAAATGTGTCTGGGTCGAGGGATACCAGAGGAGTAGGGTATCCGGTTGGTTCTGCGGCTGCGAGCATAACAGCCCGAACAGAAGAGTTGTAATTGGTGGCCAGCATCAAGATAAGCTCCAGAGATTGCACAGAGCACGGGAAACAAGTCGCCTTGAGGATTTTGGAGTCCCCGACATTGATTGCTAGCTGATCTCCAACCTGTCGCTGGATGTACATTATTTTCACTAAGGCCTGCATTTCTGGCCATGTCCCGACGTTGGTGTCGGCAATAAGTTTGACTTTGGACTCGATCTTTGAGCCCATAATGACACTATCTTGCATGAACTTCATGGTCAGGGGCATCTTCTCTAGGGCCTTCTCCATTTTGGATTTTACTGCTGCCCTGGTGGCCGCCGCGGAAGGTAGCTCTGGACTTCTGGGTGGAGAGGATGCAGATGCCTCAGGCATATTTTGGAAATGGACTCTAAAAACTTGCAAGGCAAAGCGACCATCAGAACGTATTAATCAAATAAATATTTCGAGGTCCGGAGATCTTACCACCGTGATGCTTGCTTTTGCTGAAAAGTTAGTTTCATTCAAAAATAACCGAAAAGCACACGCATCACATGAACTTAAGATTTTTACTAAACATCCAGGTCTGGGGATTTTATCACACTTGGTAAAGACACGGGATGGATGATGGTAGGAGACCCGAAGCCCAGAGAAGTAAATGTTGGTGAGGACATGTAAAAAGGTGAGTCATCAAGCCCACGTGGGCGCCACATGCATGGGTATTAAATAGGAGTTATGGCGATGACGGTGGAGCCAACTATTCAAACGTGCAAAAAGAAAAGGCCACTTGGCTGGAATTGATTGTGCGCATGGGATATAAATGAGGGTCTGACTAGTTTTATGGAAGAGAGAGAAAACTGCCTGTTTGAAACGGCTGAGAGCTGAGTTTCAAACAGGTGGTTTTCTGTCCCGAAATGAATTCATGGGCGGAAGACCAGCAACACAGGTGACTCGACCACCTTGCCAAGCCACCCAGAAGGATATACATGAAAGTTGAGGGATATCTACATGGGAACAAAGGGATATACACCAAATATACACAAATGTACACACATATACACCACAGAACGACGTCCGCAGGAAACCAGGCAAGGCACAGAGTATAAACAACTATCTACATAATCTACAAACTGACCACTTCTGCGTAGAGGGAGGACAACCCTCTGGCAGAGCTGACCCACCAACAGGCAGCAAAACCAGAAAACAGGAAACAAAGAAAACAAAAAGACAACAAACAAACAAACGACGAAGAAGAAACACCAGGCAAACGAAAAGAAAACTGGCGGGAACAGAGATGTCAACTTGAGAATGCCAAAAGGTGGAGGAAAGGAGGAAGTTACCATGGGAGCTCTGTAATAGCTACAGTTGTCAAATGGTCACAACCCGCCACCATGAAGCACTCACAATTGCCTGAAAAGGATGGAAGTGTTAAGCACTGATTATCGCTAACTCTCTGCAAATTACTCTGTAATCACTCTAAAATTGCTCTGAGTGCTCGAGTGTTTTAATCACAGTAAATGTGAAAGTGACAGATAAGTTATATTTATACCCATGGTAAAAAGGTAGTCCACCTCCTTCTGGCAATCTATGGACAAGCAAACCTTTGAACCTCGGACGCGGGGATTCCCCGCGACGATAACCTTAAGAACATCGTGGCGAAGAATCCCAGAGTCTGGAGTCTGGCTCCCAACGAAGAACGACCTCTGGGACCGGAGTCCCAGAGACAAAAAACCAAACAAACAAAACACAACAATGGGGAAGAAAACCCTGGAGAAAGTAAACAAAATGGAAAAGACAAGGCAAAGCCGAAAGCAAAAACAAACAAAAGAAAAAAGGGGGACCCAACATTTTGATCACAAAATGTAGGGATGGGGATGCAGGGCATAACAGAATGCTGAATCTACTTTAGGTAAATAATCTCTCAGTTCTGCAGCCTCAAAAGTAGTTAGCTTTCCAATGAACATCTCTCTAGTGAAGTTCGGTGTCAAAGGTATAATCTCCTCAATAGCTTGTACTTTAGTTTGTATATAGGTATCAGAGATCTGAGGATCTTCACAATCACTTCTTCCTCACTGTAAGTGCCTCCAGAGTTTTTGATGCCAGTAACCACTTCAGTAATTCTCTATGCATATACCCTAATTTTCTCATCATCTCTCATATTCATTGATTCCATCTTTGTCTTCTAGTTTTATAGCTTTTCCTTTTTAGTAAACTTATCTCCTATATACAGTGCTTCCAATCTTGTCCAAATCTCATGTACATAATCCAAGTCTTTTAATTCTATCAATTCCCCTTTCGAAAGTGCGCTGATCAATGATTCCCTTGTGACCATATTACATGAAAATAGCTTTTTATCATCTTCAGTATATTTTTCCAATTCATCCTCAGTCACTATCTTTTCCTTCTTTTTTGTGATCATCCAGTAGTTAATTTCCAAACATAGCAAATGTGTTCTCATCTTGTTCTTCCAACTGTCAAAGTTTTCATGATCAAATTTTGGACTATCCTTCCTGTAGTAAGTCATATTCAGGATCACCTCAAGATTTTAAGCTTTCTCTCTAAGGCCCAGTAGCTCTGATACCAATTGTTAGGAATAACAGTCCACAAGCACAACTAAGAGGGGGGTGAATCAGTTGTGATATAGAATATTAAGCTTTATACTTTATAAACCAAAACTTCAATGCAAATGATAACACAGTAAATGCCAACACAATAACACAATACTTGTTGTTGAGGAAACCCTGTAAGAGGTAAAACCCTGGTGGGAATTAGCACCCATAAATGATGTACTAGGAGTATTGTATCCCTGTTAAAAGATTTATCCTTATTAGGAGCTTATTACAACATTATAGTACATGGTCCTTGTTAAAGGACAGACCCTGTTAGGAGTCAAGTGTAACAGTGGGCTCACTGCCTAGGCACATTTACCAAAGAAGGTTAAAGCCACCCTCAAGGATTAACAATTTGAACAAGTGTATATAGAGAATATACAATCTAGTGAACTGTCTGATAGCAACTATCTTTGCTTGGCCAGTTCCAATGAAGTATTATAATCACCAAATCTTCTCTACATCTAGTAGCCAAACAAGCCTCACAACTCCCACACTTCTCTGTCTTCAAAATTACCTTCTCATCATACATACATCTTTTCAAAAGAAATGATATCTCATATATACCCTATTATAATAATTGATTAGGTCAACCAATTAAGCTTTCCCAATATACAAATAATTATTTAACCCCTTGATAAGATACACAAGGTACCTAAAAAAATTAAATGTTAATTACAATACATTAGATATACTCCAAGATCCACAATCCACACTCACAATCCATAATACACGCTACATCTCTGAAGTCGGCCACCAAATAGGTCTCCTCCAAAATACACGCCACAACTGACGTCAGCAACATGTTCATGACAATCGATCAACAACAAACATTCCTCAATCTATCTTTTGTCATCCCTTAAGCTCGCATACTCTAAAACATCTTTGCCTGTAAGATATACCCAAAACACAGAGACCTGCTCTGTCAAGCATCACTATTACAGTCCAGAAACCAGTCTTCACTAAAACATCTGTAACATCACCAATATGCAATATTAAGCCTAGCGACATTAGAAATAAGGTCATCACACATCCTTCTCCATATCCTTGTCTTTGATCATTTTGAATAATCCGTATAGTGTCCATACTCTTCTGTCAGTCATCATATATACAATAGTAATAACCATTCTATTCTCTCCACAGAAACATATGTTAACATCAGTGATAAAACATGAATATCAACAACATAAGTAGTACCAAAATTTGATATCATCCAACATGTAGGAACATCGAACAATGTGCCATTAGTCTTCATTAATTGTGGAACAACTACACAAGATTGGAAAACCTAATCTGACCATAATAATAGGAAGAACAAATAGGATCAAACCCAAACTTAAGAAATCTTCATCAAGAAAGAACAGATCAAGATGCAAACCCAAACATAGATTCACCATGATGTCGAGAACATGTCATTTGGATGACATGAGATAAGGAGCCAACTGAAAGGATCACAACACAAAACACTAAAATAGACTAATAGGAACAAACTGCAAACAAACTAAAAAATAAATCTTTTTGGTTGATGCAAGATTTCCAACGACCCAAGGATGCTCCTGCATCAAACAGTCTAGGTGAGAAGAAAATTTTCCATAAGAGAAACTTATGAACATTTGACAAGATGGGGGACATAAATCTCATGCTCATTCTTGATCCAAATATCCTCTTTATCTGCAACTCTATCTTTTCACTTTAGCTTCATCTTCTGTTAGATCCATCAACCTACTCTGCTTTGTACTTACTATGTCACACCTCTCATCGACATCAGAACTCTAACCACTACCTCCTTTATTTTTTACAACTATATTACCTCTGCTACAAGCCTTTATCTAATCACCAACCAAGGTCTTATGCTTCTTCACTTTACCCTTCTTACAGTCTGACACCAACCTGGTCTCTGATCTGCCTTTAAGATTCTTCTTCAGATCCATACCAACCTCTTTACTCTGTTATATGAATGGTAACTATTTACCATGCTCATATTCCTTGCACTTCTCCCTTCTCATTCCTTCAAAGGAACCAAAGTAAACTTCTGCCTATCCTCTCTATTGTGACCATGTTTCTTTTGCAATCATGAACAACTTCTCATTTAAATTCCCAAGGTCTACCCAATAGAAGATGACAAGCACTCATGGATACCATATCACACAACACCTCATCTATGTAAGGTCCAATGCTAAAGCTGACCAAACATTTCTCTTTCACCTCCACCATGTGTTCATCTAAAAACAAAATTATCTCATAAGGACAAGGATGTTTAAACTTCTTCAATCCAAACTTCTGCACCATCTCTTATGATACCATATTATCAGTACTTCCATAATCCATAAAAACCTTACAACATTTACCTCCTGATTTGCATACAGTCCTAATAAAATTCCTCCTTTGTATAGGTTCATCTTCCTTCTTACTCAACATCACTCTCCTAAGCATAAGAGACTCTCCTATCTTAGGTTCCATCATTCTTTCATCAAGGTCATTAGTAGCTCACTCCTCATGTGCCACAAGATTCTACTTTCCCATAATATTGCTAGATCCTTCATAACATTGAAAAAATCTATGTCCTATACTCCCACATTTGAAACAAGTACCTTTGAACTCCTTTCTACCATTCCCTCTTCTAGGTACCCTCTGATCAGGTTCAACTTCAATGGTTTTCTTCCCTTTGTCATTTCCACTTGCTTGCTTCTCCTTTCCTCTAGGGTTACTCGGCCTCCTCTTTAACTTATCTTCTACCCTCCATGCATACTAATAAGAATCCTCTACAATAAAAATCCTCAGCATACTCAGCTCATCTTGAATATTAAATCTCAGACCATTAACATACCTAGCCACCTTCTCCTTAGATAGCTCCTGGTATCTAGCTCTAATAGTGATCTTATATAACTCTTCAGTGTAGTCCTTCATACTTGTGTCCTTCTGGTTCAAGTTCTGAAATTTCTTGAACAATTCTAATTCACAATCCTTACGAATGAATTTAGCTTTCAATCTAGCAACCATCACCTTCCATCTAGTGATTTTTTCTTCACCATGTTCCTCTCTATCTTTCTAAAATTCTTTCTATCATAAGGAAACATGACCCTTCAACTTAGTTGGTTTTAGCCTAACCCTCTATGGATATCTGATATATTCAAGCTCAAAGTAATTTTCTAGTTCTCCAATCCAATATATCACATCCTCATGATGCAACGAACCAATGAAAGTAGAAACATCCATCCTATGAATTTTACTTACTTGTGCCATAGCCCTCAATAATCTTTCTTCATCTGCATGGATCTCAGCATCTATTGCCTCAAGATCTTCAACAAATTCCTCATATTCTTCTTCAGTCTCAGGATGTCTTTGCAACCAGTCAACACATTTTTTTATCTCATTCCTCATTTCAATTCTGAAGTCTTTTATCATTTTTTCTAGCCTTCTAGGGGATATATCTTCAATCCTCAGGTGCAACTACCTTAGCTTCAGTGATCTGATTACAAGGTGCTAATTGCCTCTCAATCGACAATCTATCATAAATACTTGCAGCTTGCCTCTAGCTCGATGATCTTCTCACCCTTGATATGCCTCCAACACCCCAACCAAAGTTCTCAACCAGTAATAATCTCCTCAATGATCCGCCTTGCATAAGCCCTCTGCAATTGCGAGTCAGGTCTACACTCTTCCACCTCACAAAAAAACACAACTAGGGATTCACAAGCTCAGGAACCCAGTCTGCTAATATAGGAACATCAACCTTTCTCTGATACCATTTGACACAACCATGGCTAGAGTTCCCCAATGGAGACAGTCCAACCATGCAGCTAGAGTCAACACAATGGTAACAATCAATTCCAAATCATTAAAAACTGAATAATGAACAATCAACATACCTCCCAGGCGTTCATATTATTAGACAATCAAGATTTACATCATACATGCCTAGCAACATGACAACTTACTTTCTAAGGTGCACATACTTGATTACATACAAAAATCCAAATCCATACTAGATGCTAACCTCTTGAAAGCTAAATACTCAACAAATACTAAATAAGGAACCAAAACCACAAATATATACAAGATCGCACACCACAAGTTGGCCAAGGAGATCACATTCTCCAAGAATGAAGAAAATATTTCACAACATATAGGGAAGGACCTAAATCCATAAGAACGCCTCCATAAATGAATTAAATGCCATGCGACCACACAAAGAGGTCAGCCATAGATGTAGGAACATCGAACAATGTGTCATTAAGCTTCACCGATCGTTGAACAACTTTGTAAGATCGGAAAACCCAATCTGACCATAAGAACAAGAAGAACAAATAGGATCAAACCCAAACTTAATAAATCTTCACTAGGAAAGAACATATGGGGATGCAAACCCAAACATAGATTCATAATGATTTCCAGAGCATGCCATTTGGATCTCATAAGATAATGAGCCAACTGGAAGGATTGCAACACGAAACACTAAAACAGACTCACAAGATCAAACAACAAACAAACTTAAAAAGAAATATTTCTGGTTGATGCAAGATTACCAATGACCCAAGGATGGTTTTGCATCAATATTAGGGGGCTTAAAATGGGCAAAAAAAGGGGCAATATATTGCCTAAATTGGTGGGAGGGGTTTTTTTGGGGCGGGGGGTTGGGTTTTATATAGTAAATCAGGTGTGGGGGGTATTGGAGGGGTGTTGGAGGGGGGTGAAAAAAAATAAGTTTGGGGAATTTGTTTTTGAAAAATAGGGGGATTCTTTAGTATGCCACGAACACATGTGCTGTGATTGGGTTCACTAAGTGAAGCCCCTGTCAAAAATGATCCTACCTTTGGTAAACAATCCTTTCCCTAGAAAATATTTGAAGGTCATTGATCTTCCCCTTCTATATTGTCTAGAAGTTGGTAACCAATCTTGAATGAATAATTACCGTTTAAGGATCCACACCACACCACTTTATCTTCCCTTTTGTGATAAGAATTTTTCTTTTTTTGAAAATAAATCCTTCATTAGACCCAATTGATGATTAGAAAGGCCTTCAGTCTCCAAATATTTCCAAACCCATTCCACCCCAAAGGTCCCCTATCTTGCTTCCAAATATTTCAAAACTTTGTCACCCCACCTTTGCAAAAAGAGCATCCTAAAATATGCAAATCACCATTATCTTTCAAGGTAGGTTGTCATTCCCAAGAATCATCCCGAAATTTTTATTGAAGACCATTTCCAATCTTCCAAGAGATGTGATTCGTTATTATTGGAGTTGATGAAAACTCAACCCCACAGCTTCCAAGAATCACCTACATGCAAACACATGTCACAGAAAAAGAGAAGAAAAATATATGGAGGCCAGAAACAAGAGATCTGTGGAAGAGGAAACATCCTCAATTGATTTAATAATAATGGAATGGAATTAAAAAATACAAAGACATCAATCCTTATAAAGGAGACCGAACACCAAAAGGTGGAGAAACCTAGGTTGCATGAATAATTAATAAAATAATTAATTATAACATGCTTAAAGTTTAGCTTAAGTAAACTAGAGATAAAAATGTGACTTAATAATTAAATCAATAATGATTTAATTAATACGCGAATAAGGTGTCTTAATAATTAAATAAATAATGATTTAATTAATAAGTGAAAATACATTTTTACTCCAACACCCCCCCCTTAAGATAAATTTAGGGAGAAACTAAAAACCTAGAAACAACTACTAAAAGCAGGAAATGGGTCCCGACAACAAGGCTTGATCAGGTACCCAAGAACAAAATCTCTGTAAAGAGGAGAAATAGAGAAAACCACATGGGAAAAAACTCTACTCCAAAAAGAGATGAAGCCTATTCAAGGACTGAAGAAGCCTCCAAACTAGAGAATTTCCCAAAAGATAGGAACAAAGGAAGAACATCACTGAAGCATGCAGCTGCAAACACTATCGAAGAATAACTGCTAGAACCTCCATTGTAAAAGAACATGATTAGCTAGAGGAGACTGTAAACAAAGCCTAAAGAGCTGATCACTCGAATGTGAAAGGTTTCCTCCAAAATAGGAATGAAAGAGTGTCCATATGGTAAATGGTCCATCTCACTGAAATGCATAGGTACCTAGCCACTGCATCCGCCTAGTACATAGGAACAAATACCAAATACATAGCTCACTCCATTGAACCAAGGAAGCATTAGAACCAACAAGAAATACCCCCCATAATGCTGAGCATGGAGAGGCATGATAGGTACACTAAACCAGACTACCAAGAATAACTACTAGGTACACTAAACCAGACTACCAAGAATAACTACATGATGAAGGACTAGGAACATAGAAAGTGCAATAGAAAGTACAAACACATATAAAGGATGGTGTCATGGAAGGATCACTCTCTTGACACACATTATGAGGCTAATTTCATGGAAGGAACACTCACTTGAAAAAGGTAAAAAACACCCCCATGACACTTTATAATATAGTGCGAGTACAACAGACACAAAAAAGTCCAAAATCCCAAGCATGCATCAGATGATACTTTATTCTAGTGCATTTTCAAACAAGAAAGACTACAAAAATAGATGTCTACAATGCTCAAGAATGATAAGAAAGTTGTAGAAACATGAATAAAAGCTAACATGGAGTCACCCCATGCAAAAAAATGAACTCAGGACCTGAAACAACCAAGATAACCACTAGATTGCAAAAAAAAAAAAAAATGAATATAAAGTACATGGAGAAGATTCTGGGTATGAGACCCATAAAATAAGATAGAGAACGTAATCAAATTTCCAACACCATGTGGAATTCAAAAAATAGAGTCCAGATGAGCAAGATATTGTTAATCCCTAAGTTTTGTTGATGATTAGTGACCAACACTTAGTCATTTACTTAGGCAGTTTTAGTTGGTTATCACTGTGGCTGAGCTAAAACTATTCAAGGCCGAGAAACATTGTCGAGCAGGAATACAGGTTGTTGAGTTACATCATGTCGAGCTGAGTAGAATACTTAAGTGTCAAGCGACAAAGATGTTAAGTGCCGAGAAGAACAATTTTTACATACATGTCAGGATTGATTCAAACTTTGAGGTAAAATGTTTAGGCCAACTTGTATGAGCTTTGGGATGACATATGTAAGCATTTAATATTTATCTACAGAGTTATTTATGAATTTAATTGTTTTATCCTATGCATGGGATGGAGCCAATCAAAAAATTGGAATGCATTGGAGGCATAAATATTAGATCTTGATCGTTGATGTAGATCTCGCCAACAGATCTGTAAAGACATATAAGATTGCTTCTAACCCTAATATTATAGCGATACACAAAGAGAAGGGTTGTGTGTTCATGTGAGATGAACATTAAGTTATCTTGTGAAGAATCCTAGATCAAGCAAAGCGACAAAGCAGTGAATAGCAGAGAAAAGACATATCAGATTGTGTGATCACGGAAGGTATTGGAAAGAGAAGATCCATCATCAACATCTGAGTGCATAACGAAGGATCACTACTTGAAAAATTATAATAGGTGTATAAGGTGAAATCTCTTAATAGAGTGGTTCTAACAAACCTACTTTAAATCTCTGAGCTGAGTGCTTACTTTATTGTAAGTTGAAATCCTTTCACAAGGTAGATTGTAATGATCTTTATTTCTTAACCGAACAGACCTTTAACCAGGTAGATTGCATTTTGTAATCAAACTCTTGTAGCCCTAATAGGCACACTTTATTGCTGCAGTAGTGAAGATTTTTTGGGTGTCATCCCCACCCCAGTTTTACCTATTTGGGTTTCTGGGTTACCAAAATTCTATGTTATGGGTTATATGTTTCATGTTGTGGATGCTATCTAATGTTAGGTTAAATTCATATATGTATGAATGTGGATCAATTTGTTTTAAGTGATTAAGTTTTAAGGTCTGATTCACCCCCCCTCTTAGTATCTTTCTTTCCCAATATTGTACTTCCAACAATTGGTATCAGAGCACAGTTCTCCTATAAAAGCTTTTAATCAGCTTGTGAGTACGGATGTTGAGATGGAGGTTTACAAGTTGGGTAAAGTCATTGAGAATCAGAAGATTGAGATTCAGCTAGCATTACATCATCTTGAGATAACAAGACACGAATTGAAGAAATCATTGATAGCTAGGAGAGATTTGGCCAAACAAATGAATGACACTCATTATCAGGAAGATGACACTGCAAATCTATTTTAGAATGGAGATTCAACTAAGAGCGATGCAACAATTGTAGATCTACTAGAAAAGAATAATGTACTGTGTGAAGAAGTCAGGAAATTGAAAAGAGAACAAGAAATGCAGACTGTAAGACTATGTGAAGTAGTGGAAAAAAAGAAGAAAGTTGAAGATGACAAAGCAATGGAAGAAGAAGATAAAAGAGTGATAACTGTTAGACTTGATGAAAGGACACATGATGTGAAAATGATGACAATCAATCAGGTTGACATGGCAAATCAACTGCTACTTGCAAATTAGGAGATTAGTAGAAAAGATATGGAAATGATGAATCTGAGATCTGAGAACAATCAATTGAAAGATGATTTGAGATCCGAGAAGGAACTGAATGAAAGGTTGAATAAACCTAATAAATCTTTGACTCATTTTGAGAATATGATGGAAGCATCGAGAAGACCAAAAGATTCTTCTGGATTAGGTCACACTGAACCAAAGACATCTACTAAGAAAGGAGAATCATCTAAGAATGGTGAAAGGAGGAATGCAAAGACAAAGAACAACAAACTTGTTTGCCACCACTGTGGAAAACTAGGTCATACAGAAAACATTTTCCGAAGCTAGAAAGGTAAGTACAATCCTAAACCTAAGTTCAATGGTTACTATTTTAATTGCAAGAAGTTTGGACATAAAGCACATGAATGTTGTGCTAAAGTAAATGATGCACCTCCCAAACCAAGATTTAATGGTTATTGTTACAAGTGTCAGAAATATGGTCATAAAGCACAAGATTGTATATCCAATGCTAAACAACAATGGACATATAAGACACAAACAAAAGCACCTAGGAAAGGCAACACTTACAATTGGGATTATAACACAAGGCATAGTTGTCATTACTGTGAAGAATATGGACATGCACCTGAAGATTGCTTAAAGACACATTTCAGAGGAAAATCTAAGAGTTGGATGAATGGAATCCTAGTTTGATATAGTTGTTTAAAGATTGGTCACACTAAGAGAGAGTGTAGGACAAGAGTACCTGCTCCTACTATTGAGGAAATAAGAGCACAAATGAACTAGACATGGGTAAGGAAAATAGAGCTGAGAAATAGTGAAACTACTGAAGCCGAGGTCACCCAATCCAATGGATCAGGTGATCACACCATACCTAACTGAGTAATAGAGGTATGTAAGGAACTACATTTAAATTTAAAATCTTACATAGGTTCCTAATATATAAATGTGCCAAAGTCCATATTTTCATATATTGAGATGCACCAGGACATGTTTGTGACAAATGTCGAGAAGAGTTAACTGCACTATAGGTGCCGAGTTGGTTGGCCGAGTAAGTTTTGTGATGGCCGAGTATGGTAAGCCGAGTGGTATGCAAGTTGCATTAGTCAGCCAATGACAGCGGGCTTGCACTAACCTAACGGGCAGAACATTTATTGCTTATCTACCTTGACCTTTCGAGTCTATATAAGGATGAATCATTTATTCTTCATTTTACCTTGCAATTTTCAGTATTCATAGAGCGATTGAAGAAGTTGCACAATTGATCTTAGCAAAATTTTTTTCAAAGATCTTTCCAGCGTGCCATTGGCAACTCTAAGGTGAACAGTGCGAAGTGTTACTTGCTGAGGTACCTTGTTCTTCATTTTTGAACCCTAACTTTAGAGATTATTGTTGCAAGTTCTTCCACACCAGTCAAAGGTATGGAGGAGGAGATGAAGAAGATTAAGCTAGTAAGAAGTGATGCGTGTGCACCTCCTAACTTTTGAGCCGTTCCTGAAAGTGCAATTTTAGGTGATCTGAGTGGAGCCCTCTCATCTATTCCACCAAAGGTACTTATGATCCATGATGTTAGATCTTGTTACATGGTTAAGATTGGTGAAGTAGGTGATAATGAATTGAGGGAATCCTACAACAAGTTGTGCGAAAATGGAGTTCTGAAGGATGAATTCAAGCATTTAGCTGAAAAAGGGTTAACTCGTGCCCTAGATTTTCTGCCAGAATTTAAAGATGAATGGATTAAGGTTGTTCTAAGCCGAGTTCATAATATGCATATGTGGCTAGATAATGGACCAATTAGGATCACTAAATATTTTATTCATTGAGTAACTAGATATCCTATTGTTAGTAGAAAATGAACGATGAGAGATCAAAGTAAAGAAGAAATAGTAGCTAACACAGGAGCTGTCTGGAATAACAGAGGTATGACTATATCTACAATTGAAGATTTAGAACTTAACTTTGGAGTGAGAGTGATTGCACATAAGTTCTATCAATCGAGCCAATTGGATAGTGTTCCCTACACAGCTGTACCAAGCATGGAAGATAGTTAAGAAGAATCACACCTACGACCTTACCGAGTTGTAGTTGACACAACTAGCCGAGAACCTATTATCCACCAGAAAAGCTAAGAGCTCATCATGTAAGTTTGGTTCTTTACTAGTTTTCATATTCTTCTATATACAGAAGTCATTTCCTACACTGGGAAATATTGTTTGGAAAAAGGATAGACCTATTACTGTGTAGATTAGTGAATGTATTAAGCAATTAGGCAATAATTTCAATAGTATTATGGGAAACTACTTTGTGGAATTCAAAAAGAGAATGAGTTTGAGGTCTAGAATTCCTTGTTCACTTGTGGAAAAGCACTATGAGGAGATATGTTTTCTAGTCGACACAGATTACACATACATTCAGGCTGTGACACCTAGGGTATCATGGCTAGAGCCACTTCCCTATGAAGTTAACATTGATGAAACATCAACAACTATCACAACACTTCTAGCAGAGGAGATTGATACAAAAGAAAAGCGATTTGGAAATTATGATGAAGCTAAGGAAAAGATATCTATAAATCTAAAAGCAGGAACCATGGAGAGAAAGAGGAAAAAGATTGTGAAGAATCTAAAAAAAATAGTTGGATTGCCGAGTGATGAGGAGCCAGAAGATGCACCTCTAGACATATCTACTGGACAAGGAGAAGATATATCTGAAGAAGAAGAAGAAAGAGTAAGTGAATCTAAGGAAGAGATTCTTGTTAAGGAAAAATGAAAGAAACCAATAGTAGCCAAGGTAACTAAGCCGAGCCAAGCAAAACCTAAAGTTACCCCTCCCATTGCCAATCATCCAAGGACAAGGGCTTCTGCTGCTACATCTCCAGTAGTGCAAACAAAAGTTTATGCAAAGAAGGTTGGAGAGAGTAGTTCTGGATCAAAGACTAAATTTGCAACAAAGGCTGTGCCGAGCCTACAAGTAAAGAGACCAAGAAGGAAACTGCATTTGGATCCAGAAAGTGATTAAGAAAAGACTAAAACTGATGAACCCAACAATATACCAACAACACCATTCAAAAGACCCACTGATATTAATGAGGTATGTGAGAATTTGAGGAATTCTGTCGGGTTATCTGGCTTTAAGTTTATCAAGTATGAGAAATTGAAGGTAGAGGATAATCATAAAGTTCAGGAAGCTCTACTAGATATGATGAACAGTTTCAAGATAACTCATGTACATATAGGAAATAATGTGCCGAGTGAATTATATGAGTTTCTATCTAGCAAATGGGAATTTTCACTTACTACTAAGAGACAAATTAGAGAAGGTACATTAGCTAAGGTTATCCCTAAGCTAACTAAGAAATAGAGAGCTAAATTTATTGAGGAGTACAAGCATAAATTTCAACCCAAACTAAGAGGATATGCTATTTTGAAAAATGATATTGAAAGTGTAGTACAACAGAATACAAGGATATGGAAGGAAATCTTTGGATTGATAGCTCCACATAAGGAGAAAACTGATGAAGGAACATCTGAGTAGAAGGATAAAGAAGTGGAAACCACCCCTGCACCACATAAAACAAAAGATCAAATTTCTACTGAGCCTGACAAGACTGAAGCAGAACCAAAATAACAAATAGATACAATAAACACTGTTGATCTAACAATAGACAATCCAATTGATGACTCTAGTAATTTGGATGTCAAGGGTCAGGATGAGCCGAGAGATACAAGTAGGGAATCACCTATAAAGGCTACTGAGGCTGAAGGAGAGAAGAGTATAGAGAAACTTGAAGATAGAGTTCAACAAAAGGAAGCAAAGAAGGAGAAGACAGATGAACAAGAGGTAAATATACAAAATTCACCTATTTTAGAGGTTGTGAAAATAGTTTTAGACAGTGGAGAGGAGATGAGGGATACTGAAAATGAGCCTAAAGAACAAGAGGCAGTGCAAGTGTTGGTTGATTTACCACACTCTGCATCATCCACTCCCACTAGACCTAAAATAGGAGGTATGCTTGATCAACATGCAATTTTTACTGAATTGAAAGATGCAATGGTGACTACTATTGAAACAAGATAAGGTATTGTGGAAACGAAGTCAAGCAGTAGCGCACTTGAATTTAAGAGGAGGAAAGTTATGAGGAAGAAGTCTCCCATTCTTGATGTCACATTAGGTGAAGTGATTGTGATTCCACCATGGGATCCCAATGTTTTATCTTATGAACCGATTGAGACTCTTCAAGAATTACTCAAGAGGAAGAAATGAAAAGAGAGCAGAAGCAAAAGCAGGTGTTACATGACATCAAAGATATATTTGTAAAATATTTTGACATGGAAGATGAAAATCCTCAAGCTCCTATTCTTGAATAGTTAGTTCATATTGTGCAGAAGGTAAATGATGACAACATTGAAGCTAATGAGAAGTTATTGCAATGGTTCGAGAGGAAATTTGAGAACAAAGTATTGGAAAAAATATCAGAAGAGATTGCAACGAAGCAGGTTGAACTTTCTTCTCTGGTAGAAATTTTGGAGGAAGTTGCAACTAATATTTATTCTTTGTATAAGAATTTATGTGATGTTGAATTCTTCACAAAGGATAATCTACAGGCTATAGATAAATTACAATTAGACTTGAAGTCAATTGGGAGTTCACTAAGTATGGATGCTAGCACTAGCTCCTTACATTTTAACAGATTGACTAATGCACAAAGGAGAATAGCCGAGCTCATGGCTGAAGATGGTCGGATAAGGCCCAAATTGATTACTATTCAGACCAACCTGATACCTCATTTGGAGGTAATTCAGAAAGAACTTTCAGCTACAAAAGAATTGGTTAAGAGAAATACAGATGTCTCTACTACAGAAAGTTTAGTAAGTCTAGCTTTCGAGCTAGAAGTCAAATTAGAGGTTATGAAGTTTGTTAAGGATAGTTGGGACAATGCATTTGCGTCCACCTTACAACTTCATAAATAGTTTTTGGATAAGTACAACTTAACCCCACCTGCAATCAGTGACAAAAACAAGGGGGAATCTGACAAGGATACATCGTAAGAGGAGCAGTACATGTATATTTGTAAATATTTTTTTGAAGGCATGTATATTATGTAACTTCTTGTATATAGTATGGAGTACATTCCTAGGGGGAGTACATTGTGTACTTAGGAAACATTTTGGCTAGAATGAATCGAAATGATAAGTGTGTTTTTGCCACTAATATCAAAGGGGGAGATTTTTAATCCCTAAGTTTTGTTGATGATTAGTGACCAACACTTAGTCATTTACTTAGGCAGTTTTAGTTGGTTATCACTGTGGCCGAGCTAAAAATATTCAAGGCCGAGCAACATTACCGAGAAGGAATACAGGTTGCCGAGTTACATCATGTTGAGCCGAGTACAATACTTAAATTCCGAGCGACAGAGATGTTAAGTGCCGAGATGAACATTTTTTGCATACATGTCAGGATTGATTCAAACTTTGAGGTAAAATGTTTAGGCCAACTTGTATGAGATTTGGGCCGACATATGTAAGCATTTATTATTTATTTACAGAGTTATTTATGCATTTAATTGTTTTATCCTATGCATGGCATGGAGCCAATCAAAAAATTGGAATGCCTTGGAGGCATAAATATTACATCTTGATCGTTGATCTAGATCTCGCCAACAGATCTATAAATACATATAATTTTGCTTCTAACCCTAACATTATAGCAATACACAGAGAGAAGGGTTGTGTGTTCATGTGAGATGAACAATAAGTTATCTTGTGAAGAAGCCTAGATCAACCAGAGTGACATAGCAGTGAATAGCAGAGAAAAGACATATCAGATTCTGTGATCACAAAAGGTATTGGAAAGAGAAGATCTGTCATCAGCATCTGAGTGCATAGTGAAGGATCACTACTTGAAACATTCTAACAGGTGTATCAAGTGAAATCTCTTAACATAGTGGTTCTAACAAACCTAATTTAAATCTCTTAGTCGAGTGCTTACTTTATTGTAAGTTGAAATCGTTTCACAAGGTAGATTGTAATGATCTTTAGTTCTTAACTGAACATACCTTTAACCAGGTAGATTGCATTTTATAATCAAACTCTTGTAGCCCAAACAGGCACACTTTATTGCTGCAGTAGTGAATATTTTGTGGGTGTCATCCCCACCCCAGTTCTACCTATTTGGGTTTCTGGGTTACAAAAATTATGTGTTATGGGTTATATGTTTCATGTTGTGGATGTTATCTAATGTTAGATTAAATTCATATATGTATGAAAGTGGATCGATTTGTTTTAAGTGATTAAGTTTTAAGATCTAATTCACCCCCCCTCTCAGTATCTTGCTTTACCAATATTGTACTTCCAACATATATGACTCCCAGAGTGCAAAAATGAACATTGAATTTGACTAGCAAAAATAGCTACAAGATGGAAAAATTAGAAAACCAAACCCTAAAAATTAGGGCAGGCTCGAAAGTAACTTTACGACGATATCTTGTTTGCCAAAAAACTCCTCTGTTTACTCAAGATACGAGAACAAAACTGAAGAGGGATCCAAAACAAGAACTCCAAGAAACCTCTGCTAAATCTGACGAAGCTCCACTAAATCTGGTGATGCCTCAAACTCTGGCGAGATTGCTAATTTTTCAGCCAAATTTGGTAGATTCCCCAAAAATTAAAAATTAAAAAAAAATTGTTTTTTACTGCCAGTTCGGTGGCATGAATGTTGAGGTGGCACAAAAATCAAGATGACATGAAAATTGAGGCATTTTTTGCCTCAAAAAGTGTGCCAAGGTGACTTAATAATTAAAACAATAATCATTTAATTAATAAGTGAATAAGGTGTCTTAATAATTAAATCAATAATGATTTAATTAATAAGTAAAAATACCTTTTTACTCTAACAGTTATGACTGGAACCGACACACAAATTGATAAAATTCTAAATTATTGAACCTTTAGGGGGATTACATAGAGTGACTATCCTATGGCTTTCATCTGTGTCCAGGTATTTGGCCTTCAATATTTTAACCTAAATTTTTTCTGGGTTATTGTAAATGTTCCGAACAATTTTTTCACCTAAAGCTTCATTCATATTACCAGTCCATTAGTCCAACACCATCTTTATCCTTAGCCTTGTGAACCTTGTCACTTGCTCCATTCCAAAAAAGCTTTCTCATCCCTATTGCCCTTATTACCTTCTTTGGAATCTTTAAACACATCATTGAAAAGATAGGGATAACATATATAACTGATTTTAACATAAGGATTATTCCTTCCAAAGTCAACCACTTACTTTTCCAATCATTCAATCTCCTAAGGAAACAATCAACCAAATCCTTATGTACTCCAAACCTACATGCTCCTATAAAAAGAGGAATGCCCAAGTATTTTCCCGGTAGAGTACCCATTCTCATTCCCAAGATGTTACATATTTCCCTTTTCTTTTGACAAGCATTGTTAAAGAAAAAAATCTCCAATTTCCTCTAATTAATACACTATCCTGAGGCCCTACTATATTTGTTAATTATTTCCTTCATTGATCTAGCTTCTCTGAGAGTTGCTTAATCCATTAAAAAGGTGTCATCTGCAAATTGTAAATGTGAGATAGGGCCAATCCCTTTAGCCACTTTAATCCCTTTCCACACACCATCCCTTTATTTCTTTGAAATCAATCTCCCCAATTATTCGACCATTGTAATAAAGAGAAAAGGTGATATTGGGTCACCTTGTCTTATTCCTTTTCTACATTAAAAAATGCCCCAGGGACTTCCATTTACAAAAATAGAGAAATGAGGGGTACAAATACAACTCTCCACCCAAGCAACCCATTCATTATAAAACCCAAATTTAGCAAAAAATGTCTATTAATCTCATCATAAGCCTTCCTTATATCTAATTTAACCATCATTCTTTTTGTCTTTGCAACTCTTGTGGAATATATGGCTTCATGAGCCACAAGGACACCTTCATAAATAGATAGAGTAGGGGGAAAACATCTATATTCATTGGAAATTACTAACTCAAGAACACATTTCAACCTATTATCAATAACCTTGGAAATAATTTTATAAATTGTGTTACATAGAGAGATGGGTTTGAAGTCATCAAGGAACTAATCTCCATTCACTTTGGAATGAGAGCAATAAATGTTTTATTAAAATCATTTTAAACAAACCCACCTTTCCTATATTCCTCCACAACTTTCAATAAATCAAAAGGAAAAATATCCCATAGCTTTTGGAAAAAAGCAACAGGGGGAAGCTATCAAGCCCTGGCGCTTTGTGCCCCCCAAACTAAACATAGCATTTTTTACTTCTTCCAAGGATACTGCTTGCATCAACATCATATTTTGAACCTCTAAAATACACAAGCGGATCACTTCCATTACATCCTTATCTTGAGAAGATTCTACATAATCTTCAGGAATTTTTTTAGAGAAATATCTAGTTTAGCCTCCATATTAATTTGCTGCATATCTTGAATAATGTTTACACTAGCATCTTTAATTGAGAAAATCTTGTTGCAGGATCTTCTGACTTTCACTAAATTGTGGGAAAAAATGTATTTTGATCTCCTTCCTTTAACCATGTTTCACGAGATTTCTGATTCCAAAAACTTCTTCCCTTAACAAAAATTCTTAATACATCTTGTTTAAAATATTTCCTTTGTTGAAATCTTCTTCAAACATCCCACCCTCTATAACGTTTGCAGGTAGTAAATTTAGTTCATTTTCCAAATTGAGTTTTTTTCTTTAAAGATATTCTTAAAGATCTGTTTATTCCTTCTTTTTAGTTGTTCTTTAATGAATTGTAACTTTTTGAAGAAAATGAAATCTTTACTATCTAGTCTAAAAGGATCATTGTTCCACCATCCTACCACCAACTCTTTGAAGCCTTCACACAAAACCACATTACTTCAAATTTAAAAGGAAATCTATCAGGAGGCACCTCTTCTTGGATTTAGACACTTATGTGGTAGTGATGTGAACCAACTATAGGAATGATTTTAGCCTCATAATTCCATTGAGATTTTGTCCAATTTACAGCAAGGAAGAACCTTTCAAGCCTTTCTGGAATATTTAGGAAGTTGGTTCTCCTATTCGTCTAGGTGACCTTACCATTCTTAAAGAATAATTATATTAAACTATTGCTTGTGACAAAATCACTCAAATCCTTTTGACTCAGACCAAGCTAGCCAACTCCACCTTTTTTGTCTGAAGGTCAAAGTATTGCATTAAAGCCCCCCCCACCTAGAAAAAAGGAACATAGCCTCCTCCCCATTGGAGAGGGTCATCAATAATTCCCATCATAGTTCTTTTTTCCCAGAATAGAAATTTAGATCATACACATTAATGACATTAAAACTTGTAAACAATTGCTTTGCGTATATGCTCATCCATAGCCAAAACCTTTCTTGTTGAATCAATTGAACATCCACAACTGAGTCATCCCACAAAAATCTCAAACCACTAGAGGCTCTAGTAGCATCAATAAGGCTACACTTTCATCGACAAAAAATGTTTACTTAATGTGTCCTTATCAATCCCTTTCAATTTTGTTTCCTGCAAGAGTTAAATCTAGCCTCATATGATTAGACAAATTTTGTAAGGGGCATTACAACCCCTAACATTCCATAATAGGACCTTCATTGCTGCTGGGAAAAGGAATAACCTTTTCACCTTTTCCCAATCTAAGTTTTCTTTTTCTAGCTGCACTTCCTACAAGTTCAAGTTTCATTCTAATAGTCCTAGCACCTCTTTTCTTTTTTTCACCAACTTAATTTAGCCTTCTTTTCTGAGGTTGAAGTTTTCTCTAGAGTTCTTTTTTGTAGAATCCCCATTTCAACATTTATACCTAGCCCATCCTCACCTCCCAACTCACCAGTTGAGACATAATCTATTTCTACATCCTTAAAGCTTTCACCATTGTCTTTGGATTCCTCAAATGAACTTTCCAAATTTCTAATTGGAGAAAATTGGATATCCTTAAAATAAGGGTCCACCTCATCTTTTCCACCAACATCCCCAAAGGTTTCCTGCATAAGCTCCATATCCAACTATTGCTCACTAGCATTATGATCCTCACCCACAATAGAAGATATCTCCTTATTAATTTTTTTTTGGGTATCGTGTCCCCTATCTGCAAATGGTAACCCACTTGAAATCACCCCCTTTCCTTGGTCTACTCCCAACTTTTCCACCCTGGATCTCATTTTTTTTATCATCGCTCAGTTTTTTGTTCAAAGATTGATGGGAAATCCAGAAGAGCGACATTGCTTCTTTATTTTCTCCTTGGATGTGCATCTGTCTATAGTGTTGAACTTGAAATTGAGACAACAGTCAAACCCTGCATTCCCTTCTGAGTATGGTCATAAAGACCCCCCTACTCACTCCCCATCTTTCCCATGTCTTGAACATCCTCTAATGTTCTCTCAAATCCCTTTTGGAGGCCAACCTTTGAATTCAATAGATCAAGTCTTTCTGAAGAATCTAGAAATGTATAGATGCCACCATTTTAAAACCAAAAGTCAATTTATTGCATATTCAGCTCCCTCAAAAAAGGGTCTCCATTCTGGCTCTATTTAAGCATAGAAAATTCTGGCATCTCCCAGAAATTCTCCCTTTCTATGTTTTCTCTTAAGTTGATCAACACATTAGTTAGTGCAAACTAAGCCAGACCTTTGCATTTATCATCCATTAGAAACTCACCTATTGGGTATCCTACCCCCTTGCATCTTGAGCATGTTTCCACCACATCTTCCACTTCAATCTACTATCTCCAAACACCTTCCTCTATTTTTAATTCCATAGTCATTGGAAGGGGGTGAATTGATTTCCAGAGGATACAAATGGGAGCATACATACTATACTCCTTTTCTTCAAGTGCCTCATCCGCCTTCACAAAAATTCACATTTTGTTACATATGAGATTAAGGGTTTCTACATCCCAATATTCATGTGAGAGATTATACAACTGAATCCAAATTAGAAACTCCTCTATACTCCCCTTCTTTGGGTCAAAATTTGATATCCAATATTTCATATAAAAACCTTTCACCCCATCAGGAAATGCCCACTATTGAGAATCCATTCCTTATCCTTTGAAGTAGGGCATATCACCAAATAGAATCCATTTGAGATATTTTTCAAATCAAACTCTTTCCCCCAATGTTCATGTCACCACTGCCAAACTCTAGTGAATGCATGACACTCCCCACTCCATTTTATAAAGAAGGATTTTTATTTATTAAAACGAATTGATTCCACCCACTCCTTATTATCTACTAACAAGGAAATCACTCTAGAATGATCCCATCTATTACTTACCTTGTTTTCCTGTAGATTCGCTCCCTAATTTTTTGGACGCCAAATATTTTTTTCAATCTTCTCAAAGTTGATCGATCCTCCAATATGCAATGAGGTGTAGCCCCTTCCATTTCTTAGATTGTTGACCCTTGGTATCTGACCACCATTTTCTGTATCAAAACTTAGTCTCCTAGGGTTTATTGGAGCTTTTCCATGCTTGAGTCGGTGGTCTCCAGGCTTTATTTTGATAAGCCTCACCCAACTTCCTCTTGAAAGGTCATCTCTCCTATGAAACACCATTGACATGAAACCCTAATTTTCTATGAAAACCTTGGTCGCTTCGCCTCTTCACCATCACTCCAAGGTTAGATGTTTCATAGGAAATAGTTACATTGATATTTAAGAAACTAATCTTAAATCTTCATTCCCACACTTTTGATTGGATTGCAAATTGACCTTAGATACGACCTTATAAATTATTTGCATTGTTAATAATATTATCTAATGTTATATCTTTAAACATTCATTATAGTTTCTGTCACTATTGACTAGTTCATGTCACCAGGAAGACATGATATAAGAATCACATTACATACCTTTGGTCATCAAATCCTAACTAGCTTCTTAGCATTATAACTTTAAGTAAATACACCAGTGATACAAGTAATGCACTTTTTCATCTTGCTACTTACCAATCTTCAACTCAACTTTCCCCAAATGCTCAACCTGTTCTTGTTAACTTTCTCTTTAGACCTCTAGTTGACATCTATGATTGCCATAACCTAGTATCAATGGAAAAATATCATTCTGACTTAGTTGTCATCCTTAATGATGAGAAGAAATTATTTTCATAAGCTACTTCCACAAAATACTTTTGGTAATTTCACAATCAATTTCTTTTAGAGAAACTGATAATGTCTTGATAACCAAACCTTGTCTTTTCAATCCTAATAAAGATTTTGCTCACACACAATACTTTCATAACTCAACCTTTCCATAACTTCTTTCTTGATAACATATACCTTTGACAAAAAAATCACCGATTGACATCAGTGACAAACACATGCCAAAAAACTCCCCCTTTGGTATTGATGTCAACATCTACAGTAATTGCAATTTACTTCCCCGTCTAAATTAAATGTATTTGCACAAGGATCTTTATGATCTCAAACATCATTCTTTGTCTTTATATTAACTTTTTCTCTAAACAACATACTATAATTGCACTTTATACTGTCTACATTGCCACATTTAAACTTTGTACTATATATGTTGCACTCCATCAGACACTACATCTGCAAATCTTAAAACATCAAATCTTACAACAACATCTTCAACCTCTATCTACACCAATAATTACTATACTCATCTCCCCTTTGACATGAATTAAAATGGGGAGAAGTGATTAGTTTCAGGGAAATAAAGATAAAAAACTTGTGCTCCCCATAAAACAAAATGCTAGCTGATGGATTAGTTAACATAAGAGAGGCAATCCACCCGATCTTTATCTCAAATCCTCAAAAACATCCTTTGTTAAGGGATTAGTGAAAATATCTACTACTTGGTCTGTAGTGGTAATATACCTTAAATTGATTGCATTTTCTATGATTGTCTACCTCGATAAGTGATATTTAATGTCCATGTGCTTGGTTTTTGAGTGCATAACATGTTTTTTAGAAATGTTGATGTCTTTAGTGTTATCACAAAAGATTGAAACGAGATTAGGAATATCTACCTTCTTGTCTGAGAAAGTTTGCACCATCCAAAGATCTTGAGTACAATAAGAAGCATCATAAATATATTTTACCTCTATTGTTGGTAGAGACATTGATTCTTTCTTTTTGTTATGTCATGCCACAACCTTGTCATCCAAGAAAAAGGTTGCACCACTAGTGATTTTTCTATCATCAAGGAACCCTACCCAATCAACATCAAGATAGGAAGTTAAAGTAAAACTACCATCTCTGGGGTACCATAAACCACAATCTAATATTTCTTTGATGTATCTGAAGATTTTCTTGACTACAATTAGATCAAACTCTTTGGGGGAAGACTAAAACCTTGCTACCAAATACATTTCCTACATGATATTAGGCCTACATGTTGTGATATATAGTAAGTTTCCTATCATAGATCTATATTTAGTTTGATCAACATCGAAAGAATCATCAACCTTGATCAACTTACAACCTGTATGGGTGTACTCACTAGTCTGTACTCATCCATATGAAACCTTTTAAGCATCTCTCTTGCATATTTATTTTGAGATAGGAAGATACCTTTGTTAAATTGTGAGATTTGCAATCCAAGGAAATTGGATAACTCCCCAAGCATAAACATCTCAAATTCTGATTGCATGAGGTTAGAAAATATTTTGCACATATAATCATTGTTGTAATCAAATATAATATCATCTACATAACTGTATACAACAAATACATCATCATCTTCTATTTTAACATATAGATTGTTGTCAACACCACCTCTAGTGAACCCATGTGCCAATAGGTGCTTATCCAACCTAAGGTACCATGCTGTAGGGCCCTTATTCAAACCATATAGAGCCTTTTTTAATTTAGAAACATAATCAGAAACCTATCTAGATTCTGAATCCACTTTGAAAATTTTCATAAAATATCTCTAGACCATCTAAGCTCATTAACAACATCAAAATTTCCATAGATAGGTTAACAGTCACTGAGAAAGTAAAAGATAACTACAATCTTGAAGTCACCAAAAGTGGGGACACTACAATGTGCATAATTGAAGTCCATATATAGAGCACTACAGTCTACACCAAATGGATTGTCCTTTCCATTTAAAGTTTAATAGCTTGTAAATTTTTACTTCTCGAACAACACACATTATAGCAAAAAAAGATGAAAATGAGTTGGTTTCCATGCGCTCATCATTACCTTGTCCCTAATCAATCTAGCAACAATTTTAAGGTTGTTCTTTCCTTTGATTACTGTAAAATTTAGCGATCCCTCATCATCAATCCACGAATAAAAGATCTTTAGGATATTTAGAAAAGGCATTCATACTTTTGGGGATCTTGATATTTTCAAGACTGGCAATAATTTTAAGATTTAACCATGTGCTCTTGGGATCCATGAACTCATCATTAACTTGTCCCTAAGAAATCTAGAAACAATTTTAAGAGTGTTCTTTCCTTTGATGACTATGATCTTCAGTGATTCCTCGCCCATCATCAACTACTCTAATCTACCCCTAGTTGAATCCATGAATAAAATCTCTCAAGATATCTAGAAAAGGCATTCATACTTTCTGGGATCTTGATACTTTCAATAACCTGAGTCCCTTGCCTATCCTTTGAAGAACATTGAAGCTTACTAGTTATGACTTTCCTGTTATCCCTCAAATCCAATAACTTATGCTTGATGTCATGTTGTATAACCTGGGTTATCAACCAAATTTCGTATGGCTAAAGGATTGGCATTGGAATTATGATACATCAATTAAAGAAACACTTTAGGGGTCCTATACAGGATTCATGGACTTCTCCACAATTTTCAAGAGCTTAAACCACAATTGGGGTTAAATTATATGCCTCAAACCTCACTCTTTTAGCTCAAACAAATTTGGGATGCAAGAAGCATTCCTAAACTTGCACATTTTCTTTGGTGTCTCATTTACCAAGGGCTCCCTTTAGGGAAAAGGCTTCTCCATACTAGAAGATTCCTAATCCATGATGTCCTACCTATAATAGACGTGAGACTTTGAAACATATTTTCTATACCTATGTGCAAAGCTAGAGTGCTTGGATTTGTATTCACAACTCTATTACTCTTTCATCTTGGATCTTTCTCTTGGAGACTTTCTCTATTAGGGGATGTTTCCCAATGGTTGACAAATTTTGTCAAAATTTAGAATTAGTATAGAACCACATTCTCAAAACCTAGAAATTTTTCTATATTCAATAATGAGGAAATTTAGGCAATTCTCTATAATGAAGTTTATGTTCAAAAAGTAATTTTAGAGTTTCAATGCCTAAAGTATTTTTAATCACTACCAAAGCAATTCATACAGTATGAGTAAAATCTACTTAACAACGTACCCAAAAATTCATTGGCCCTAGGATAGAGTGGAGGAGTCATTCCTGTAACTGCATTTTCTTCTCTCCCCCTCCTTAGCGGAGGGAAAAAATGATGCCAGACCTTGCAACTGGGTGTCTCTACCCCAAGATAAAGCTAGTCTAGGATGTCTCTTGTTGGTCATAATGATGAGGATGGATAGAAGGCTCCAAATACTTCCTCTAATGAGCATTCTCTTAGGTTAAACCCCTCCACGGGATGATCTACCCTCTCCCTCTATTGAGGAAGCTTTCACTCAATGGTTTTGTAGATGTTTTTGGCTTGGTGGTACTTTGATTTAAAATTTGTTGTGATCTCTTGGCCTATGCATACCAACCATGGTGGTACTTTGATTTAAAACTTCTTGTGATCTCTTGGCCTATGCCAACCAATCACTTTATATTGTAAACCTTCTCATGTAATCTCTTATTTTTATTAATAAAATATAGTGAAGCCTTTCCAATTTTAAAAAATTGGCAGGTTCTATAGGAACCACTTTTAGCGAAAAAATCAAGAGAGCTAGGTAAGGAGCATCCGGTCATATTGGGTGCTAGGGAGATGAATCCAAAGAAGAAAATTCAAATAGTTGCCCCTGCTAAGGGAGCACTTCCTTTACATAGCCATGGGAATATTTTTAGACAAGGGGCAAGAAGGGCTCCAATATAGACATATATATAAAGCAGAATTTTGAAAGAAAGAACACTATTATTTTGTTAATTAGTCCCCGCCGTTTAGGCAGGAGACTAATGTTTTCATGTGCCTTTCCTGCAATTAGTCTATGTTTCGAAAACAGTGCCCCCAATTTTATCCTATGGTCTATGTTGATTCTTTTATTAAACTTTTTTTCTCCCTATTTCTACTTTTTAGTTCCTGCCTTTGGCAGGATAACTATTGCATTCATTCAGTTTAATTTTTCAATTAGATTAACCAATTATATTACAGAATTTAAAAAATTAAATGCAACATCTATAGTTTATATCTATTTTTTATTTCTCTTGATTATTTAAATCTTATTTTTCTTTGATTTGATTGGTCTATACTAATTTTGGTAATGAATAAATTCAATTTTCCCAAACAAAAATAATAAAAAACTTATTTGTCATTTGTATTAAATGTACAAATTAATGTCACTTATCATTTGTATTAAATGTACAAAATAATGTCACTTGTCATTTGTATTAAATGTTTATTAATAGTTAAATAAAATAATAAATATAAGATATTAATAGTTAAATATATATTTATATTTTTAATAATAATTTATTTCTTTTGTCCTATTTATTATTTTGTTATGTTATATTATGAATTGTTTCTATATTTTTTTTGTATTGATGATAAAGTGTTCAAAAAGACATTATAGTGAAGTATCTCAGAGTATCAAAAAGGGGACAGAACCCCAACGGAAAAACATCTCAGAAGAGCAAAACAAAAGGAGTTCCCAGTGTTAATAATAGTATGCAAAAAAGGGATACAATATTCCGCTAATGGAGGTGGCCATCAGTAACATCAACCCAGGTGGTCCAGCCCTACTCTCCTTCCATCCAAGCAACTTTTTTCTTGTTCTGAATCTTAGCCAGCATGGCTAAGATGTCTTTCTTGGAGTTCCTGTTTCTCTTGATTTCTTTTCTCACTTTGTCCAAAGTCTTTTCAAACACTTGAAGGTTATCCAGGTTCTTCCTCCATTCATGACCATTTTTAAGCTCGAAAACAAAAAAGGTGGCATGTCCGTCCTGTAGAAATCTCCGAAGCTTCTTATGATCCATCATCATAGTGGTGTGCACCTGCAAGGAAATTTTTAAAAATGTGAGTTTAAGAGAAAACTCAGTAAGAACCCTGGGAGTGTCTTGGAA
>MU224754.1:2606721-2625726 GCA_018584345.1 Thuja plicata
GTATTGGGCTGTTGGCTCGACATCCTTTAGGGCTATAGCTTGGTCCCCAGAGGCAAATTATGAAGAAGTCCTCGCTCTATCGGCCCCTCGCTGGATTTTGATCAAACACATTCCTCCGTTTCTGTGGTGTTTTATTCCTCAACTTTTGCAACCTCTGGGAAAGGTCATTCGAATGGATGACACTGTTCGGTTTGTTCCACATATGGACGCCCGTGTCCTAATATCTCTAAACCCTGGTCTAGAAATCCTAGCCAATCTCAACATCAACATCAAAAACACTGAATTCTATTGCCCTATTGAGGTTCTCGGTGGGCTCAACGCTTGTTTTATGTGTCGCAAAGAAGGTCATCAACGGAAGGATTGCCCTATCATTCAGAAAAGAACACCGTCTAAAAAACCAAAACCTTCAATGGTGGCTCAAATAGTAAATCAGACGGTTAGTTTGAACACGGCTAACATCTCTCATACTACCCCCAACCCTAACAATTCCACTCCTGATATGTCTCAATCCAAACAAACTGACTGTGTTGAAGCCCTACCCGCGGATGGTTTTCAAAATGTGACTAAAATCTCCAACAATTGTTTCTATATTGCTTAAAATGACATAAATATGAAAATTATATTAATGTTATTAACTAACTTTTAATAAAACATTAAATAATACAATAAGTTGTTAATAAATATAATTATTTCTAAATTATATATTTGATTAATCCTGTCATTTAAAAGGTATTAACATTATTATTATTATTTCATTCAATTATGAATTGTTTCTCATGACATAAATATTTGTCGTTTTACAAAGCTTGACAGCGTAATTTTCTCAATTCTCTAACTCTCTCTATCATTATATTCTCTATAAATCACTTATTATCTCTATCTTTATATTTATTTCACCCACTCTTATTCTCTCGTCTCTCCCCCTCTATATATTTATCTATTACATATCTTTCTATCCCTTTTAACTCTCTCTCCATATCTCCCTACTTTTCTTTCTCTATTGTCAGGAACTTTGACAATTTGTGTCTCTTGTTTATGATTGGTCTTTTCCATTTTTGCTAGCCGTATTTTAGTTTTTGTCTGAGAAAAAATTGGGAAAATAAGTCCTGAGAAATGTGGCATTTATTTACATTTTACGTGCCTAATTTTTACTCCGACAGTGCAGTAGCAGGCTGCATGGAAATTTGCATGACACCTCAAGTGGCCCCTCTGAATTTCAATTTCTTCATTGTATCGGTGCCTCATACCAGTCTCTAAAAACCAAGTAGTGAGAAGCCAAACAGAGAAATGTCTGATCATATATTTTCCATACATTTGCACAGACAAAGCCATTAAAGGAGAAAATAATCTCAGAGGCGGCTTTATTAATGGTAAACTCTAAACATATATCATCCAACATCTTTTTTCTCTGATTTTGTATTTTCACAATCATTTTGGCATGTAATTGAGGCGCTCTGGCTGAAGGATACACTCCCACCATTTTTAGACCAGACAATCTCACTGCAGAATTTAGCGTAAGTCGTCGATATCTGCTTTCAATCCTTCCTTGCCTCACTGGTAATGGCGAGTAGGTACTGGCGAGTAGGTACCCATCCAATCTAATTGCAAAATTTAGAAACATGACAACAAATAAAAATCAAAGCGATAGGCGTGTTAGCTGCAGTTTCATTCAAGGGAGTTCGGATGTTCTTTTCCAAACCCTGAAATGTTTTGGGCTGCTGAGAAAAATTCCCGGTGAATTCCTATTTAATTATAAATGGTTCTGGGTGCATGTTTATCTAATTGTGAGTACGGTGTGCCAGCTCTTTGAATTCCATTCTATTTACATTTAGAATTTTCATCTGTTGTGCTACAACAATAGTTTTAAACATATTTGTAGCAGCAATTGTATTCCTACCCCTTGCTTTCACCTCTCTGCTTTTTCTACTTTTTCTGCTGAACATTTTTAAAAGTAAGTGGAGTAGAGATCCATACCCACCTGTGGCTGTCACAATATTTGGTCATATTTTCAACTTTAAGAAGGAATATGATTTCCTTACTGGTCTTCACTTCCGATATAAAATATACATAATAGCTTATCCTACTCACAGCTATATTTTTAGTACTGATCCTCCAAATGTGGGGTACATCCTCAAAACTAATTTCACAAATTATGGCAAGGCATGTCTTCTTGTTCAAGAGTACAGAGTATATGTGTACAGATGTTATCTAGCTCTTTGAAACTGTAATAAACTCTTTGACTACATTGAAGAAATAAAATAAATATTGGCTAGGTATTTGAAAGAATTCAAGAGGACATTATCATATGAGTTGTTTTTCCTGAAGGGTATGAAAGGTATGTTATATTATAGAATTATTATTTTTTAATTTGATTTTATGACATTTATTATCAAACCAGGTTTAAATCCTTTTTATTCTATTGAAGGAAAAAATTAATTAATATGAAAGTAAATTATAAGACTAGTTCCTCTTACTCTTGTTTGTCTCTGCCTATGTAGCAAAGACTAATGTTTTTGCCTCCCTAAATGTATATTAATTGCTTCTCTAAATCTTTATCAGTAGGGAAATAAGCTGATGTTTCTATGGTTTGCAACGCTCATAGATTTTCTCTTTTTCTGATTGGTCCTTCATATTTTTTTCTAGTGGTTTCTTTATTTTGTTTTGAAAATTAAGGGAAGAAGCTGATGTTCTTATGGCTTGCAGTAATTTACAGCTTTCTTATTTGAAGTTAGCAGTTTTCCACAATCTGGAAAGAGGAAATAATCTTTGCTCCACCATTATACCAAAGTTGAAACAAGATGGTGCAATGTTTTCAAAAGGCCCCGTTTGGTTTCCGGAATACGGTGGGAATTGGCAGTGCTAAACCCGGTTTTGAGACTAATCCGTCGTTTGGGATGTAAATATGAAAACCTGGTTTTGTAAACCAAATTCCAATTTGACCCCAAAACGAGCAGTGCAATCTTCCCACCCAAGAGGTGGAATTCAATTTCATCTTCTATGTTTCATTTTTTACTAACCCCATTTAATTGGGCGTCAGGTCCGCAATGCTTCCCATTTAATATGGGGTTTCCATTTTGGGGATTAAACAACGCTTACCTCCGCTTCCATTTTCCGCTTCCCTCTGCATTGTGTTTTGATTGGGGTTTGCATTTTCTGCTTCCCTCTGCACTGTGTATCGACTGGGTTTTGCATTTTTTTCTTCCCTCTGCACTGTGTTTCGACTGGGGTTTGCATTTTCTACTTCCCTCTGCACTGTGTTTCGACTGGGGTTTACATTGTTTCCGCTCTGTAGTGTTTCTTGCGACGACGAGCTTGACGGTGGAAGAGACGGTGGAAGAGAGGTCAGAAGTTTTTTCCATTTATCTATTGTTTCATTTACTACAACAATAACTCTTCAATAAATCCTATTAACAACTATGGAAAAAAAGAATGAATTTTCTATAATCACAAAATAGCTATGAATTTTGCAATTCTTCAAATTAGACCTAAATTACACTGAAAAAGATTTACAATTTTAGCCCAATGCTTATGTTATTTTTCTGTTGCTACGTTGTGATTTGATATATAATCACAATAGCATCCAACTATGTTGTGAATTTGGTACTGTACATGAATAAGCCTCAACTTAGTTTGAGGCTTGTTGTGAGTTTGTCCATGCGTAGATTTAGATAGTTCAGTTCCAACAATATCCAGGGTGGGTGGACTGTATGAGGGAAAAATAAATGGCAATGAAACCCCAAAAATGGATTTGTCGAAAGAGTCAAGAGATACTCCATAGGAATGTGATTGGCCGTATGCAAGCATTGTGGGAGCTATTTGACTGAATGCCTCAAAGAAACATCGTGGTCGCTTGCGAACTGGGATATGGATAGATATTCAAGACGAAAGACTTCTTAATGTGTTGCAATTTTATCATATGCATAGATATTCAATCCAGCTTGGGTGTGTTGTGAGGGTGCCTAAAATCACATAAAATTTAAGTTAGAAACAACCCTTCTTGGATCTATGAAAATAACCTAATGATTAGGACACTTTAAGAAAGAAACACATCCCATAAAGACTGGATGGCAGAACATAACACATACATCATTTTACCTCAAATGCAATGTCTGAGAGATATCGATTCTACTAAAGTCACCGAGGACTTTCATCTGGCCTCAACCTTTGTATTTACATGTCAGTCAGTAGCATCATGGTGGGGTGGTCTCCAACTAAAGTACTGTTGATATCTGATATAATACTATTTCTGCTGAAATGTGAGAATGGGAAGAGTGTATGCATTGCATGCAGTAATTCTTGAATTATCACATTATTTTTCATTTAGGCCATGTATTATCGAGATTTTTGTCTTCTAGAATCTGTGTATATCACATAATTACAAGTCTCAACTTGACAGGCTGATTTTTTACTTAGATTTGTTCTACGCAGCCTGAAAAAACCAAAAATTACAGAGATTTTTATGGATTTAAAACTTTTATTTTGCACCCTTCAATATATCAACTTTAAATACACAATAAACTAATCAAATAGAAGCTACTTTGATCACATGCACAAGTTTACACCAATCAAATGAGTACACAAATGGATTTGAGCTGAAGGAAGCAACATATACATCAAGGTTTATAATATTGCCACCTCTGCTAAGTAAAGCAAAGTTGGAGAAGTGAAGCTCAAAAATGTGTACAAGCTGTGAGAGATGAGATGTTGCATGCGTGAAAGAAAATAAATAATAAGTAATGTCAAGATAATAGTTAGTTGAAGGAAATTGCATTATCATGGCTGTTAATTAGAAAGTAATGTAGGGAACCTGGGAATGTGAAATGTTGTGTTATCATATAAAATGAATCTGCTAGAAAAGATGCATGTGAAGGAATAAGTATGCAGAGGTAGGACAACGAGAATATGAAGATTGAAACTTGTATATCAAAGTTCATGGGGAAAGCTGCACCTAACATTGGGTATATTCTCCACTTGTTGCTCAATTCCTCTTTGCCCATTTTTGCCTTTCTTACAGATTTCTTCTGCACTGCTACTTTCTAGATTGCAGCCAAGCTAAGCATACCCACTTTCACATTCTCTATGCCTGGTGCATTTATGATTTCTGTTATGTTCTATTTTCCTATACTTATTTGCAGTTGTTATGTGCTTCATTTAAAGACGAGGAAGGGTTTTGGGTGGAGATACCAGGCCTTCCGCTATTTACTGCTAAGGATCTGCTCAAGTCTATGAAAGATAGATCTGATACAGCATTTCATTGGCTTGTCCACCATTCCTCTTGCCTTCCAGAGGTTGCTTGGTTTCATTTTTTTTGCTTTATTTTTTGTTTTTTGGTTACCACCACCGAGTCTAAGCAATGAGATTCACTGAGTTTGGCTGTCACAGCCTCATTTTGACTGGTTTGTTTTGGGTTTTGTCGAGTTTGGGTGAGTTTGAACAAATCTTGTAGAATTATATATTTAAAATGAAATTTGCTTCCTGCATGACATTGAGCCTTTGTTTTAGTAAATCCGAGCTAGCTGAAGCTGCTTTGACTTTTGAACACTTGTTCCCCCATATTTTACATTTTCTAAGTTGTAAGTTGTTTGGATTTCAAGGTTTTTATCCACTTCCAGGAGCGTCCTAGCATTTCAGGGATTTGTAGAATGCTTCTAGGCTATCTTCATTTCCATTCCAGAAAAGATAACACAATAAGTGGGTTTCTGGGAGCTGCTTCCTGCAGCTTAGGTCTTTCATTGATCTATGTGTTCATTGCAAGGATTCAATTACAAATAATATCTACATGAAGGTCATTTGGAATTTAGCGGCTGTCTATACCCTGAGAATGAATGAATTTCAAAATTCTTTTTGGTGTAACTATGGCAAGGGAGAAACAAGTAATCAAAGCTATGCATAGAAGCTGCAAGCAAACTATAATTGCAAGTATATGGCAAAATACTGCAATGAATTATTGTAATGAAATAAACAGTAGCACACAAAGGCTTTGAAAAGGTGATGCCAAGACACATTTACTCCTAAAATCTGAAATAGGATGGTAGTTTCTTCCAGGTTAAAAAAGGACTACTGGGGGGGCTCACCGAATTAAAAATCCTAGCCCTTGCAAAATTTAGACTTTTCTTCTTAAAAATTTGAACAGCTAGCTTGTACAAAGGGGAATTTTAGCTGGTGGTAACTACTGGATGCTAGATGTTTGTGGAAGCATCTACGTATTTATGTGCAAGGTTTTTACAATGATAGTTAATATGTTCTCTAATTTTTCTGAAAATAGTTTATCAGAATTCTTTTTTTATTACAAATCCTAAATCCTTTGGCATAATAGAAATTTGAGTTTTCCTTGAGACCATATAAGCTTAAATGTAGAGCTCCAAATGTTTCTTTGCAGGACCTACCAAATTTTATTATGAGTGCTCCCTTTACAAGACCGCTAAGTAATTTTCCTGCATGAATAAACAACAATCTAATCCTGATTAACAGACAATGCTCCCATCACTCCAATATAATTTTGTCATGAAATTCTCGACTGGATAGATCATATAATGTTTTTCCTTCACATACCATTCAATTTGAGCATGCATGGTGTTGCTAAAAGTCATGTTTGGTGAAGATTTCTAGTGTTATTGGTTCTAGCAGGTGCAAATGTATATAGTTATTTGATTCATTGAATGGGTTGACCAACTGTCTCCTCCCGTCCTAGTTGTTAGTGCTTGAGAAATCTACAAAACTTTTTATCCTTTCATTTATAATAATGATAGTTTTGTTGTAATTATTAAAAAAAATAGTATATTTATGATTAAGAATATCTAATGGTATCTATTTTTATACTGAACACAAAATAGCATTGGCATAGTTTAGCAAAGGGCAAGTCACATTCTAAGAAATTCCAGTGAAGCAATGTTCCTAAATAGTCAAGTACTGTTCTTTGATCCTATTTATACATACATTGAATATACTGAGACAAAGCACAGTCCAAGCATTGGATAAATATTGACAGATCAAATATATTGTAATTGCAAATTCCAGCATTGCAATCTTTGGCAATTAGGCAGGGACTCCAGCTGCATCGCAGCTCTTGTTTATAATGGAATTTAACTGTAGAATGAATTGATAGATTACTTCTCTTGTCTCACATTATTGTCATTTGTTTTTGAATTTTTTTTTGAACTTCTTGGTGTCGTTTTACTTATAGAGTGAATCGCTAGAATCTCTGTGTTGTCTTTCTACATGCTATATGCTATGTTATGGAGTAGAACTGAGAAAGGAGGAAGGGAGGAATAGGTGGTTAGGAACATAGAGAGTTTAATGTTTTTAATGGGATATTTCTATACAATGATTTGATGAAATCTCTCCATTTTCGTGACCATTTGGTTAATGACGTCAAGAAAAACCACATTTTTTTTTGGCGTTTGTAGGCTGCTTGCAGAACCATGTGCACGCCGGCCAGAAACCAAGTGAAGAACATATATAGTTTGCCTTCTCAATTATTCAACATATAATTGACACACTGAATTAGATTCCATTTTAATGTATATTCTTTTGTGGGTGATGTTATTTTGGTGACTTTTAATGTGCATAATGGATTACATTTTCATTTTATTAATATAAAAGTATAATACTGAGTATTTATCATAAAAGTTAAATATATATAGCCACTTTACTTCAGGAGATAATCAATATACATCTTAATTACAAAATGAAAATAATTTATTAGAATTGATACTTTAATTACAAAGAACAAATACTTGATTTGAAATGAGCACAATCCACGGATGAGTGCATCCCTAAATTCGTAATGTATGAATATTTGGTGAGGTTTATTCTTCTTCTTCATCGGGCAGTGGCCATGGGAGATGTCCAGGTTCGCAGAAGAACCTGAATTTTTGGAAGGCTTGAATGCCATCCATTGAAACATTGAAGCGCCGCAATGTGTTTCTCAGCTTAATACATTCTTCTCTCTCCTCCTCAGCACTTGTGTACTGTTGCACTGAGCTTTCTCCTTCCATGTCTTCTTTCTCTATGAAAAACTTCTTAATGATTCTTGTCTGATTCTGGTCTTCAT
Organism: Thuja plicata; assembly: GCA_018584345.1. Classification (NCBI taxonomy): domain Eukaryota; kingdom Viridiplantae; phylum Streptophyta; class Pinopsida; order Cupressales; family Cupressaceae; genus Thuja; species Thuja plicata. Next base: position 2,614,775 of record MU224754.1, read on the forward strand.
CCTCCTTTAAAACATTCTTCCTGACCATTTCCAGTATATCCCTGATCTCCTCCTGAACCTTTTTTAGAGCTTCCTGAACCTTTTTTAGAGTTTCGCTCATCTTATTCTGCTCTTTCAAAATAGTCTGTAGATCATCACCTCCCCGTGTCCTCCTCACTGAGAATTGCTTCCATGTCTTCCTCTGGCAAGTTGCCACTTTTATTCTTCTTGTCAGCTGGCAACTCCTCATCGATATAAAGCTGAACAATCTCTCTCAGAGAAGGCCTCTATGAACCTTTCCAATTTCTTAACACCTTAAGCTTGTTCCATTTCTGCATCAGTGCGCACACAGAGTTTTTATTTTTGGTTATAAGAAGTAAAATGTTGTGCCTAAGGAAATAAATGAATTACCACTATCCTTTCAAGTGAACACCTTTGAGGTAGGATTAAAAAAAGTTGTGATCTTATCTTACTTGTATAAGAGTTGTTATAAGGTCCCTCCATTCCCAGCAGACAAAAAATCCATGCAATAAGTTGAACCTGCCATCCCTCCACTGGGTCAATATATTTGAGATGAAAGCTTAGATACATAATATTCCATGCTAACCGATGGTATGTCATCAAGCTTTTCCACTCTCGGGGAAGTTTTCTGCTGCGTGTACAGCGAGTTTGTAAAAAGCTAAAAGCATTCCTTTCTCCGGGAGTATAGTTAGGAATGACTATTGCACTAATTAGTAAAGAGAGACTTTCCTGTTCTTTATCATCTGCAACAAACATCAAGCTGTTATAATAAAATCTTTTATGTATGACATTAGTAATTTATTAGTCTAGTTGTTATTTCCCTTGTAGTTTTTTAAATGGAGAGACTTTTTATAGTTGCACTCCTAAGGTATGATTATGTAAAAATAAACTAAAATATAGTTCACATATATTTTATAACGGAAATTCTAAGTGAGCTAGATTCGAAAACTCAGGGAAAAGAAAATTAAATTAATATAGCCAGCTTATTAAACTTGAAAGTTGTACCTTCTTCACCTATTTTGGTTGATTGTTCGCTGTTAGTTGTCTCTTGTATCTCAATCTTTGCTTCTTCAACTCTGAAGCCTTCTACTAACAAATATTTTGAATGCAAACGGATCGTGAATTATGTGATTGTACATTGCACAAATCATCAGCTAAAATATAGTTCGCATATATTTTTAAATAAAATTATAAGTGATTTGGTTTCTGAAGCTAATAGTAAACAAAAATTAATATAACATGGCCAGCTTATTAAACTTAAAAGTGCACCTTGTTCATCTCCCATGGTTGTCACCTTGTGTGATTGACCATGGCTCAAACACGGTAATGCACAAACAAAATTCAATATTTGTGTGATTGGAAATGCCCTCTCTGCTAGCAAACAATTTGAATGAAAATAAATAGTTAGTTATGTGATCGTATATTGCACAAATCATCATCTAAAATACTCTGTATTAGAATGATATACTCACCAGCTTTACCATTTGTTTCATTTTGTTCCATTTGTTTTGATCCTTGTTGAGTTGTGTGAGTATCTGTTCACAGAAGCAACATTCTCACGTTTAAGGGCCACACTGAAATCAACACTACAGTAATGCTTAGACCATTGGTCTACTATTTTATATTTAGACTAAAAGGATATTTTCACCCGAATCACTGAGGTCTTTTTGTTGTTTAGTTCCGAATTCCACCGAATCTTCCTTTGTTTCTCCTCTACCTACAATAATATTGAAGTGGTGCTGTAACTTGATGCAAATATACAAGTTGGCAAGCACCATTTGTATAGAGTCAGTAACATTCACCTAATTTAGGTTTCTCTGTAATTGAAGTTCCAATTTGGAACTTTGGATTGTCTTTTATATGGCTATAAGCAGTGTGTTCTTTTGTTTCTACTGCTGGACCAGTAAACCTGTTTCCACTACCCCACACACCTGGCTGGCATTGCAAAAAGTCAGTGGACTCTTTGTCACTAGGGTCCGGTAGGTGTAGCGGGAGCTGAACTATCTTCCTTAAATATTTATTTGCTAAGTCCTCATTGGACTTATTATTAGCTTTTGTATTGGTGTCCCCGTACTTTCTTACTATTGCCCTTTGGATCATGATGTTTTCCATGCTCATAATAACATTGATATGACAAGTGGCCAGAACCAAATTCACTGCTGATAAAACCTGTCGAATAAAAGTGATAAAATAAATTTAGAAATATATTTGATAATTAGATCAATTGGAAACATACCCTTTTAAAAAAAAGTATACCTATAGAATCACATTTTCTTCACAACGATCAAGATCGTCGACGAAGACTATTATTCTGAGATTATCACCAGAAGCGGGGGGCATCTTGAGAATCTTTGTTCCTGGAACATAATTCTCATACCATCTCCATGTAATGCAACACCATATAAAAGAAAAGACCTTCCAGATCCAGGAGGGTTTATAGCAGAGTTGTTCTTTCAAAAAATTAATATCTTTAATAACCTGTTGATGATAACCAAGCTTTTGGCTATGGTCTGGCAGACATATGTAGTCCATGACTTGGGAACTTATCGGTTTGACGAAAGAGACAACTGACTTCCCTAAACCCCAAGCAGCTATAATCATCGATGCTGGTACACCTCCATATTTAAGTTTCTTTATATCTTTATTGTGGGCTGTACCACATACCAACCATACAATGATACTAAAAAAGATGGCCACCACCACTTGGAGAAAGAATGGGAAGATCACTTTCAAACAAATGTTGTCTCTACGGTTTGTCCAGTTATATATCCAGCTAGTCCTCAACTTGTGCGCCACTGTCATTGTTGCTTCAAACTCTTCTGTAATTTTTACAGCTAGTCCGGCCCATGCCTCAGTTTCATTCCTATAATGCCATGCGTTGTATCGTACAGTCAAAATGGAAGGTGTAGTCCCTTGCATTTCACCAACTGTTTGTTTTCCAAAACTAGCTTTTTTCTCTTCTTCAAACTGAATCTCACCAAACCCAGAACAAATAGGAATTGTAAGTTAAAAATTGTAGAGGAATGAAGATGGAGTTGAAATTACTTAAACAAATTATAAATTTAAATGTTTAACATAGAAAATATATTAGAATATTTACATGAAGTAGGTTGAACTGGACCTACTACTTAGCTTTGCATTCACTATCTAAGTACTGTATCCACTTTTAAAAACCTACTCTATAATATAACATCATCGGAATATGGACAACCCAGTTGTGTGGTTGAGTTGGAATATGGGAGGAGAAAAACAAATCAACTAACATATACAATTATTGTTATTCATGCTTACCATATCATGCCTATCAATCACAGCTAGGGACTTCAAAACTTGATGATATTTAAGTTGATATTTCTTTTCTAAAAGGTTATTAAACTTGATCATATTTTCAGGCCTAGAAGGTGCAGATTCCTCCCATAGAGCTCCCATAGCACTCCAAAATTTGTGTAACCGTGAGCGAAGGTGGTGAATATTTGTCCCCTGCAACAGTCTGTACAGTGGAGTTAGTCTTAATCTAGAATATCGATGAAGAAAGTTTGATTCAAAGACCATCAAACAACTTGATTCATCATGATTCAATTATTATTTCTCATGACAATAATGCTCATCTAGTTTTGATTTCAAATTGAATTAAAAAATAATAATGAAATTTTCAAATAATTATCTAAGCTTGCCATTTTCCTCACCTAAGATAATAACTTAAGTGAGGAGATCCTTCTTTCTAAATTAGATAAAATCAAACTGCAATAGAGTGCTCTCAAAGAAGAAACTAAACATTGTGCAAAACTATTTATAAAATTAACTTTCATACAATTCTATTGATAATAATGATGAATTAATGTTATAAAATTATAATAAGATAGGGTAAATTATTCACCTTGAAGGATTTCTTTGAATTAGATTGCTTTGTCTCCCTTTCTTATTTCTTTCTCTTTTTGAATGTTATTTTTGAGACCTGCTCTTTCCAATGCAATATCAACATGTGATAAGAAAACCACAATAAATGCTCAACAATTCAAAAATAATAAATTCTCAACAATTTAAAGCTAATATTTCTTGTGAATTCCTATCGAACCATCTCTAAGACTTGATGTTATTTGGTTTTTTTGGGTTTGGGTCATTTCACAATATTGCATAAATTATATATTGAACTAAGATTGAATGAAATTAATCTTCATTAGAATATTGAGGGTAGGTTTTTAGAAAATATGTGTATTAAAAAGAATATGATTTAACATGGGAATGAAAGGAATAAATATATAGATATTCAATTATTGTTAATTAATGTCTTAGATTTCCTTTATCATGATGGATCATGCATAAACAAATGGTGTCATTTTTGACTGACTAGAGTATTTTCATATTTAATTACATGATAGAAAATTAAGAGAACATAAATTTGAAACCTAAAAAATTATTTAAAGGAATGCCACTAAAAAAAGTATTAGATGGATTTTGAAATTGATAAATGGTTAAGATATAGAAAAAATAAACACACCCTACATGGATTTAGTGTCTAATTAATGACAAATCAATCTCAACCCCTTGTTAATGCATATATTCCTTCTGAAATAAGCTATTTTAAGGGATATTTTTATTCTACATGTATAAGCTATAGATATCTCTTCTATGGGATATTTCTACTCTAGGTGGATAAGCTATGTATATCTCTTCTTCGAGATATTTCTATTCTAGGTGGATAAGCTTGGTTATAAATTTTTATAATTTTAAATAGTTAATTATTTTATATTAATGTAAGATTACATATCACATTATTTTAAAATATAGTGTTTAATTAACATATCTATGTTTAGAGGAATATTGGTAAAGTACATACAATGATATCATATTTGTTCATTATTTCACTAAAAAATATTATATTTTTTTTGATCGGTAACATTTTTTTGTATTGATAATAAAAGAGGAATTACATCATAATGCCAATTTTCACGGTTGGCTACTGCATTACAAACATATTACTTCCCTACACCCATAAACACATATACATATAGTCATTTTAAAAAACAAAAGGGCATTAACACCCTACCAAAAAAGACAAAAAAATCCACCATACTAACGATCACAATAAACATTTAACCATTTTAAAATGTCCACGTCATGGCACCTTCCAACTTTGCCAGCCCTCCATGCCTATTCTTTAAACCATTGCGCCACCTCCTCCCTCGAGAAATTGGGAATGGTGTTGTCATCCTACACTGATCTTGGTATGCCAGTGGGGCTGGCACCTTGAATACTTCCCATTTCGCTTGTGCCCACCATTTTATGCGCCTTCCTTTCAATCTAGTGTCGCAGTGGCTGACCTGGTGCAATTACACTCTTACACGGCGTCGACTGCATGAAGCCCTTCCTTTCCTCACTTTGCTCCCAAATGTTCTCTTGCATGAATGTAATAATCTTCTTCTAGCCTTTCTCCGCCTGCGGTATGTGCACCCCTTGTGGGTTCGATGAAGACTAGACGACCAGAGGCTGAACCGAGGTGTCCCCTCCTCTAATTAGCCTCCATGGTTCTTGCCCCATTTCCAGTCATTTCCCCAGCACCACTCTGTCAACAATTTCTTCCAGACCCAACAAACATTGTGAGTCGACACATGCCGCCACTACCCTAAGGACCTCCTACTTGGTCTCTCCCACTAACAATGCTAGTGCTACAAAGAGTGAGGCCATATCCAGGTTGGAGTGTCACCTCCAGTAGGAGTCCAAATACTCCATCCCAAACATTTGGTGAATGTCGTCCATGAACTTCGCAACATCAAACATGAAAATATTCCTCAATCTCCTTGCCATGATCTTACCCTCATATGATTGCATTTGGCTGTCAGACTTGAGCGCAAAGTTTGCCTCCATCTTCTCCTCTGCACTCAAAACCGCATAGATTTCTCTCCTTCCCCTGCATAAATTTACATCATTCGAACAATCTGGAAGGACTTGTTTCACAGAGTACTAATTAATGAGTGCAAATTTTATCACATGCGATGACATAGTATAATCTTGAGTGCCATTGGGCATAATGACAAATTAATTCTCCTTTGTACCTCTGGTTAGATGTTTTAATTGGGGTATTAAGTTTATCATCCTCTTTTATTCCAATTCAAGACTCCTAAAGTATTCATGTATTTCAAATTGAGTGCCCAAAGCTACATTCACCCCCATATTAGCTAGCTTATCGACCACCTTGTTAGCTTCTCGGTAAACATGGGAAACCTTGAAGTCCTCAAACTCTTGTAACAGGCACCTTATCTGCTTGATGTGTTTGTCAAGATGCCACCCTACTATCTTCCCTCTTGATATTCCATTAGTTATTATCTCTGAGTCCCCTTCAAGGTGCACTCTACGAATTCCCAATTTGGCTCCTAAGACTAAAGCCTCTTTAGCCGCTACACATTCAACAACATTATTCGTATCATCCTTCAATCATTTTGCCACAAAGGCAAGAATGTTGCCCTGATGATCTCTTGCTATACATCCGCAGCCAAAGATCCCCGGGTTTCCCCATCAAAGTTAATTTTCACTCGTCCTTCCTCTGGTGGTTGCCAAGATACCTTCTTTCTTTTCAACTTAGGATTATCCCTAAAAGGCCCATTAACAGGCCGTAAATTATTATTATATTATTACATTGTAATTAGTATTAAATTATTATTATAATATGATTATATTATTATGTTTTCTTTAATCAATAAAAAAAATACTATTAAGACTAGACTATTATCATATTATTATATTTCTAATCTATTATTATAGATAATTTAGATAACGAGATTGCTTCTCGGTGAGCTCTGTGTTTTTGCATTCCCTGCGTTCAGAAGTCTTCCTCTACTTTCACGACGATCGACCTTTTTCCGACGGATGCGTGCCAGGTGTGTTCTTTCCTATTTTAATGCAAGATGTTAAATGTCTTAAATCCCCATCCCCCGTCGACAGAGCCCATACCCTCTACTTCGATGCCCACTAGGGCTCCCATGGAGGCCACCTTGGCTATGGCCATTAATGAGGTTAATGGATCCATTCCCTTACTTGGTCATCTTAAATCCTTTGCCGCCGCCGTCTCTGGCTCCAAAATCACCATCTCTGCAGACGCTAGGTTCAGTTACGCAGAGGAGGATGGAGCCCGTATCTCCAGTAAGATCTCTGGAACCTCAAAATCTCTTTCCATTTCCCCCAATTTCAATATGGGTAATGCGATTAACAATGAAAAATCTAGGATAAAGAACTCCACTATATTTCTTTCTACTGTGGAAATTGATAAATGTCCAGCCCATAAATTTCTTGATGACTGGTTCCATAACTACTAGAACCTAAAGCTTGGATATCGTATTTCTTTCTGTAGGAGGATACAAAAAGGTTTATATGTTATTTTTTTTAATAACCCTAATGCCTAGGAAGCCATTTTTAGAGAGGCAGTACTGGTCTGTTGGAAACACCTCATTTTGTGCGTTCGCATGGACACCAGAAGCCATCCACGAAGAGGTTCTTGCTCTATCCGCCCCAAGATGGATTCTAGTTAAAAAATTGCCTCTCCTCTCTTCTTATGGCATTTTCTACTGCAGCTCATTGAACCATTAGGGAAGGTTATCAGGGTTGATGAAACAACTAGACTTGTGCCGCATATGGACGCCCATGCCCTTGTTTCCCTCAAACCAGGAATGGATATCCCTTGCTCCCTAGATATCAACCTTTATGATGAATCCTACTCCTGCCCTATAGAAATTTTAGGAGGGTTGAATGCCTGCTTTCTCTGCAAATGTGAAGGCCACTTAAGGAAGGATTGCCCGATTATTCAAAAGAAAACTACTTCTATGAAAACTAACTCTTCAACCGATGCCTCCTCTCTACCGAAACCTAAACCTACTCCCCATGATCCTTCATCCTCCACTCCTTGTGTCCCCTAGAATGCTTCCCTTGTTGATTCCACATCCTCCTCTACCTTACCTCTGACTCAAACCCCTATGAACCCTATTTTTGGTGCTCTTTCCGCTAACCCCTCTACTGATGGCTTTCAAGTTGTGACTAAAAAGAGGAGAAGAAAGAACCACAAACCTCCACCCTCGCGCACTGTTTCTCTCAATCTTAACTCCCCCATCCCTGATATCTCCCATCTTGCTACCGTTAAACACTCTGACTTGACACTTTCTCAAGAAATTTGCCCTAAAATATTTAAGTAGCTTGATGAGGACTGCAATGTTGAAGTCATCCCTGCTAGCCTCAGATCCATTCAATCCACTTCTATTAGTAATGTAGAAGCCTCGGGATTGAATGCTAATACCAGTTCAAACCCAGACATGGATTTGGATGTTGTGGGATCACCTATTTTTGAAGATGATGAATATGATGAAAATAATGCTCTTCCTAAATCCAAACGTAGAGGCAGACCTCCTGGATCCAAAAAAAAAATTGCTTCAAATCATAAAACTGGTGAATCCACATTGGCTTATAATACGCCTCCTGAAGAGGGGTTGAACCTTAAATGCAACCCTCCCCAATCTAGTTAATTATGTTTTGCACTTCTTGGAATATTAGGGGTCTCAAGTCCCCGGATAGGAAATATATTGTAAAACATTTCTTAAACTCTCTTAAGTCTATTGATATCTTGATGTTGCAAGAATTAAAAACTACAGTTTTCATGCTTGAGAATAATCTAAATTTTATTTGGACTGAAGCTACTAAAATCTACACTAATCACCCAAAAGGGAAAGGTGGGACTGGCATGCTGGTCAACCTGAAGTGGGCTAAATCTATAACTAATAAAGGTATTTCCCCCTGTAATAAGGTTGTTTGGTTCATGTTTAATATCAAGAATAACATTTTTGGTGTTTGCTCCATTTACGCTTCCAATGATGTCAAGGAAAGAGCTGAGCTTTGGAAGTGGCTTAACTCCCTCCCCAACATCCCCTGGCTCTTCAGAGGTGACTTCAACATGGTAGAGTCTCAGGATGATAAACTGGGTGGCCTTCCTTTTTGTTGGAAAGATGCTGAACGACCTCATGGGCTTAAACTGAAGCATAGTAAACAATTATATGATCCCTTGACTGATAATGAAGACTCCAGTAATGATCCTTGGCATACCTGGTGTAATTATCAACAAGGTGATAATAGAATTTATGCTAGGTTGGACAGATTTTATGCTAATAAAAACTATTTTTCTTTTCTCCCCAACTCCAATGGTAGTATTGTCTCTGTGTCCCCTTCTGCTCTTTCAGACCACCACCCCATTTTTGTTTCGGTCATGTTCAATGATTCCCCTGTTCCAGCCAAAGATGGCAACCCCAAATTCATTCTGAACACGTCTCTTCTTTTAGATGAGGATATCCTTGCTGCCATTAACCTCATTAGGTTTATTAACAGGAATAACCCTCCTGCTCTTTCCCATATTGATATTTGGAACCATAATATAAGCTCTTGGCATTCCCTTCTCCAAACCTTAGGCCAAAAATAAGCTAAAGACTACAGATTTAAAGAAAAAATGCTCACTAACAATCTGCAAACTACAGAAATGGATGCCCAGTCTGATCCTACTAATAGGAACTTTATTTCATATGTTTCTAATGCTAGATCTAAGCTTAGAGAGCATCAATAGATCAAGGTTAGGGGTGCCAAGATTAGATCTCGTGTCCATTGGCTTCAGTTTGGGGATAGGGGGTCTAAATTATTTTTTAACTTACTTAAGCAGAAGCATAGTAATGAGTCCATTGATAGAATTGTGGTTGATAACATAGAAATTAACAAGGAGATGGACATTAAATCTGCCTTTGCCTCCTTCTACAAATCTCTTTTCACCTCCGAGGATACCGAGGAGGCTAAACGCCTTAGAAAGAATGTTAAGAATCTTATCCCCAATAAAATTTCTTTTCAAGAAGCTGCCCAACTGGGTGGAGATATCACTATAGAGGAGATCAAGCATGCCATTAACCTTCTCAAAAATGACAAGGCTCCTGGCCCAGATGGGCTGCCTGTGGAATTCTATAAAGCTAATATTGACTGGATTTGCCAGGACTTATTTGATATTTATAAAGAAGCTCTTTACAAAGGCTCCTTGGGACGATCCATCAACTGTGGGATTATTATTTACTTATCCCCAAAGATGCTGACAAGGCCCTTATTAAGAATTGGAGACTGATTACCCTCCTTAATGTTTCTTATAAGATTATTGCTAAGATCTTAGCTATTAGAATTGAAAATATTCTTCCTAAATTCATCAGCCCTTCCCAAACTGGTTTCATTAAGGGGAGATACATTCTCGAAAATCTTATAACTGGGTGGGAAGCCATGGATTGGTCCAGATACTCTCAAAAAAATAGTGATTTGTTACTGCTAGACTTCGAGAAAGCCTATGATAGGATCGAATGAGACTTTATTACCACTATGCTAGAAGCCTTTGGCTTCCCTCCTATTTTCAATAATTATGTTAGCCTTCCCCTTAAGGATGCCATTGCTCAAGTGGAAGTGAATGGTACCTTGTCCGAGTCCTTCTCCCTTGGTCGATCTATTAGGCAACACTAATACATTTGGGGTGAAATTGCGACAACAATTTGCGACGGGGGGCAGATGTTATGTGTTTTTGGCTTTTTTTTTCCAATTATAACCCGACAACGTCGCAATTGCGACGTTAACGGGATATAAGGCAAAAAAAAAGAGAAAACATTGTCATTTCTATGTTCAATAGCACCGAGAGGGATTTTTGCAGCCGTTGGGTAATTTGTATGTTGGACGAGGATCTCTGCGGCTAGGCATCTCTGCGGCGAAAGAGATTTTTCATTGATAGCTACTGCATTGGAATCCAAAAGGCTGAGAAAGGTATGGTTTTAAACTTCACTTTGTCGTGATCTCCGCAAGCTGAAAATGAAACGCTCCAAAAACTCTTCCAAAGATCATCTTATTTTTGTGTCATTTGAAAAATATCGTCTCAAACCTCTTTCTGTATTTTTTATATTTCCTTA
>MU224754.1:2695201-2710746 GCA_018584345.1 Thuja plicata
TATATATATATATATATATATATTTTTTTTTTTCATCATTTAGTCAGCTCTCTAATACATTATCTTCTTGTCGGCTCTCTATTACAAAATAGAATTAATAATATAAAGAGTAAATGTAAAGTCTACGCTCTTACATAACTAAAATATAGTTTATCCAAAATCATAATCCAACTTAGCACGCTAGGAGTCCACGTCATACTCCCTTAAACCTCACAACTATTCAACTACTATGTTTCACTGTTATGTTGTATGCCCATGTCTTCAGATCTCTCTAACTCTCTGTAATCATCACCAAAATCAAATAAATCTTAGGTGTAGGTCATACATACTCCATAGTATCTTCCTCTAAGCTTGCTCATCACCAAACATCGTACTCGATCTTCATTGTCCAAAACAATACTGTTATACTCTGTAAATCTGTTTCTATACTTAGTCAATTTCAGAACTAAATCATCAAAACTATACTTATCTTGATCATACTATCAGATGTGTTGCCATAAATGACAACCATTAAGAATCTCATAACATACCAAAAAAATCACTTGCCAACAATCTCTCCCTTTGACATTGATGGTAGCACTTATAAAAAAAAAAAATACTAAGTGTTCCAACACAAAACTGTTCTCTTCTCCACTACTCTCATTTTTTCCTTCTCTCTTCTCCCCCTTTGACAACAATGGAAAAGGTGCATCCAAAATTTATAAAAATGTAGAATTAGTGCTTTCTCACCAGTTTTAGAATATCTTGAAAGGAATCTTCCAAGATCTTCACTTTTGCATTCCAAGACTCTACCAATAACTAACTAACATGAATTGGTCCTTTCAGTGCATAGGATGATGTCTCTATTGCTTTTAACTTTGTGGGAATAGAGTTTGTCAATGATTCTGCAGTCTTCTCTATGTCAGATAGATGAGCTTCAAGAATGATAGCTTAGGAATGATTAGGCTCTTTAGCAAACCAAATCTTATCATTACTCTCCCTTTCTCTATATCCAATACATTCAACTTATCAAGAATCCTTTTTACCTCTTTGTCCATCTCTATTACAGATTGTGAGGAGGTCTCACAACTGTCTATCGTGTTGTTCATAGTTGCCCTGTCCTTTGCAAGAATGTCTTCAATATTCTGAATGTGTCTGATAGGGTTCATGCAATAGCTAAACAACATCCTTCCATGTGTAACACAACTTATGGTCTTCGATGTAGATGATCTCAAAATGCCCAAGTCCCATGAAATAGACTGACATACTTCCATCAACTTCTTTTCTAAGTAAATTTTGTCTGCCTTCTCTTCAGCAATCTTCACTAAGTACTCATAGTGACCATCAAAATTATCTAGTGCCAATTTCAAGTTCTCTACTTCATCTTTACTTTGAAAAATAATAGGTACTAGAAGAAGTTTATTCACAATATCAATTGCCCTAGTAATTACCTTAGTCTTCTTGTCACCTTTCTGCTCAGATCTCACTTTTTCCTTTGAGAATGTGATGAAGGATAGTCTCATCTGTTCATCCTCATCCAAGCTGTCAACATTTGTGCTTACAGATTTGTCTTTACTTGCCAACAATAGAATAATAGATGTGACAATTTTAGGTTTTACTTCAACTCTTGCCTCTTCTTTTTTATTCTCTACCTCTTTCTATTCTTCCTCATAACAAATCTTATTGGAGTTTACTCCTCAGAATTAGGGGCTGGATATATTCTGATATCTTCATCCAATGCTCCCTTTAAGGCCATGATCGGCCACTTAGGTTGATGTATTCACATCACGCAAAGATCCAGTAGGATCTACTGTCTCTCCCTGAACCAATGTCTCGCTTGACTCTTTGAATTTCCATACCTTACCATTGTTGTTATCTTTTGCTTTCTTGAAACAATTTTCAAATTCATTTTTGTAATCTGGGTATATGCACCAAGATGGGAGACCAAAAAGGTGCCAAATACCTTTTTGGTCCCCCATACACACATAGTGCGTACGTGCTATAGCCTACACACGCTATGGCTTGGATTTCCCAAGCCTTAGGCTTGGGAAATTTAAACCATAGCGCGTGTGTGCTATAGTGCACATGCGCTAGATGGTTTAATATAAAGTTAGGGCAGCCACAAAAGTGGCTCATTTTGTTTGCCCAAACCTGTGACTAGCCAAGAAATCAAAGAAAACAACGCATACATGATTCATTATGGGTTTTACTCCATCAAACTAAAGCAAAAAATGGCTCCATGACATCATCAAGGTCGATCCAGAAGAAGAGGTAAGTGATTCTACAACCATATATCTTATTTGTATTGAAATTTAGGTTTAATTTTTAGTTTTCAATCAAATTTAATTATCAAAGTTTCTTGTCTTAAATTTTATGTTTAATTAGACTTTTAAAATATATGTTCTTTTAATTGCCAGGAAGGAATGATTTCCCCACAAAAAACCCTCAACCAAACGCTCCATCTTCTCATGAAAAAATGGATGTTGAAAATAACCAAGAAAATGAACCCCAACCGCCTCCACCAATCGAGAAACCTCCTCCTAGAACACATGAAAATTTGATTAACCAAATAGAAAGAAGGAAAAAGGAATATAATCTTTAATTAGGAGGTTATAATATTCTATTGGTACAAATCCTAGAAGGGAAACACTTTAAAAATCATTAGAATTAATCTTGACCCACGTAGGTTCAGTTAGTGGGAAGCTAAATTTATGGCATGACAAAAGAGAAGAACAAAAACAATATTATGCAAATAAATTATCATATGAGGGGATAAAAAAGAAATAAATCACAAAAGATGATATTTGGAAATTCTTTAAAAATCTAGGGGAAACTAAAACTCTTAAAACTACAATAAAGAGGTTCCCAATTCATTGGTGCTTGAATGAAGATATAAAAACAAAATTTCTGGACAGATGGTGGATGGTGTTTGATTCCCCTCCCTGTAACAATCATGAGGTTCCTATCTATTTCCTGAGGAAACCCTATTATGAGTTTGTCCTATAGAAGGTGCCAAATTATTTTTACTTTCTAGAGTCTCAGGGTAGAGGTGGGGGTCATCATTTGATATACCTATGGCACATCGTGACCCTAATGCACCTAGGTTGTGCAGTGGCAAGCCACAAGTGGATCATGTTAGTATTCCTTCCAATGTGAAGGAACATGTGGAGGTGGACTCACTAGGCATGATTAGTGCTCTGACATAGACTCTCATTCAATGTGCCACTTCTCTAGTTGAGGGTGATAATGGTCAATCTACGAGGGGTTATTTTTGTCATTCTTGTGGATCCCTGTGCACATTTGGTACTGCTGACAGAGAGGAAGAGGATGAGAGACTAATGACTAATGATTTTCTCAATCCAACATTTGGCATTGATACACAGGTAAATATTTGCAAGTTCATTTAATTTATTTGATCATATTTCATTTTTAAATGAATGAATTTAATTAAATTAGTATCTATTTTTATGATGAAAATTCAGGGAAAGAGTGTTGGTTGCAGTGGCAATGATCCCCTAGACCCCTTATACACTACATCGTCAACTCCACAAGTATGTATCAAATAAAACATTTTTTAAAGTATACATTTGATTATTATATAATTATATGGATGTTTGTCTCATAAATTATTGTACATGTACGTTAGTTCACTGCTGGACCATCAACGTTGACATTAGACAGTGAAGGGCATCGTTCATATTTCATTGAGGTATGTTTATTTGCATGTTAATTTGATTTACTTGATTATATTTAATTAATTGAAATGAATGAATAACTAAATTAGTAGACAAATTATGGTCAAAATCCAGAGTCAAAGCTGTCATGGTAATGATCACATTCCTTTACCTGGCTTTGTGATGACATCATGTAGTCCACAGGTATATATGTAATAATACATTATAATTAACAAGTCAGTGGTTGGGTATGTGCAGGATCATGGTATGCCAAAAATTGGCAATGTGAAATCAATTTTTCACTCATCCAAAAGTGCACCCAAACGTTTGTTGACTTTTGAGTAGGCCTGGGTGTTAGTACACCTGGCCAAGCCAAAAGCCAAAGCTAAAGCATTATCGGATGTCCGATAATATCATATATCCGATATTCATCAGTAGCAATACATTGTTGCTCGCGACTGCATTCAACATTTTCATTGTGAAAATTTTGAAGCAGCCAAGCCAAGCCAAGAATATCATATATCAAATAGGGATCCGATATCAGATTTGCCACAGTTAAAAGGTAAGTGAAATTTAGTAGTTTCATTCTTGTTTTTTTGTTTTTGGATTGAAATTTATTGTTTTTTTTTAAACTAGGTTTTATATGATATTGTTTATTGTTTTTTAAAATTGATTATAAACTAGAGTTGAAATGATAAAAAGTAAGGTTGAAATTGATATTCTTTATTATTTATTGTTTTTGAATCAGACATGGATTCAGACCAATCCAAAAACCCTCCCAATGAGTCTGCGAACAATCCAAAACCACCTCAAAATAATCCCCCACCTTCAGAAGACCAACCGTTCTCAAACCCTTGACCATTATAGGATATCATAGGAGATAATCTAAATCAGCTGAGAGGATATCAGAACACATATGTGAATATCCCTACCTTGCGCCCCATTTTTTCCATGCTGAACTCTATTATTGAGAGCATGGAGAAACTCACAGAACAACACAATGCTGCACTTCTTTTGCATGGATCCATGCACGCCCAATTTGATGATGGGCTTGACTAAAATCAAGTTATGGATCTAAACATAACAAAACATGACATATGTAACATTTTTGTTGATCCTAAAACTGGTTTAAAAGTGGCCCCTAAAAAAACCAAGTTGTGAATTAAATGGTACACAAATGATGCAATACATGACAACTTTTGGGATCGCTAGTGGATGGTTTTTGATAGACCACCCCACAGCAATTTGGATGTCCCATTCTATTTTGTATAGAAATTATATGCTAAATTTGTTCTCGGTCACAAATTCAATTATTGGAGCATGAGACAGAACCAGGGCGTAGGCTTAGGCACTCCCTAGGATAGGCCAGGGGCACAGTGGGTGAAATCCTGAACATATGTCCCCCCTCCTGATATTTCACCACCTCCTACAGTGCAGCATCCTTACATTATTGCTGAGGCCGGCTTACTGACTATTCGATCCATTCGCACCTTGAGTGATCTACTAGTTAGGAAGAGTGCGACATTGTTGCCTCCTTGTACTGATGCTTCTGGCCCTTCCACATCCTCCACGAGCTCACATTTTTGTGTGCCTCATACTTGTGTTGTGTGCAATAATATGTGCTTGGGTCCCCTAAATGATAGTGATGCATATAGCTATGTGTTCGAGGTGGATGATACTACACAGCACACTATAGGCACTGAAGCACCCCATGGAGATGTGCATCAGGGGCATACAGAGCCATGGAATCCTACTGTTACGGTAAGAGTAAATAGTTAACTTATTACATTGTATTTAATTTTAAATGTTTGTATTTTTAATAGAATTTTCTTATAATGATTTCCCACTTATGTTTTTTTACGTGTTTCATTTATGTCCAGTTGATGATAGAGGAGGAGATGGCACAGGTGGAGGGGCCCACGCTTGCGGCCATTTCATTTGGCCTTGACACTTCCACGGTACATACATTTTAATGTACTTATTGGTTTCCTTTTATTATAATATTGTATATATGTATTTTTTAATTTTTATTATCATCTTATTACATACCGATGTAGGTTTCACTAGTTGCCACTAGGGGGCAATGTGAGGGGGTTTAGGCATCTAGTGTTGACAAGGGGAAGCTAATTAAGTATTTTAGATTTTTTAAGCATACATGTATACTTGTCATTTGTGTGTACTCATTTTTAATTACATTTTTTATTTGACAGAGGGTGGTGTCTGATGAATGTCGTGAGACCGATTCACCATGATAGAGTCACAGGAATCTCAAATCGTAGTGATAGCCCCACAGTACATATATTTCTAAATTTATTTGTGTGTAGTTTACTATCAAGCATATATTTAATATGATCAAGTCATGATTGTATGAAGCTTATCTATTTGACTTTTGTAGGTCACCCCTAGTTTGAGGAAGGTACCACGCCAAGGGTTTGTATCACTGATGACCCAACTGGCATTTCCTAAAGAAACTCAACACAGGTAGGTTTTAATGTTAATTCAGTTATATTTAAAACATATATTTGCTACCAAGAATTTAACATTAAATAGTATAAGTCATACATAAATCTCATGTTTGCAAACATATATACAGGTCAGAGTTGACATTGGTGGCATTCTCCCTCTGCTACCAATTTGACATATATTAGGTCTCCTGACCGCATGAGGAGACATAGAGGTGAGGCACATGAGAGTTTAGTTTTTAAAAATATTATTTATAATTGTTGACAATGATTTTAAATTTGTATTTATTATTTATAGAAATCATATAAATTAAGTAATCTAACTTGGGGTTTCACTTTTGTGTTTGAATGCAGGATCCATCAGATCCAAAGAGTAGTTCGAAGAGACTTCACTTTGATCATCCACCAGTAGAATAAGATGTCCTAGAAATATTTTTAGTTGAAATTCTTATGTTGAGATTCCATATGGCACATTTTGAGATGGTGTATGCCATATTGTATCTAGATATGTTGATTTTTTAAATTTTTGGAGATGGCATATGCCACATTTTATACAAAACTATTTCATATATACATATATTTTTCATTTGTTCTATGTATGTATCATTTCCATATTATATTTTTGGCATGTGTTGTATGTATGTATTATTTCCATATTATGCCTTTGTCATGCATTGTATTTATGTATGTATGTTCATTTTCATGTTATATATTTTCCATGCGTTGTACATGCATGTATTATTTTCATACTTCATCTTCATTCTCCATTAGCCATCTGGTGCACTATACTTTTGAGAGCACCAAAATGTTGATTGCAAGATTCATGGTAGATAGGAGTGCAATTGATTAATGTTTTGTCAAATGCATTATGTTATTTAACATTTATTTTACATGTGTTTATTTGAAAGACTCCATTGTTGTGATGTTGGGATAACTAAACCTCTGATTTGGTTTTCAATTTCCTTCATTCATACATGTGGCATGCCCACTGAGACAACCTTTTATCCTTTATAGATTTGGTTTTCATTTGATTAATGTTATTATTTTTGTGTTACACCATGTTTGAATAGATCTAAAAGTACTTTTCATGCTTTTTTTATAATCCTTGCAGTCAATGTAATGAAATCTCTTTACATTGTTAAAATAGTTAAACATGCTTTGTTTATGCTTTTATATTACTTTGATGCATTTTATCAAACTGATGCAGAGGCTAGTGGGAAGTAACATTTCTTCATGGTTTAATGAATTCTTCCTTCTTTGCTTGATAACAAATCCTTCAATCTCCATTCAAAAGATCACCTCGGGACCCATCCCACTCCATAGACCTATTAGAGGTCAACTTCAATCTCCTTAGACTCCACTAGATTCTACATCTTGAATCCATCCACTTCTTCATACTCCTACCATAAAAGTGTTAGGGATAA
The DNA here is from genome assembly GCA_018584345.1 of Thuja plicata. Lineage (NCBI taxonomy): Eukaryota > Viridiplantae > Streptophyta > Pinopsida > Cupressales > Cupressaceae > Thuja > Thuja plicata. The sequence continues at coordinate 2,702,741 of MU224754.1, forward strand.
AAATGATCAAATATTTCTTATTCACCAAAACAATTGTTTGGTATTCCACTCTTCTTGCCATCATTGGTTTCAATACTTTCTCTGTCTGCTCACACACTCCTTGTGAGATCTCTATATTTGTATACACTTCAACCTCTAAGGTCTTTGCATGACCATATTCTCTTTCATCTTCATTCCCCTGTCCTTGGAATTCTTCCACTACACCACCCTTCTTTTTCCATTCATCAACTATGGCATCTAATTCATCCCACAAATCTGTCTTGTCTTCAAGACTTGGAACATTGATTTCTTTGCACTTCTCAACAACTTGTACACTCTCCTTATCATCAACTTCTTGAACTCCCAAGGATCAAATAAATATATTAGTTACTTACATAAAAATAACTCTAAAATATGAAATAACTCATTCCTATATGAAATGTCTAAAAGTAACAAGTATTTAACTCATTCCCATGTATTTAACATACATACATATATTAAATGACTAAAATGAACATGTACATATGTAATGTATAAAATATGAAATAACTCATTCGGGTAAAAGCACAAAGTTGTGTCACGTTTCAGGACCACTTATCAGCACAGCTAAATTTGAGTATTTCTAAATAAAAATTATTTTTTGTCAAACATATGGTCTAGCTAGATTCATTCTAGCTAATCTAGATAAGTGGTTATACTTTTCCAATTGGAAATGTCTATTAAATGCATGTTTTATACCAATTACCAAAGAAATAAAATTATTTCAGAAAATTGATGTTTCAATAACCCCTACTCTTTTTAATGATATTTTTAAAAAATATAAAAATACCCTTTTGTAGATCTCAGAGTCAAGATTATTTTCATATAAATTTTATAGTATTTTGATTACATGTCTAATATATTATAATTTCAAAATACAACAAGTAGGTATTTTAACATTTAAGAAGATGTTGCTTCAAATAGGTAAAAAAATAGTAAATCATATAAAAAAAAATTGAAATTTATATTTAACACTAGACGAGAGAGTCCTCTTCAAGAATATGTAATTTTGTTTCTGAATAGTGTAGATTTGATAGGGGAAATTTGGTGGGAGATGAAAACTGTTGATTTCAGAAAGTTCAACTTTGAGCAGTTATAATGAAGAAAATATGCATTTAAAACCAATCTTTCTTCTTTTCTACACTAGCTATACATTTTATCTATAACATATTTTGAAATTAGAGGAAAAAAAGATTATTTGCATATACTTGTTTGGTGGGAACTAGACCCCAGATTTTCAGCAATTTTCAGCAATTGAAAAATGGACTTCAAAAATGAAAAAACTATATCAATTCTTGTTCAAAAAAAATAAAAAAAATTATAGGCATAATATTCATGAATTTTTACACATTTCATTAGTTTACATCATCCTCAAATTCTAAATACAAATGCCACTTTTTATGTCGTTAAAGTTGAACATTTAGCATGCTGTGGTCCTTTTCCTTTATAAAAGTGTGACATAGGTTTGTACTTTTACCCATTCACATACATATAATATGTAATGTCTAAAATGAACATGTATATATATGTAATATCTAAAATATGAAATAAATCATTCACATGTATAACATTATTATGGACGGGCTTTCTGGGTGTGGAATCATAGATACTCCAATCCATCTTTGCATTGGTGTAGTTGACAGATGACATGTAAAAATTCCAATTCATACTTTTCTTTGTTTTATCCTTACCAATATTTTGTGCCCTAAGTATGGGTGATGATGCACTCAAGGAAAGAGATTGGACACCATGCCCATACTCAGGGCCAATTATCAAACAGATCTTGGTTGGATAGTATCATTTATTAGGAACATCACCTGGTGGGAGGAAAATAGGAAGGAAGACATGGCAAAGAAGAGAGAATTAAATACTCGTTTACAAGTCACAAATCCTCCTATGTCTGTCTGCATGCCAGATTTCTTGCATTCTGTAGAGAATCCATCTTCTAAGCGTGAAGATTGAATGAATAAACATGAATTGCCATGCTCCCCCAAGGATCAAATGGCAATCCACTATTGGGATGATGTAACACCATAGACTGTCCACATATGGTTCCATGCTAAAGTGTACTTGTGCATGCTTTGTAATCACTATGACTTGGGGATGAATCACACGTGTATTATAGATGTCTAACACTAAATATGCAAGGAAATTCATTAGATGTTGCAGGTGATTGCCATTTGATGACTGTTGTAGGGTTAAGGAACAAGGAAATGCTTGCATAGCTATTGTTGTAGCATATTGGGCCTCATGAGGAGCACTTTTTATGATTGGCAGCACTTACTTATGATGAAAGGATGGTGAATCATCCTTTGGTTTGTTTGAATTTTGCTTGGAGAGTCTAGATTGGAGTAGCCCTAGTTTTGAAGGGTTTAGGAGCCTAATTTGGGGATTTTGATGTTCCCAAGGGTCTGAGACTAATTCCTTTCATATTTCGGTGTTTTAGGACATAATTAACTACTGTCCAAGAGAGGGAGTCTTTGGGTTAAGTTTATGATCTAGTTCCTTTATAATTTTCCCCATTTTTGTATATTTTTGAGGTGTCAAAGTTGTAACAGCAGGGTATTGTCCAAAACAACCTACCTCTTGCTTTGCATATGTTGGAAATATTGATAAAAAGTGTTTGAAAACCCCATTTGTTCACCAATTAATTTAGAACTTTTCAGAGTTATGGATTTTGGAAGGTCGCTGATGTCCTAAAATAGTGAACTAGGTCTCCTAGCAAATTTCAAGCACTTTGTGCATAATCCAGGGAATCTAACTCCACAATCAGTTGATTCCTTTTGAATTTGGCTAAATTAGGTTTCTTGTTGCATTAGAAACCTTGAGTCGAGTTGTTGGGTTGAAATCTCATTTTGAGTTATTGCACAATGGGAACACTTTGGCTTGACATGCGCTGGAAATTTCTTGATGCTACGCAAGTGAAGAAAGGTCTCCCCTAACATTTACTCAGCCAACTAGAGCCGATGGAGCTGATGGTTTGGTCCCATGACGAACGGTTTGAAAGATGCACCATTGAGCAACTTTCAATTGAGCAATAATGGTACTTTTTGCACCAACCGAGATCGGGTCACCAAATGGAATATCCCAGAACCAAGCCACATACTTGTAGACCTTCCCAAGATGGTCCTTGTGCACTTCACAGATCTTTGATATCTCTCACGAGGTCTGAGATATGGATCTCCAAAAATTGCTGCCAAATTTGGCTTAGTGCACCTTGGGAACACTTCAGTCTGACATGCACCAGAACATTCTTGATGCTACACGAGTGAAGAAAGGTATCCCCTAGAATTTTCCTAGCCAACTAGAGTTGATGGAGCTGACGGTTTGGTCCCACGATGAACGGTTTGAAAGATGCACCATTGAGAAACTTTCAACTGAGCAACAATGACAGTTTTTGCACCATCTGAGATCGGATCACCAAATGAAATCCAAGTGGAATCTCCCAGAACCGAGCCACATGCTTGTAGACCTTCCCAAGATGGTCCTTATGTACTTCACAGATCTTTGATATCTCTCACGAGGTTCGAGATATGGATCTCCAAACATCGCTGCCAAATTTGGCTTACCGCACCTTGGGAACACTTGAGGCCGACATGTGCCAGAACGTAATTGATGCTATGTGAGAGAAGAAAGGTCTCCCCTAGCATTTACCCAGCCAACTAGAGCTAATGGAGGTGAATTTTTGGTCCTACGACAAATGGTTTGAAAAATGCACCATTGAGAAACTTTCAACTGAGCAATAATGACACTTTTTGCACCAACCGAGATCGGGTCGCCAAATAGAATCCAAGTGGAATCTCCCAGAACTAAGCCACATTCTTGTAGGTATTCCCAAGATGGTCCTTGTGCACTTCACAGATCTTTGATATCTCTCACAAGGTCCGAGATATGGATCTCAAAAAATTGATGCCAAATTTGGCTTAGTGCACCTTGGGAACATTTCGGTCTGACATATGCTGGAATGTTCTTGATGCTACGCGAGTGAATAAAGGTCTCCCCTAGTGTTTACCCAGCCAAATGGAGCTGATGGAACTGACGGTTTTGTCCCAGGATGAATGGTTTGAAAGATGCACCATTGAGCAACTTTCAACTGAGCAACAATGACACTTTTTGCACCAACCAAGATCGGGTCACCAAATGGAATCAAAGTGGAATCTTGCAAAACTAAGCCATGGGCTTGTAGGCCTTCCCAAGATGGTCCTTGTGCACTTGAAGGATCTTTGATATCTCTCACGAGGTCCAAGATATGGATCTCCAAAAATTGCTGCCAAATTTGGCCTAGTGCACCTTGGGAACACTTTGGTCTGACATGCGCCAGAATGTTCTTGATGCTATGCGAGTGAAGAAAGGTCTCCCCTAGTGTTTACCCAGCCAACTGGATCTGATGGATTCGATGGTTTTTTCCCATGATGAATGGTTCTTGATGCTCTCAAATTCTTAGTGGTATGTGAGTGGCAGAGAAGCATAGACTAGATGCTCGATTCCCCATAAATTTTGATGGGTATTGTTTCAAGAACCAAAAATGGATAAATGATATTCTCTCATGTGCTCCAAGGTATCCCAAGTTTTATATTGGTCAAGTTCAAGGTTTGATGGGTACTTCCTTCATTAAGTGCCCCAATTAGCCCTTCCAAGCCAAAGTAAGGGTTCCTAAGTTAGAGGAGTTGTCCAATGTTTCAAGACTTGTCCTTTTGGGAAAAGTGCTGCCCCAACTAGTACTCTTTGATCATAAAATTAATTTACAAGGAACATTGGGGTATTTGAAGTAAAACTAGAAAAGGTGTTCTATACGAATGAATTTTTCATGTAATTCTGTGACTTTTTGCAATTGTACAAATCTATACTTTACTAATTTGAACACATTCAACAAAGCCTTATATTTTATTGTACAAGAATTTATAAGACATCTTATCTAACACATTTGAAATAAAGCCTTGAGAATTTTTTGTCAAATATTTGCATTCTTGCATGTATTTCATCATTATACAAGTTTGACTGTACACACCACCTTTGATACAAAATTATTGTATATCATTGATACAACATATTATGAATAAATATATCAATGTTATCAAAAGTGTGAGATATATAATTTCTCAAAATCTAGATACAAAACTATATATATGAAAATTTTAAGTGTCATTTCTGCTCCTAAAGTGCATAAGTTTAACACATGGTACTCGATGACATCTACATTCCAATCCCTGCATTCAAAAGGCACAAGAAAAAAATAATTTTATAGGTTGCCAAAAATATTATGAATGTATAAGTAACTAAACAAACCAAAGAACATGACTGGCCAATGCATAGTGAAGTTTACCGTCATAAACGATCTGGGCTAATCAAATGCACACCTCAATCTCCTATATCTATCATATATGTATCCAACTGCACATACAATCCACATGCAAAACCAATTTTATTGGCTCAAACAAATAAAGTAGAAAACTAAAATGAACATGTATTGAACGTAACCATAATGAACATGGAAAACCTTGCAGTGAATTGCACTTACCTATTGAAGTGTGCCTGAAGGGTCATTGGTACAGGAGCACCCAGGTAGGCTAGTTGTGGAAATGTAACCTAGGGTTTTCTCTTTCTTTGTTTTGGCTTATAGTGGTTCTAGCCAGACCACTAGGTGAATAAAGGGACCAAGAGTCCTAGTGTGTGAAGTGTTTATAGGAGGATAGGTCTTATTACTTCCTTGGTGACCCTTAGGTCCATTTAGGCCCAATTAGGAAATTTTGGCATCTTGTGGAAAAATGAGCCAAGAGAGGGAATAGAGGTCCTTTTTGATGTTCTTTAATCATATTTCATGGATTGGACAAGTTTGGATAGGGTTTGACCAAGTTTGGCAATCAAACCCAAAAGTTGCCAAAAGTTGTCAATGTTGTCATTGACAACATTGACAACTTTTATGAAAAATTGGCATCTTTGATGAAATTGGTTGGTTAACTATCTGAAACCAAAAATTTAGTGTTTAGGTCATCTATATAAGACCATCCTTGGGATTTGTGAAGGGTTGGAAATTTTGAGAAATTTCATGTACGTACTGTGCTAAACAATAATAGTGAATATTTGTGTGTTTCAAGGTGATCATATAGTGTAATGGATTGAGAGTGTTTCTGTAAGAATTGTTTCATGTAATGTAGGATTTTTTTGAACTTTTTGTGGTGTTATATTGGTAGATTCAATAGTTTTAAGTGTTTGTTTAAAATCTTTAAAGTTCAGTCCAATCGCAGCTCTTGATTTGAGCATTGCTTGCAAATGGGGTCTTAGCTTTCTTTTCCACTGTGGATTTGGCCCGGGCTCTTGGATTATGAAAGTGGACTCCATGTACATTGTGTACATATCAGGATGGGCCCTGGAAGTGGTGGCAACTATTTTTAAGATGATGCCCTAGGCGAGCCAGAATGGCATGGCTAGGGATCATCAGCGATTACAGAGCTAGCTAGAGGGATTGAAAGCATCCATAGCTTCAATAAATGGAAGTGGGAAGGTAGAAGAGTTAGAGGAGGACCACCAACCAAGAGGAGGAGTTTGGAGGATTTATTTTTTTGGCCAAGAATGTTCTTTTCTTGTGCAGACAGTAAAGGAGGCCTAAAACCCTGAATTTTAGGCATGCAAGTAGGGAGGACTGTACGAACACTTCTGAGGGATAAAACCTAGAAAATATCTAGTGTCTTTGAAAATGGTATCTAGATCCTAAGCCTATTTTTCACTTGTTAAGAAATTTTTTCAATAAAATGCAGAAAAAGTGACCAAATAGGGCTAATTACTTGTAGCCCTATTTTGGAGGTAACTGCATAAGTTCTTGGAGCTCGTTTTTGTTTTTGAAGCAAAGTGAGTTTGTAGAGGTTGGAATTGGTCTTGTTGACATATTTATATGCTGAATTTCAAATTTGGTAATGATTGGAATCCATTTGGATCAGATTGTACAAATGGGACAAGAAAGACCAATTTGGGTCTAGTATGAGGTTTGCAAAAGTTGTGAGTTCTACTTTGTTGATGTTTACTAGTTGAAGGAATTAGGATCTTGTGATAAGATACCCAATGAGCCTAGGGTTAGTGGAAGAACCATAGTAGGTATGTGAGTGACCTAAGAGACCCTAGAAGAGGTCTAAGGAGAAAGACTAGTGCTACATCAGGGTGGTATCAGAGAAAGTTGAGAAACTTGGGGAAGTTGGTTTATGTTGAGTGGAATCCTGTGGTTCTACAAAGATGGTGAAAAATGCAGAACTAGCCAAGGATATGGAGGAGAAAAAAAAACTCCTTGAGGGTACTTTGGAAGCAATGAGAGTAAAGATGGAAGAAATAGTAGATGCTACTAGGAAGAAAGAGTATGAAGTAGAATCCAGTAGTAAGGGTAAGAAGAAGATGGAGGAAGAAGACTACATTCCTGAACCTAACCCAGTGTTGAATGAGGAACCTTTCTTAAAGGCCATAAAAGAACTAAGTGGCAAAGCTTTGGAAGGGATACCTTTATTTAGAGGAAAGATGGATATTGAGCCAGTCATGGACTGGATTGAAGCAATGGAGAATCATTTCGAATGTGAAAGGATAAGTGAGGCCCAAAGGGTTAAAGTGGCCAAGTCTAGACTTAGAGGGTCAGCTTTGACTTGCTGGAAATACCTTCAGGATGAGAGGGTAAGCATGGGAAAGAAACCAATAGAAAATTGGAATGCTATGGTAACCAAATTGAAGGAGAGCTATCTTCCAGAGGACTATGAAATACAACTCCATAGGAAGAGACAAAACTTGAAGCAGAAAGACCTAGATGTGGCCTCATATACTGAGGAATTCCAAAGACTGTGTTTAAGGTATAAGTTGCAAGAAGAAGAGCTAATCAAAGAGTCTTGGTACTTGGGTGGGTTGAAGTGGAACATCCAAGAGGAGCTAAGCCTATGGACACCTACCACCATCCAAAAGTGTCATCAGTTATCTCTAAAGGTGGAAGAGAAGAATAAGAAGAAAGGGGATTCTAG
>MU224754.1:2710796-2721494 GCA_018584345.1 Thuja plicata
GAAAGGGGATTCTAGTTTCAAGAACAATAATAACAATAGAGGCAGAGGAAGAGAATAGAGGGGTCAAAGAGGGGGCTACCAAGGAAGGGGTAGTGAACAAAGATCCCAAGGAGAAAATAAGTTGACAAAGCAGCAGACTAAGAACAATTCAAGAGGAGGCTATAATAGAGGCAGGAGTAACAATGGGGGTTCTAACAGAGGAAGAGTAGGTAGGAGTGGATCCTACTTTGCCACTATGAAGTGTTATTATTGTGGGAAACTAGGGCATCTAGCTTACAGATGTCCTGATAAACCTTCTATAGCAAATAGTGACAAGAGAGTAGCATATACACATGAGGATACTTCTAGAGTCAAGACTCCAGAGGTGGATCATCTAGATTCACAAATGGGTGAGAACCTGATGTTTAGAAGGGTCTTAACAAGGCAACCAATCAAGGATGATCCCAAACATAGGAGGACACTGTTTAGAATCATATGTAAGATTCTTGGAAAAGAGTGTAAGGTTATTGTTGATTCTGAATCCACAGACAACATCATTTCATAGGAGGTAGTGGTGAAGCTTAAGCTAGCCAAAATACCCCATGTGAACCCTTATAAAGTGACATGGCTCAACAAAGGCTAGAGTGTCTTGGTCAATGAGCAAACATGGGTAGAATTCTCAATAGTAGGATACAAGGACAGATTGCTTTGTGACATCCTACCAATGGATGCTTGTCACTTGCTTCTTAAAATGCCTTGGCAGTTTGATAATGGAGTATTATATGATGGGAAAGAGAATTCCATTACATTTAAGAAAGGAGGAAAGACCTTCAAAATTCAGTCTTTGTTAGAAGATGAGGAACTACAGAGTAAGAATCCTAATGTTATGTTATGTAGTGGTAAGGAGTCTGTGAGTGACATCAGAGATGATGAGGGTGAATTTTATGCCATTGTGTTAAGACCTAAGGAGGAGGAGACACCAGTAAGGGAACCACTACTAAAGGCAGTGCAAGAATTGCTTGAGAAATATAAGGAAATTGTGAGTGATGGAACTCCTGCAACCCTACCACCTAAGAGGGTTATAATTCATCAAATAGAATTTGTACTAGGGGAATCCTTATCCAATAAAGCAGCATACAAGTTGACTCTAGATTAGAACTTGGAGGTAGCAAGACAAGTACAAGAACTCTTGGATCAAGGCTTGATCAAGAAAAGCATTAGCCCATGTACAGTCCTGGTTGTTTTAGCATCAAAGAAGGGGGGAAAGTGGAGATTATGCACAGACTCAAGGGATATAAATAGGATCACAATAAGGTACAGATTCCCAATCCCAAGGATAGAGGATCTTATGGATTTCCTAGGTGGGGCAATGTATTTTACAAAGCTAGATTTGAAAAGTGGTTATCACCAAATCAGGGTGAAGGAAGGTGATGAATGGAAAATGACATTCAAAACCACAGATGGGTTATATGAATGGATTTTGATTCCATTTGGCCTCTCTAATGCTCTGGGAACATTCATGAGGCTCATGAATGAGGTGCTCAAGGATTTCACTGGAAAGTTTGTGGTGGTATATCTTGATGATATACTGATTTTTAGCAAGACAAGAGAGGAACATATCAGACATGTGGAGGTAGTATTCAAAAGGTTACATGAAGAGAAGTTGGCCATTAACCTTGAGAAGTGTGAGTTCTTTAAACAAGAACTAGTCTACTTGGGCTTTGTGGTGTCCAAGGGGTCTTTGAAGATGGACAAAGACAAAGTTGCTACAATTTTGAACCGGCCTCCACCTACCACAACCACTAAGGTAAGGAGATTTCATGGCCTTGCCCAATTTTATAGAAATTTTATTAGGAAATTCAGTGGGATATGTGCTCCATTAATGGATACCATCAAGGGTGGGGTCAAAACTAGGTTTAGATGGACTTTGGAGGCTGAAAAATCTTTTGAAATGTTGAAAAGACAAGTGTCTACTCAACCTATCCTACAGTTGCCAAGCTTTGATAAGTTGTTCACCATTGAGTGTGATGCTAGTGGAATGGTAGTAGGGGGTTTTTTAAGTCAAGAGGGCAGACCTATTGCCTTCTTTAGTGAAAAATTGAATGAGGCTAAGAAGAAATATTCTTCTTATGACTTAGATCTCTATGCTCTAGTCCAATCTTTGAGGAAATGGAGGCATTATCTATTGCCTAAATAATTTGTGGTATTTATAGATATTTAGGCCCTTAGCTACATTAAAACACAAGAAAAGCTAAGTAATAGGCATTTAAAGTGGATGGAATACTTGCAGGCATTCACTTTTACTATCAAACACAAGAAGGGTCAACTCAACAAGGTGGCAGATGCTTTGAGCAGGAGATTGTTAACAGTGCAATAATTCCACTTGAATAGCATTGGGATTGAGAGTTTCAGAGACCTGTACAAATTAGATGAGGATTTTGGTGAGGCCTATAAGGTATGTGTTGACTTTGAGAATCATTTTCATAGTAAGTTCTCTGATTACACTTTACTGAATGGTTTGTTGTTTAAAGACAATGAGTTGTGTGTACCCAAGGGGTCAATGAGGATGAAACTCATCCAAGAGAAGCATAATGGCTCTCTAAGTGGTCATTTTGGTAAGGACAAGACCTTGGAACTGGTCCAAAGGTTCTACCATTGGCCAAAATTGGTGAAGGATGTCACCAAGTATATAGAGCAGTGTGTTGTTTGCATGAAGGCAAAATGAGGAATGAGTAATGCAGGGTTGTATCATCCTCTACCTATCCATAATAGACCATGGGAGTGTGTAAGTATGGATTTCATTGTGGGGTTATCCAAAACTAAATAGGGGTATGATAGCATTTATGTAGTTATTGATAGGTTTAGTAAAATAAGACAATTCATTCCATGCAGAACTACTAATGATGCTAGCCACATAGCTTATTTGTTTTCAAAGAAATAGTAAGGATTCATGGTCTTCCTTTGAGCATAGTCTCTGATAGAGATATAAAATTTATGAGTCATTTTTGGAGAACTTTGTGGACAAGGCTGGGTACTAAACTATCTTTTGGTTTAGCTTACCACCCTCAGACTGATGGCCAAACTGAGGTGGTCAACAGAGTACTGGGTAACCTTTTGAGGTGCCTAACTAAGGAATATGGATAGACTTGGGATGTGGTCATTCCTCAAGTAGAATATGCTTACAATGATAGAAAGAATAGGATGATAGGAAAGAGTCCATTTGAGGTGGTTTATGGCATGCATCCTAGGGGTGTTTGTGAGCTCAAGGATCTTGGTGGAATGGAGTAAAGAAGAAGTCATGTAGAAGACTTCACCTCTACCATGAAGGAGATACAAGACCAGGTAAAGAAGTAGATACAAGACAGTCAACTTAAGTTGAAAGCCAAGGTGGATGAGAAAAGGAGGGATGTTCAGTTTTAAGTGGGTGACTATGTGATGGTCCACTTAAATAAATCTAGACTATAGAAGGGTGTCCCTAACAAGATTTAGATGAAAAGGGTGGGACCATGCAAGATCTTAGCAAAGTATGGAGCTAATGCATATAAGGTGGACTTACCATCAGATTTGAGCATCTCTCCCATATTCAATGTTCAATACCTAATAGAGTTCCGAGGAAAGATGGGGGATATCAATCCAACCAGCCAAGGGGTTAGTGCTGATGTAGAGGTTACTATCTTACCTCTAAAGTATCCTATGGTGCCTGATAAAGTCCTGGACTCCCAGGTCAAGAAGACCACTAGACACAAAGTCTACATGGAGCATTTGATTCAGTGGAAGGATAGACCAGAGTTAGAGGCTTCATGGATTGTAGAGATATATTTCAAGAAGTTGGGCATCTAAGAGGATCTACTGTACACATGAGTGACATGACTTCTCCTTTTGGGGGAGTATGGTGCAGGAGCACCTAGGTAGGCTAGTTGTGGAAATGTAACCTAGGGTTTTCTCTTTCTTTGTTTTGACTTGTAGTGGTTCTAGCTAGACCACTAGGTGAGTAAAGGGACCAAGATTCCTAGTGTGTGAAGTGTTTGTAGGAGGATAGGTCTTATTAGTTCCTTAGTGACCCTTAGGTCCATTTAGGCCCAATTAGGAAATTTTGGCATCTTGCAGAAAAATGAGCCAAGAGAGGGACTAGAGGTCCTTTTTTTGTTTTTTTTTATCATATTTAGTGGATTCAACAAGTTTGGATAGGGTTTGACCAAGTTTGGCAATCAAACCCAAAAGTTGCCAAAAGTTGTCAATGTTGTAATTGACAACATTGACAACTTTTGAAAAATTGGCATCTTCGATGAAATTGGTTGGTTAACTGTCTGAAACTGACCATTTAGTGTTTGGTTCATCTATATAAGACCATCCTCAAGATTTGTGAAGGGTTTGAAAGTTTTAGAAATTTCATGTACGGACTGTGCTAAGTAATAACAATGAATATTTGTGTGTTTCAAGGTGATCGGATAGTCTAATGGATTGAGAGTGTTTCTATAATAATTGTTTCATGTAATGTAGGATTTTTATAAACTTCTTGTGGTGCTAGATTGGTAGATTCAATAGTTTTAAGTGTTTGTATAAAATCTTTAAAATTCAGTCCAGTCGCTGGTCTTGATTTGAGCATTTCTTGAAAATGGGGTCTTAGCTTTCTTTTCCATCGTGGATTTGGCCCGGGCTCTTGTATTATGAAAGTGGAATCCATGTACATTGTGTACATATTAAGATGGGCCCTAGAAGTTGTGGAAGCTATTTTTAAGATGATGCCCTAGGCGAGCCAGAATGACATGGCTAGGGATCATCAATGATTACAGAGCTAGCTAGAGGGATTGAAAGCATCCATAGCTTCAATCAGTGGAAGTGGGAAGGTAGAAGAGTTAGAGGAGGATCCCTAACTAAGAGGATAAGTTTGGAGGAGTTATTTTGTTGGCCAAGAAAGTTCTTTTCTTGTGCAGACAGTAAAGGAGGCCTAAAACCCTGAATTTTAGGCATGAAAGTAGGGAGGACTGTACAGACACTTCTAAGGGCTAAGACCTAGAAAATATCTAGTGTATTTGAAAAGGGTTTCTAGATCCTAATCCTATTTGGCACTTGTTAAGACATTTTTCCAAGATAATGCAGAAAAAGTGACCAAATAGGGCTAATTGCTTGTAGCCCTATTTTGGAGGTAATTGCATAAGTGCTTGGAGCTCGTTTGTGTTTTTGAAGCAAAGTGAGTTTGTAGAGGTTTGAATTGGTATTTTTGACATATTCATATGCTGCCTTTCCAATTTGGTAATTATTGGAATCCATTTGGATCAGATTGTACAAATGGGACAAGAAAGACCAATTTGGGTCTAGTATGAGGTTTGCAAAAGTTGTGAGTTCTACTTTGTTGATGTTTACTAGTTGAAGGAATTAGGATCTTTTGATAAGATACCTAATGAGCCTAGGGTTAGTGGAAGAACCCTAGTAGGTCTGTGAGTGACCTAAGAGATCCTAGAAGAGGTCTAAGGAGCAAGACTAGTACTACATCAGTCATCTCTCTGCTTGAGGGTATTACATATTGCTTCATGATCAACAGTACTAATATTTCAAAGTTCCTGTGGCTTTGGTTTTCCTTGATGTTTCAAAAAATTAACATTGGCTTCTATAACAAGGTGTGAATACATGAGAATGGTTTTGTGCTTCTCATAGTCTTCAAACATGGGAATACCATTATTTCTACTCATGTATGTGCGCAACCATGTTCCTGCAACAACATGTGATCCTGTTGGATATGTGAACATATCATCATCTGTCATTGGTTGTGCAAGTTTTTTCTTTCCTCATACACAACATCCTAACTAGTAATCTGATCTCTCATTATTCCCTTGTAGTGCAACCAATGCAAAAGCATGTCTTGGTTGTAGAAGATCTGAAAGATGGTCGTAGTCAAGTGAACAATCCATGTCATCATTTATTATAAAGAGTGTGATAGCTAAAGGAGTTAGATAATGTGGAACCCACGAATGGACCCACTCCCTTGACTCACATTAATCCCAATCTATTAATGTTTGTAGCTTCAGTCGTATGATCATTTAGAATACATATAATATACTTAGATATTGATTAATAATAATATATTGTAGTTGTATATATATATATATATATATATGCTATATATATACTATATTATATATATTATTATTAAACATATATTATGCAAACTTATATTATTCTAGTATATGATTGATTAATGAAACATTATAAAATTATAATGAATAGACATGTCCCATGAAGGGACATGTCTCTCCTAGCCTCTTTCCCAATATAAATGAAAGAGAGATTGTTGCATTTGAAACACACAGAATATATACAAGCAGTGCTATTACATTTGCAAATATCCTAAAAACTTAACATGGTATCAGAGCAGGTTCCCTACCAGCCTGTGAAGTGAAGCAATTGGATTTTTGGGCAGATTAATATCATTAGAAATGCAAAAAAGGATTCTTCACTGAGTATTCATTTCTGAATATCGAGAAAAAAAAAATGGGGAAATGAACGGACCTTCGAATTTATTTTACCAGATTTGACGGAACGTTAGGGGGAAAGATACAAATACACCATCAGGCGTGTTTTGAATTAAGTGAGAGGCTGTAGATTCAATTTGACGTCTACAAATCTATGTATGAGAGGCTTTTGAATGCTGCTAATGTGGAGCCAATGGATAAGGGCACATCTTTTGTGGAAGTCACAACACCACTGTGAGGACTCGCAAATGGTGTTTTCAACCGTGGTCTTGGCTATGTTATTTGAAAGAACCCAAGGTTTTGGGCAAAATATTGATTCCAATGTGACAATCTTTACTCACTTCTCAAGATTAAATGACATTGCACTAATATCAGCGCATGCAAGGGATTGTTTTGGTTATTGTCACAACGCTGAAAGAGAATCATTATATTCGGTGGAGCTACATCGATGAAAAACTCTCGGTGCTGAAGCATGAGTGGGTAGGATGAAGGGGTCATTGATGTAGGAGAACACTAGCTGATGCTCCACCACCTGCAACAACTCTTTCTTTCCAAAGTGCATGGGTAGCAGAGATCCATCTTCTCTACTAATGAGCATCTTTCTGGCCGCTCAAACACCACATGCTTCACCATGAATCACATGTTTTCCTCCAAGTGGAAGAGCACCAACATGTAACTAATAGAAATGAGCTTGAGGATTTGAATGACCTCTGCAGTCTTCCAAGTGGAAATTAGGCCTAGTGAATTCACATCTTGGTTGTGTTGCTCGACTCTGGACATGGGTCATAATAAGGGTTACCAAATATTGCAACTCCGATGTGTAGGAAGCCATGGCGATCTCAACACCTTTAAAGTCATAGTCCAGGCTCGGATTGAGCCCATCAGCCAAATTCAAAGGCGAGGAATAAATCACAATCTAAAAAAATATTGGAATGTAATTAGTGGTACATTAGATTTTAACTCCCTATCGGGAAAATAAGGAAATAATATTTGTTAAAACATTACCATTCTCACCATTTTCATCTGGTGGTAGAGCTTCCTATATGGCCATGTTTTCACACAAAACATATGGGCTGAAATGACAAAATCATTATTACTTACATTTGATTTTACTGGGTATTTCTAGATGGTGACTAAGCAATGGCAATGAACTTAGCAGTGAATATATAGAGTAGAAATTCCACTACATAGTTGTATCAGAGGTCTTTGTACATTCTTTTGGAAGTGTTAAGAGAGAGATTCAGGTCTCTTGCCATGACAATTTAAGTTTGGTAATCCTGATTTTTAAGGTTATTCTTTGTGACACTGAATTCAGTATTTGGAGCATGAATGCCTTGATAAAATCACTATGGTTTGAATGGACATCGATAGTGAAATATCATTCTTGGAAGAATAACAATTGAGAAACATGCAGATCAGTATAATCGAGCAAACCCTAAAAAAAAATGAAAAAAAAAGTGATTAAACTGGGTATTGAATAAAATGATTTATGGAATAAGTCACAAAAGCAACAAAGATACTTGTGAAATGACAAATGAAGCTATTGTGAGGAAGATAATTGGTTTGTCTCAAGTGGAGCTTGATGCAAAGAGATACAACATAACATGGAAGTTAATACCTTTCTGGGCAATGGAGATGGTCTATGTGATGATCAATAACATGGCTTATTGAGATCTATTAAATTAGAGATAAGTATTYCATACTCTTAAAATGTTCATGAACATTGAGATAGTAAATCTTGTATATTTCTATCCTTGGTATTTCTCTTCATGATAGGTTAATGAACTATTTGTAATGATTTTAGGATGGATCAAGAAGCATAAAAGATTGCATTCAAGGGAGAAAGAACCTTATGCTTGCAATCATTAAAAGAAGATCGGAGTTGGAAAAGATTATGGAAATCATTTAAGTTTGTGTGTTCTTTTGGTCCCTTAGGCTGCTGGGCCTCGTGGACATCATTAAAATCATTCATTCATTCAATCATGATACTGAGTTGATGGCTAAAAATAGAAGGTTGAAATTCAAATCCAGAGGGAGTCTAAAACCTTGGAAGAGAAGATCAGGAGGTTGATGAATGTACTTGGAGCTTCATATAGGAGCCACATTATCATGAAAGTCTAGTGTTTCCAAGCCTGGGGCTAAATCCATGGTTTATTACATTCACTCATGTTACTATCGAATCAGACAAGTATATTTGTGTATGAGAAATCACTCTTCTGAATAATGTTGTGATCATTGAACAAATAAATCATGTGCCAGATGATGCAAGTCTCTTGGAGAAAGATATCTTCCATGATTGGAGTATGTGAATATGGTATGCTTTCGTGACATAGGGAGCAACTAGAGAATCTGCATCAGTTGACATCTGAGGAACTTGATCCAGAGGGAGTAGACCATGGAGAGATGGTTTCTCTAGTATTCAGACAAGGTACATTATCACTGAAGATTGGATGACTGATATTCTCACCAAGCCTCCTGCCAAAGTAAAGTTTGTGAATTTTTGGGACAAGCTTGGAGTTGTGGTGAATAAATCCCTTGTTGAGAGGGAGTATCAACATCAATGATTTCTTGATATGTACTTTATTGCATTCTTCTCTTTGAGAGAGAAGTCTAAGGTGAAAGCCCTTGGATTCACCCTTTGAGATGAGTCAAGGTGGATTTCATGTGTGTGACTCTGGGACTTACAACCCTCCTGTGAACATTGGAGAAAGGTGACAACTTTTTGACAATGAACCCTTGTATTTAATTGATGTTGTGAGGTGACGAATTTGCAACATCTCCATCATGATGGATATCATGTGACTTGATATCCATGGACATGTCATGATGGTTAGGATCTCCTTGACATCATGGTAGATATCATAAGGTTGATATCATTAAATAAACCATAGATGATTTAGAGATATTCATGGAGGATATTATGTAACGTAATATCTGTAGACTTGCCATGATTTATCATGTCTATATGATAAGTATCACATGTGTGATACTAGTGCACATATCATACAAGACATATTTGAGTAATTGGTTAATATCATGGACTTGATATTTGGAGACCATTACTCTGAGTAATTGGTGAGTATCATGGACTTGATACTTGGAGGCCATTACTCATGATAATCATTATGAGCACTTGGTGAATATCTTGTGAGTTGATATTTGCAGACCATTGCTTTGAGCACTTGGTGAGTGTCATGGACTTGATACTTGAAGACCATTGTTCTGGATATTAGTAAAATGATATAAATTATGAATGATTATCTATACTCACATATTTGGTGAATATCATGGACTTGATATTTGATGACCATTACTCTAAGTACTTGGTGAGTATCATGGATTTGATACTTGAAGACCATTACTTGTTATATCAGTAAAATGATATAAATTTTAAATGACTATTTATACTCACGTCTTACATTGACGTAATATATTTATCCTCCCTAGCTAAGAGGGAGTGTTAATGTTATAGCTTCGGTCAGATCAATAATGAACATACTAAGTTGATATAATAATATTATATTGTTAATATAATAAATAGTATATTATATTGTTAATTCAATTAATTTTATTTATTTTATATATATATATATATTATATATTATATATATACATATTAATGAATATTATTATTAACAATATTAATAAATCGGCTGAGACTTAGTATTGAGTACTCGACGTTTTATGTAATAGTCATGTGAATCATTGTAACTAATATAAGACAATGGTATGAGTAACACATAATAATAAATGTGTTACGATACTTGGTAAGTATCGTAACCCATATATTATTATGTGTTTCATACTGCATATTATATATATGTGCCACAATAACTATTATATGAAACATTTTGAGTGAGACATGTCTCATTTAGAGACATGACTCTACTACATAGAGGTATGTCTATACATGAGCCATGATCTCTTATTTAGATCAAGTTTATATCTGCACTTGAAGACATATCACGAGTTATGTGATATGTGATTTTTAAGTATCTATATGAATCTTATTATGATCTTTTTGAACTTAGTAAACTTAGTATCCATATGGCAGATATCATGAGACGTAATTCCATTGCACATACCATGGATATTTATGAGCTATGGTGAACATCACGTGACTTGATATTCCTCCATATACCATATCTCATGATATCATAGTGAGGTGATATCTCCTCTCTTTTAAAATTAATGGATTTATTACCTTGATGGATTTTATCATCTCTAGCTAAGAGGGAGTGTTGATGTT
>MU224754.1:2724191-2736903 GCA_018584345.1 Thuja plicata
TATGCCCACATCTTCATTAAAATTTAACATACCTTGTCTCTTATTCTGATGGGCAACCCTATCCATTTCTCTATACACTTCAATCTCTTCATTTGTGAGCTTCCTCTTCCGTTTATGCTTTCGACGATTACTAGTCCCCATGGTGAGACCAAAAAGGTGATGCAACCTTTGATAAAATAGAGATTCCAACAAAAAGGGTCAAAAAAGTGTTTTTTGTCTTTCACAACTGATTTCCCGTGAAATTCTCTGCAGAAAAATGTGCTTCTCAGATAGGGACCTAGAGAATCAATTTTTGCTTTTGGATACCAGTAAAGAATATCAGATATCCGATATTATCGGGCATCCAATATTATCGGATATTTGATATCTCCCACCCAAATTCAGCTTCAAGGTTTTTATTTTCATCCTATTTTGAATGTTTATTTTTACTTTATGTATTACTATTATATTTTAACAATATTAATATTATTATTATATTTTTTTTTTATCGGTAATTATGATATATTATTAATAATCAGAAAAAGATTACATTCTTGTTCATACGGGGCAAATCCACACCCGAGCATATGTCTGTCATATAATCCAAAAAGGAGAGATAACACTGGAAATAATACAAAAACTACCCAAAATGGGGGGGGTCTATCAACAGGCCACCACCCGCAAAACAACAAAGACCCAACAAAAAGCTAAGAACTCCTAACAAAACCAGTTCATCGCCACATCACTAGAGAAATTTGCAAATGCTCAGTACTTGTCAACAAGAGCTCCAACAGGAATGGTGGTTTTAGTGTCCCCACTCGGTCCCGCAGACACTTCCTCTCTAGCCTTCCTAGCTGCAGAGGCCTTAGCCTCCCTTCTAGTAACTGACAGTTGCCTTCAAATCCGGGGTCGACCATCACCGTCCAAACTAGCTGTCGACTTAATGGCCGTCTTCTTCCATTTTTGGTTATCATTATTAGGCACCACCTTTGCACTCTCTACCTTGGCCCTATCCAGTGCCACTAGTAGTGCCTTCCAACCTCCGAAAGCCCGTGCCAGCTGAATGTCCTACAGGCAAGCCATGGACCAGACCACCAGTGGTTGCAGACCACGAATGCTGCGCCCAATCATACGAAAAGGTTCCTCCCCCATTTGCAATCCCAGACCCACCTCTGCTTGGGCAATAATATCCTCCACACTGCCAATCCACTTCACCACCATGCATTCCCTGACCACTCGTCAGACTTCAGCTTTAGACTCGGCCACCATAAGGGCGATGGCCACAAAAACTGACAAAATATCCAGATTCGTTCCCGGGCGCCATCCTTTCTAGAGGAAGTGTTCCTCAAGAATATCTCTGATAGCCTCCCAAAATTCATCACCCTCCCCTGCAAAGATGTGGCTCAGCCGATTCAAAGTGATGGGTGTGTCAAAAGCTGAGATTTGCCACATAGTTGAGAGAGAGAAATTGGCCTCCATCGCCCAGCTCTGGTTTTTGGACTTCGTCACAACAGAATTCAATGGGAGAAATTACCTCCAAAGCCTCTAGAAATAGGTGATGTTTCCTTCCACTTGCCAAAAAGGCACTCAAAACTCATTACTCCCGCAGGTACGAACTCAGATTCACATACCGTAAGGCAGATTTGGGGGAAATGAAAGATTTCCCCATGGCGGCACTCAATGCTTAGGGGCATGTAAAATAGCCACGTTGGTGGTAGTGTGACGTAGTCATTCCCACATTTTGGAAATCGGCCTCTTCTATGATTACTCTATTCAAAGGTTCTCGGCTAGCATCTCCAAGGTGAAATCTTCAAAGACTTCAAATTTCTCCTCAAGCGACCCATCAGCTCCTAAGTTTGAAAGCTTGCCTGCTAAGTGATTAGCCAGTCTCAGCACTTGTGTGGTTTGGAAATCTTTGAACTCTACCAGAATGCTTCTAATTCTTCTAATGTGCCTGTTCAAGTACCATGTGTCCATCTGACCCTTCTTAATGCCATTTACTACTAGCAGGGAGTCGCCCTCCAAATGCACTTTCCTGAATTGTAGTTTTCTCTCCATTAGGATAGCTTCAACTGCAACAAGGCATTCTACCTCATTGTTTGTACCATCTTTTATCCTTTTGGCCCCTAAGGCCATAATTTCTCCTTTGTATTTCAGAGCTACGTATCCTAACCCAGTTATTTTAGGATTGCCCCGCAAAGCACCATCAAAGTTAATCTTGATCCATCTAGGGGATGGCGTTCGCCACATGTTTCTACATTCTTTCTCCTCCTTGGATAGAGGAATAAACCTCCCACATCCATTAACAGGCCAATATTATTATTATATTAATATTAATATCATATTTATATTAATATTATATTATTATTAATATTATATTTATCTCTCTCTCTCTCTCTATGTAGGAACAAGAGAGAGAGAGAGAGTTCTAACAATAAATTATAACCCTAACCCTAAACATATCCTAATCAAAACCATAAACCTAGACCCTAACCATATCCTAATCAAAACCATAACCCTAGACCCTAACCATAATTCTAACTCTAACTCTAAGCATATCCCAAACCCTAATCCTAACCCTAACTATTTTCTAAACAAAAATAACCCTAAACATAACAAAATCACTAACCCAAAATTGAATCCTAACCCTAACCCTAAGAATAACTCAAACCATAACCTTAATCCTTAACCCTAATCTAAATCCTAATCCAAACTCTAACCCTAATTTTTATCCTAACCAAAACCCTAAACCTAATTGTAATTTTAGGCTTTGCACTAACTATACCACAAACCCTAACCCTAACCATGATGAATACCCTAGACTGCTAAACATAGTCCTAAACTTATCCTAGAACTTATGCTAACACCAAACATGATATAAACCCTAACCCTAATGCTTACCCTAACCATGATATAAACCCTAACCATAAACTCTAACTCTAATCATATTAACTTACTCTAACACTAATTCCTAACCCTAATTCTACTCCTAACCCTAACATAATTCTCACACTGACATTAAACCCTAACCATGACAGTAACCCAACCTTAACACTAACCCTAACCATAATAATAAATCTAAACCAAACCCTGACCCTAATGCTAACCCTAAACATAATAGAAAATGTAACCATTCAATATAAAATCTAACCATGATATAAAACTTCACCCTGAATGCTAACCCTAATCAGATTAATTTATTCAATGTGTTATGGATGTTGCGACTGCTACTAGCAAATATATAACCTATATATAAAATACTCTCAGAAGTGTCGAGGACAATTAATTTTTTCATCATTCAACTTTAATAAAAATTAAAATTGAAAAAATTCAATGCCTCAATATATCTCGATGTTTTTTTTATATATGTTATATATTTTCTCGTTTAAATACAAATAATAAGACTCCCTAAAGTCCATTCATTACAATTTGATATTATAAACATGTATAATAATAATCATATAATATTATTACAACAATAATATTAATATTCAATATAATTTTATTTATTATAAAGTTAGGTTTTTTTAAAATTAAAATTTAATAGTATACATAGATAAAATATTATATATATATATATATATATACATTAAATAAAATTGGAACTTTATGTTTCTTATATTATAAAATATTAATATAATATATAGTATTATATACTTCATACATAAGATATTCTAAATTAAATTTGTATATTCTAGACACGTATTAAATTATATTTTTTATCATATAAAATTATATATAGTTTTCTATCGGTGTAACCCTTGCACCTCCTTTTGGTGCAAGCACTAGTAGATATGAGACATTGAAGTCTTTTCAATCTTTGTTTATTGTATCACCATTACTTTCTTATTTATTTGAAATTTAAATGAGTTTATATTTCATAATGGTCTTTTGGAATTAATAAAATATTCTAAATTAAATTAATATATTCTAGACATGTATTAAATTATACTCTTTATCATATAAAATTATATATAGTTTTCTATCAGTGTAACCCTTGCACCTCCTTTTGGTGCAAGCACTAGTAGATATGAGACATTGAAGTCTTTTCAATCTTTGTTTATTGTATCACCATTACTTTCTTAGTTATTTGAAATTCAAATTAGTTTATATTTCATAATGGTCTTTTGGAATTAATAAAATAGGTGGATCAATATTTTGTTCATTTTGTAAAATAAAAATTAAATTTTTACTAATTTTTAATTCAAACATAATTTTATGAATTCTAAATATTATGATTGTGATTTTCTAAATAGTGTTTTTCCAATAAGGTAGTTTGTGGATCTATATGAGGTTTTCCTTCTTTTTCCTTAAATCTTAAAATATATTAAGGTAAAAGTCTTATTGTAAGTACTCATTTTGAACAATTTTCATAATCAAACATGTTACTATAATCTAAGTAATTAAAATGATGTGTAATCTCAAGTGTAATATATTAAATTTTTCTAATCATCATTACTCTAACAATAGTAAAAATGGAGTAGACAACTACAAATAGTGGACATGAATGTATATTAAATTGTAAAAAATATTAAACTAGAAAGATATTTTTATGAGAAGATATAGGTAACAACATAAATTTGTTAGATTTTGGGAACTAACATAATATGATTGTTATATTATGTGAACATATATGTCACAAGATAAATATTGTACAATTTAATATTTAATAAATAAAAAGAAATGTAGCTAGCAAACCAATTATATTCAAGCCTTATAAGAAGTGAGAGAAGTTAAAGTTCATATTGGAAGGTAGAAATAAAATGAATTATGGAGTTTAAATGCATATCAATATGATTGAGAAGAGTGTATAATTGATTTTATGTTATCTTTGTATTTTTACAAACATAAAGCATATTCGAAAAAACTTCAAGGTGTTATCTTTTTCAATTTAACTTGGTGTATGTTATTCCTAGAGTGTCAAAGATATTTTAAAGAGAAAATATTTCTACATGGATATTAGACTTGAACCCTAACCTTAAATAATTAAACTTAAGCCTTAACCAAACCCTAATACTACTGCTAACCCTAAACCTTAATCCTACCCATTACCCTAACCCTAACCCCAATCCTAACACTAACCCTAAACCCTAAAAAAATCAACACCCTAACTCAAAGCATAATCCTAGCCCTTACCCTAACCTAAATCCTAAGTCCAAATTGGATAGAAAATACAAACCCTATACCTATCCCTAACCCTAACTATGGCATAAATGTAAACCCTTATTCTAACCCTAAAGCTAACAGTAATTTCAACCATTTTATAAACCTAAAGCTAAACCATAATCCTATTCCTAAACCTAAAACCCTAATATTAAATCTAAAACTCTAATCCTAACCATTAACCCTAAACCTAACATTATCAATGACCATGATGTAAACCCTTAACCGTAACCCTAACAATATCACTAACAAAGATGTAAACCCTAACCCTAGTCATAATCCTAATTGTAATCCTAATCTCAATGTTAATCTTCAAGCTTAACCTTAATAAAAACCTAAATATAACCATAATACTTACAATGATGTAAAACCTAACTCTAAAAATAATCTTATCCTAAACACAAAATTCTAATCCTAATTGTAACCCTAATAACTATTTAATAATAATCATTATGTAAACCCTTACCCTAATCTGAATTATAACCCTTAACCCTAATCTTAAAACCAATCAATAATCCTAACCCTATTCAAAATCCTAACTCTAACCATAATACTAACCATGATGTAAACCATAACCTAACAATAATATTATCCTAAACCCTCTACCCTTATCCTAATAGTTACTCTAAATTCTAACCCTAATAACCATAATACTAACTTTGTTGTAAACCCTTACCCTAACTATAATTTTAACACTAACCCTAACCCCAACTATACAACTCGCCATGATGTAAACCTTTACCCTAACCACACCCTAATCCTAATCCTAATCCAAACCATTACCCTAAAACACTAGGTAACCCAAATATTAAACACTAACCCTTACTATAATCCTAATCCTAATCCTAAATGAGAACATAGCTCAAAACATAAACCCATCTCTAATTTGACCCTAACCAGGACATAAACCTAAGCCCTTTTCAAAACCCTAACCCCAACCACAATTCTGACTATGATATAAACCTTAATACTAAGTGTAATCTTAGGTCATAATCATAATCTTAAACCCTAAACCTTATTCTCGATTATAACTCTAAATTCTAACTCTAATAACCATGATATGAACTATTATCCTAATCATAGTCCTAACTCTAACCCTAACTTTAATCAAAACCATATCCCCAATTATAAAACTAATCAAGATGTAAACCCTTAACCTAAACATAATCCTAATCCTAACCTTATACCCTAATCCTAGCCCTATACCCTAATCCTAACCCTAACCCTAAACCTTAATCCAAATATGAAGCCCTAACCCTAACCATAATCATAATCCTAAACAAGATCATAAACCTAACCCTAATCCTAACCATGTCATAAACCTCAACCATTTTCCAAACTCTAACCCTAAACACTAATCCTAATCAAGACACTATTTAGCATAATTCCAACCATTATATAAACCTGGTAAACTTAACCGTTATCCTAAACCTAAACCCTAAACCTCGATCCTAACTCTAAATCCTGGCCCTTGATCCTAATCCTAAATCCTAACCCTAATAGAAATCATAACTCTAACCATGATGCAAATCCTCGCCATAACCTTAATCCTAACCCTAATCAAACCTTTGCCCCTAATGAACTTCTAAACCCCAATCCTAATCAAAACCCTCACCCTCACCCTAACCATAACCCTAATTCAGTATAATTATACATTAATTTATAAAACATCTTCTATGTTGTGTCACGACTACTATTAGCTTATATGTATTTTAATTTATATATAAAATACGCCAAGAGATATCCTCAGTTTAATGTGAAACTAAATCGCACTTTCTCAAATATTTAATAAGAAGACAAACGGTGAAAGGTTGCATTTTCATCACCATTGAGGGCACAAAAACTATCAACCTATAGAGAGAACTAGGGGAAGGGCACCAGTAGTGATCCCAGTTCCAATAACCATTTAAATGGACCAATAGTGAGTAGTTTTCACATGTATCAATAGTTGATTGCTACTCTCAATTGTAGCATTCTTTGAAGAAGATTTGTCATCTTTTTTGGTATTTTTTTTGTAGCACTTATCGTACTATGTTCTTCCTCGAATTCAACTACAAAGAGATACTTGTAGGTCCTTTGTTCATTCAACATTGCATGTTCTACTTCTATTTTGGCTTCTTAGAGTTGTTCTTTCTCCACATGAGGGTTTGGGTATATGGCCTTCTAAGTCATTTTTAGCTTTTTTGGCCCATTTGTGTACCACTACTAAAAAATTTGTGCACCACTACTAGGACATTTGTCCACAAGCACTAACAATTTTGAGTGGATAGTTATAGGACCATCTTCAAGCGGGCATCAGACGACACTTTGAAATGACCACTTTTTGACCCTTTCGCTCATAACAAATTCCAAAACGTACATCGTTAATACTCAGAAGCTGAAACCTTAATTTTAAGCAATTAAGTTGCATATGGAGACAACAACAAAAAACATGGAAATCATGTATGCCATTTAGAATATGTAAATGTGCTATAACCATTACTAATGCCCTTCTCTAACAATCTAACCAAAAATTTTACAAAATATTGAAACAACGAACCCTTCCCTAACCATCTAACCAAACCTTTGACAAAATATTGAAACAACAAATTTCTTAGCGAGAATGTCGTGGAAATTAAAACTCCCACATAGATTTTATTAGATGTTTTTGAAACCTCGGTGAAGTTATGTAAGTTTGTTTGCCGGAATTGGGGCAGAATTGGAAGCGCCACTTCCACTTTTGGGGAAAATCTGTCATTTGGTTCGCCAAAACACAATTCTAGTTTTTGACTTGAAAATCCAAATTTGGCTAAAAAATGAGGGGCACCATCTTCCCACCCAATAGGTGGAATTAGATTTCAAATGCAGGTTTTTTTTTTAACCCCATTTTATAATCCGTCGGGTCTGTGGGTATTGGTGAAATTGGGGCTGAATACAGTTTTGCAGATTGCATACGTGGAATGGGGTTTGCGATGATCTCCGTCGGGTTGTAAAAGTGCATGCATAGGTGGCAGGATGTCTCTCGGATAAAGTTGAATCAAGATGCTTGAATGAATCCCCTATCCCTAGAGCGAATTCCCCTAACCAGTCTGTCTATCCAAGTGTTGTTTGGCAGCTCAAGATCAGTACAGATCTCCAAATAGAGAAAGAGGGGTCGAGCATTTAATACAGAGCTCCTCATGCCTCTCCATTCAAAGATGAAAGATTCATTTCATGGTTTAGCTCTTTAGTAGTGGAGAATGGGGTTTGCGAAACTAGTGATCTCCGTCGGGTTGTAGGGTTTTCCAAAAAGGCATCGTCACTCTGCACCATTATTGTTTTGGGTTTCACCGATGTTTCTTCTTTGGGTTTGCAGGTATTTTATTGCTTTTGTTTGTTCTCTGATTTGGTGCAATAGAACGAGGATTAGGGTTTGAGAGCGTAAAATGGGCTCTAACCCTCATTCTATTGCACCATTAACTATAAATGTTCTTATATGGTACTGTCTATATATATATATATATATATATATATATATATATATATATATATGGTCTTCCCCTAAGCAAGATCAAGTTACTACTTACACCGTTGAGCTTATTGATAATCAAAATAACCTTACTACACTTGCACTTTCCAAAGATGATACTTCCAGATGAGTATATCCTATTGTACAATGTATATTGTCTTGTTAATTTTTTGAATTTAACTGTGTGAATAATTTGTATCATTAATATTTCAGATCATGTTCCATGATCCACCATGCAGATATGAATTTAATTGTGTGAACAATTTGTGCCATAAATATTTCAGATCATGCTCCATGATCCAAAAAGTCCATGGTAAACAATGTTCAGGATCCTGGTGATGGATTATGGAGCATGATCTGAAACATTCATGGTAAAATTGTTCAGGATCTTGGTGATGGATTATGGAACATGATCCCAAAGATTCATGGTAAAAAATAGTTCACATAGTTGGATCCAAAAGCTATCAAGACATATTTTCATGAACATTGGAAATTTCAGGCATCTATGATGTATTTTCTTAATTGTTTATTCATCTCAGTATGCACATATCTTTTTATATTTAGTTTTATTTTCTTGTATATCTATACAATGACAAATGACAAGATTTTGTGTGTACAGTAAGATTTATTTTCTTAATTTTTTACTCATCTTAATATAAATACATCTTTATATATTTAGTCTTATTTTCTTGTTTATACATAGTTTTCAATGAGTGACTTATTTACCACATTATCACATTTATTTATACACCTATCTTCATAGAATTGTTAGTCTTTTAGATCTAGCTGTTTGTCTATATTGAGACATTTGGACAATTGTAAAATTGTCCCTTTCTTTTCAAAAATTCAAATTCAAATTTTAGATACCTAGCTTCATCCACATTTTTTTGTCTTCAATTGACCTAACACCTTTTACATGGTTTGATGTTTTTCTTGTATTTAAAGACAATTAAGACAATTTAATATAACCATCAAGTACAAGCAAGGAATCATTTGGATTTATTTCATCCTATGACATTAAAAAGCAATTAATAGAAGCACATCTCAAATGTACACTAATAGGGGTTCTAAATATGCATACTAGAGCCCTTCTCTTTGTTTTCAATTTTTGGTACATATTTATAGGGGTTGACCTTGGAGAACGTGTCTTCTCATGACACAATGATAATCATTAAAGGTATTTTTAATTATTGTCAACTCCATAGATATTAGAAGGCCTGGGGTAGATAGTGAACTATCTAGCAAGTTGAAGAGTAGAATATCACTATTATAAGAATGAACTAAAACCTAAAGGACTAATTTGTGTACAAAAAACAACATGAATGCATACAGATGATTTTTTCTAGCTTGCCTCAATCCATCTCTGAAATGCACTAGCCTGAACTCATTTGCATCACTTCCCCAATATCTGGGATCCCTGTGCATTGATATTATATCTACAACAACATTCACACCCTTGGGAACTGTAAAATCATCTCTTAATTTTAAGTCTTTGAATACCCGCCTCATGATCCCTACTCCAGGTGGGTACAATCTCAGTGTCCCATTGAGTATCATCCCAATCTGTCAAAAAAATAAATTTTCTAAATTAATTCAGAAATGTTTCTCTTGGGAAAGTTCCCTTACCCAAAATTTGTTAATCATACTTACAATTTTGAGCTTTCCTAAACAATCCATGGTGGGATTAGTGTTTCCACATATTGCAATGGCTTATTCATAGGCTTTTTGTTGCCAATCCTGGTGGAGTGCTAGAAGTAATATTGCCCATGATAGCAAAAAACTGGTGGTTTCTCTACCTGCCAAGAAAAATGTTTTGCACTCATCCATCACTTGCTGTGTTGTGTATCTGAAATTATTGTCATCTGAAGAAAAATTCTCTATTTCAAAGAGCATCAAGCCAAGAAGATCATCCCCAAATGATCCACTCTCTTTTCTTTTCTTTATCATGTGTTTCAGTTTGTTTTCCAATCTTCTACTCCACTTCTAAGCCTCCAGATTTGAGGGCATGGGGATATAAATTTATTGGAAAATAGAGCAATGGATTCTAATTAGTGTTTGCAATATTCAAAACAAACAAAATCCCAAATTATTCATTCTAAAGAGGAACAATTGGGTGTTCATGTTATACCTTCTACCTGGCAGCTATAGATAACAAATGTTTTGGATCATTAATTCCTCCAACCTTCTAATGTCATGGTATATTTCTTTCCCCACTTTGTTGTAGTCCACTACAACTTAGTCATCCTTTTGATGTTTGGGTAAAGGGAGAGTATCCCTAGGAAGACTATCAAATAAGAGACTCAAGGAGGGTCAGTTAACAAGAATCACCTTGTGAAGAAGGGATTCAGTGACTTGTCAAGTCAGGGAATTCTAAATTACCCTGTTGTGGATAGAAAGGGTTGGAAGACATCATCCAATTAACAGAGGAGGGGAAATTCACACTTTAGTTGTGTGCACTTTGCACCAAAGTGACCCCAAGAAGTGGCCACACAAGAAGACCATGTACAAAGGGATAGTGCATCAATAACTCATTCTTATGAACAATCTTGTTGGAATGTGCATCCCACCCATGAGTACACCTTACCTTTCTATCTCTCCAACAAATTGACCTTGTATTCACATAGGCCTAATCCATACAAATGGTATTATAGGGCTTCTCCCTATCAATTCTAATCAACACAACTCTATTCCTTATCCAACCCAAACCAAATTGAATTCCCAAGCTCCTCTCTAAGGATGTTAAATAGAGAAGGGTCAAGAAAATTCATCATCCTATGTGTTGATTAATTTTTTTCTCCTTTGAAAGGAGTCTTTGAGGATTCATAGGGAGGAAATCCCACTTACTCCAACATCTGGGAGTCCCAATCATGTATATAATAGAGGAAAATTATTAGTTTTTTTATAAAAGTGAAAAGTATCTTGTATATTAACACTCCCTACATAAATAAATCAACATGTCAAAATCAATATATCAATTATTTATATAAACATTTGTTTTGTACCATAAACAAAGAATACATTTTTTTATTGGAAAAACAATATATTAATGAAAAAGAAATATTATAATAGGTCTTCTTTTTAAGAGAGGAATCTTGAAAGAGAAAATTGACATTAAGAACTGGTACACAAAGGTATTACAATATGGAACAAATTAACTAAATTTTGGTTCAAAAGAAATATAAAATACAAATTATAGAGATCAATTTTCTCCAAAAATATCAAGAACAAACTCCAACACCATTCAATATATCAATTAAAACTCATGTTTCATGTAAATAATTGATATATTGAATGATTAAAATTAAAAAAAAACATGATTCACACATTAAATCCAACATTAATAAATTGTTTTGGTAAAACAGTGACCCCTACCATAACGAACTAGTACATTGACTCCAACACCATTTAAACATGTTCTAAACATACTTCGTATGCACAAGGAAGAGCCAGAAAAGAATAGGAAATAAACCCCAATTTCATGTCCTGACTCTCTTTTAACTTGACCTAGTTGTTCATATTCTAGATGTAATAATGAGGCCACGTGTAATGTTAGACAAAATGGAGTTGGTACACCTTGCATTTGATTTTACCTTTCGGTTGCTGCCATGGCATATTATCTTATGATGCCTTTGGCAGTCTACATTCTAGACTATTGGATATGAATCCGGGGTCAAGTTTTTCAAAGAGCTAGAATTCATTTTCTCTGTTATCTTAAGGTGTAAGACTAGGGACTCAAATGTTAATATAAGTCAGTAGAGACACTGGTAACAAAGCAGCCACAAAATATTACTAACAAGTAACAAGAAGTGATATTTTGAAATCCCACTTCCTGCAGCATCGTTTGTAGGGTTTAATTGTAATAGGGAAATATTAGAGAGGACTGTTGGAGCTCTAATTTGAATGGTGGCTATTTGAATTAGCATTTGTCGTGTATGTGAGGTACAGTTTGAAAAAGTAGTTAGTAGTAATGAGAGGATAATCTAATTAGAATATTGTAAACAATGATGGATAAAATAATATTTGAATTAAGTTGTAATAGTTGTTTTTCCCTAAATTTCTATTACCTCTTCCACTAGATCAGCT
>MU224754.1:2758442-2782227 GCA_018584345.1 Thuja plicata
ACATAGGAAAATGGGAATTTGGCGAATGATGTTCGTCAAAAGAGACACTCAATTAATTCCGTGGCGAATAAGAGTAAACATTAAAGAGAAATATGGGCGAAGAACCCGAGTACCAAACTGAAATTGCGTAATCATAGTGGCGAACGTTCCGACCATAATATGACTATTTCATAAAATCTGGGTGAACCAGTCAACTAGTTTACAGTGTTTTTTTTTGCCAATTTCTATAGCCCGATCGGGACATATTCGCCAATTGGCGAATAATCGCCACTAAAAAAATCCCTGCCATCCTATACACAAAGCCTCCACACTAATGACAAATATGTCATCTTACGAAAACTTTGTTTTAAAAGTGAAACTTAACCTAGATATACAAAATCTAATAAGACACAATAAAAATATTATTTTAAATTTCCTAAAATATCATAGACGTAATAAATATCGCTGTAGAAGCGAATCTTCCAAAACATAGTTTCAGTAAAATTTTGTTTCCTAAGCGAAGACGTAGATTCTAACCTCTAAATATTTAGCATTGTTATTCTATGCCCCAAAAATAAAATAAAAATAAATGCAGTTTCAGAGATCCCAAAGCCAAAAAAAAAAAAAAAGAATTCAAAAAAACATAGAGAAAATGAGTTACCTTGGATTTCTACAGATTCACACATGCCACCCACAGTGTGGTGTTTCTCCAAAACTGTTACATTCTCATACCCCAATTTTGCAAGAGCATAAGCAGCTGAAAGTCCACTTGGTCCTCCTCCAATTATACATATTCTAGTGCCCACTTCCATTGATGGATGAAGCTTCAATAACTTTTCCCTCTCATCCATCTTCAAATTCTGCAGAATTTCTGCTACTCAGAATGATAAAACTGCACAATACCAAGTAAAATTGTTATAACTAAACTGAGCTTTAAAACTATAATCCCAAATAAATTCAGCCCAAAATTAGGAAAAGCTCAAACAATAAAAGCAGAATTTCCAAGCTATTTTGATTAGTGAAAAAATGTCTGACCTTTGATATTAGAATTTCAGACACCCATAAAAGAGGTAATAATTATCATAGTGCCTAGAATGCAGTGAAACATGAAGAGATGTAGGCATTTTTATAGAAGGCTTATAAGACTAGAGACAAATGGTGGGATACAAGAATTTTGGCCGGCGCTTCGTAGCTCAAATGCATTTATAAAGATCAGTAAATGTTCTTGGAAAAAAATACTATTTGTGTTTTTCATAATTATTGATTTATTTATTCTGTCATTTTTCAAGTAACAGCGAAATTACAGGAATATTTTCAAGAATATCTTATTGCCGATTACAAGATGACACATTATAATCGATCTTGTATGTTTTACTCATCCATCGATAATCACGGTGGAATTTTCAAGAGAGAACGATGTTTTTGACCTTAGTGTATTTGATAAAAATTTCTAAGAGATAATCTTTTTTGAGAAATTTACTATGGGCGACAGTGGAGTTTTTTAGAGACATGTGTTATGCCCTGCATCCCTGTCCCTACATTTTGTGTGCAAAATGTTGGGTCCACCTTTTTTTTTGCTTTTTGTTTACCTTCTGTTTGCGGTTTTGCCTTGGTCTTTCTTTTCCTTTTGTTTCTTCCTCTGGGGCTTTCTTCCCCGGCGTGGTGCTTTGTTTGTTTGGTTTTCATCTTTGGGACTTCGTTCCCGGAGGTTGTCCTTCGTTGGAAACTGGATTCCAGACTCTGGGATTCTTCGTCGTGATGTTCTTAGGGATATCATCACGAGGAATCCCCAGGCCCGGAGTCCGGAGGTTTTTCTTGTCCGGAGATCGCCGGAAGGAGGAGGATTCCCCTTTTTACCGCGGGTATAAATAGAGGTCATCTGTCACTTTCACACTTACCGCGATTAAAACCTTCAAGCACTTAGAGCGAATTAGAAAGCGATTTCGAAGCGATTAACAAAGCATTTGCAGAAAGTTTATGGTAATCAACGCTCAACGATTTTCAGTCATTCTCAGGCAGGTGCAAGTGCTTCATGGTAGTGATTCTGACCGATTGACAACTCAAGATGTTGCAGAGCTCCCGCGGTAACCCTTCTTTTTCCTCTGCCTTCTGTGTTCTCAGGTTGGTAATCCTATTTTTTCGCTTCTCTGGCTTTCTTCAGTTTTCGTTTTGCTTTTGTTTGTTCGGTTTTATTTTGTTTCTCTGTCTTTTCTAGTCTTTTGTCTTCTGGTTCTGCCGCCTGTTGGTGGGTCGGCTCTACCAGAGGGTTGTCCACCCTCTGTGCAGAAGTTGTTTGCCTGTAAATAGTGGTCTATTTTTAAATATGTAGATAATTGTACATATCTGTTTCTGCCTTGTCTGGTTTTCCCGCAGGCGTCGTCCTGCGTTGTATACTCATGTATATATGTATAATAGTTGTATATAACCCCTATATATCTCCCTGTTTCTATGTATATATCCCTCAGATCTATGTATATGCTTCCAATTGGCTCCCCAGCTGGTCGAGTCACCTCTGCTTCTGGTTTTCCGCCTTCAAACTCGCTTCGGGGCAGAAAACCACCTGTTTGAAACTCGGCTCTCAGCCGGTTTCAAATAGGCGGTTCTCTCTCTCCTCCATGAAGTATGTCAGAACCTCATTTACGTCCCATGCATGCAATCAATTCCAACCAAGTGGCTTTTCCTTTTCGCGCATTCGGATAGTTGGCTCTGCCGTCATCGTCATCACATCCATTTAATGCTAATGCACGTGGCGCCCACGTGGGTTTGACAACTTGCCTTTTCATACATCCTTGCTAACGGTCATTTCTCTGGGCCTCGGACCTCTTTCCACCATTCATCCTGTGTCCTTGCCAAGTGTGATAAAATTCCCCAGACCCAGATGTTTAATAAAATCTTAAGTTTACGATGTGTTTTGCTTTTTGGGTATCTTTGCATGGAACTAACTTTTCAGGAAAAGCAAACGTCACGGTGGTAAGATCTCCAGACCACGGAGTAACTATTTTATTTTGATAAAAATAATCTGACGGTCGCTCTGCCTTGTAGGTTCCCGGAGTTCACCTATCAAACATGTCTGAAGCATCAGCGTCATCTCTGCCTGGAAGTCCAAAACTTCCCTCAACGACCACCAGGGTAGCTGTGAAATCCAAGATGGAAAGGGCCCTAGAGAAACTACCCCTCACCATGAAGTTCATGCAGAACAACGTCATCACAGGCTCAAAGATTGAGTCCAAGGTTAAGCTTATAACCGACACTAGCGTCAGAACGTGGGCAGAGATGCAAGCCTTGGTAAAAGTGATGCACATCCAGCGACAGGCTGGAGACCAGCTAGCAATCAACGTTGGAGGCTCCAGAATCCTCCGGGCAGCCTGCTTCCCGTGCTCCGTGCAATCTTCGGAGCTTATTCTAACACTGGCTGCCAACTACAACTCTTCCGTCCGGGCCGTCATGCTCGCGGCTGCAGAACCCACAGGATACCCCACTCCTCTGGTATCCCTCGACCCAGACACATTCTGGGCAGGATTAGGAATCCCACAATTCGACAGAGCCACAATAGTTACAAGGACTGATGCCTTGGACCAGTTTACACAATTGGAGGATGCTGCCCGGGTGTACATGAATACCCACTGGCTTAAGACCCCAAAGAGGGACCCAAAGAGGATGAAGATAGAAATCCCCTACTCTGAATTCAAGGAGAGCATCTAGATGGGGATAATAGCATTAGCCCGGGTATTTGGGCAGCCCTCCGCCCAGGATTTTTCCAAATGGATGTACTATTTCCTCCTCAGCATCTCCACCAAGGGAGAATTCTTCGACTGGGTCGCAATAATCTCTAATCACGTCGACTCCCAGTTCCTCCAGCTGGACAGGAGGAAGAAGTTCTATATGTCTTCTTACGTTTTCTGGGCCCTAACACAGCAGAGGCCCCATTCCAATGGCCTACTTACAGATGGCGTGCTTGGGATTGGCCTGGAACAAAAAGCACCGTGGGACCATTTCCCACAAATTCAATGGGAGGCCAGCTTCCCCAGTTTCTGCCAGGTAAACGACTCATTCGTTTACTACCATCTACTTACCCCCACCAGGGATGCCAGATACCGCCTGTCCTTGGAGGCGATAAACTTGGTCCAAAATTATGGACATTATTATATTCAATTCCAACAGCACACATACATTAGGATCGTCGGCTTCTCCGAGAAACCCTACTTGTTGCCCAAACACTGTGGGGACAAGATCGTGCTATTGGAATACTGTAGGAAGATGATGGAGGTGCATACCCTCTTCACCCTCAAAAAGATACCCAACATTCCATTCCCAATCACCTGTGGGAATTACACCTGCAGTCTGGCCGCCGCGAAGGAGGCAGACAATGAGCTAAAAAGTTATAACTTGCAGGAATTCTATCTGGCGCGGAAGAACTTTGATCCGCATGGGAAAATAGCAACGGCACTGCCCCGGGCTTCAGAGCCCCATCATATACATATGGAGGACTTCTAGGCAGATTGCCAAGATGATGTGGAGGTGCGAAGCCGGCACTATGACAGGATGACGGCCGGAATGATGCAACTGTTGAAACTCCAGAGGTTCCCGGAGGATTTCTCGGACAACGCCCCCACCATCGACCCCCAGTACAAAGCCAAGGGGATCGATAAAATGGCTCTTCCACCGATGAATTAGGCTGCCCAGGAGGGGCCCACGATTGAGGACTTCACTCGGGAGGTGGTCGAGCGAAGTCACGCCTATTTCAAGAGGGTGTGCCCCAGGAGTACTCGCCAAGCTCCCCGACCGGCGCCAAATTTAACACCACAGCTGGGACCCAAATTGACCCCGGGGGCCGGGACTTCTTCGCAGGGGGTAGATAAGGGAAAAGGGATAGACACGACCCCTCCTATGAAAGAATTCCCTATACAGGATCAGATCAAGAAATCTGTGGTAGCCTCCCAACAGATGAGGGAGTAGTTAATAACGAGGCTGGCCACTCCCCCACTCATAGCCGGACCAATTCGTCCCTCTTCCTCCCCGTCGCTGGTATCCCTAATGGTGAAGGCAACGGGGGTGGATCCCATGGAGGTGATGGCAATAGCCGATGCGGGGCCACCTTTGATTACCTGGAGGAAGAGGAAGCACATCAGGTAGGCTAAGGTAGAGCTGGCACCAGCACCGGAGACATCCCTCCCCCGAGAAGTAGAGATCCTTTCCTCCAGTTCCCCGGAGCCAGAGAAAAAAATAGAGCCTGCAGAGGTCCCGGCCAATCCCACTCTGAAAAAGGAATTTGATGTATTTGCGGCCGATCAATTCGGGAATTTGTAGGGGGACGATACACAAGTAGGGGCAGAAGTCCCGGGGAAAGAATAAGAACATGTGGAACAAGAACCTGCACAGGAACAGGAGCAGCAGGTGGAACAGGACCAGAATCGGAGATTATCTCTGGGGCTCAAGAAATACAAGGTCCGGGAGTGGACCAACTAAATCTAGGCGAACAAATGGCATCCACTGGGGGAACCAGACCTTCAGGAATAACCGTAACCCCAGCCGCCATGTTCCAGGGGCCACTCCCGGGAGCAACCTTTGGGCAGGTTATCACAGCGGCCCAAACTCTGAATCTCGGCCTGATACCTCCCCTACTACCAACAGAGGAAGAGGCCCTGGCAGAAGAAGAACAAGAAGAAGAAGAGAAGCTCGAAGAAGAAATCCCCGAAGAAGCCTACCAAGGTTCAGACCCAGCAATAGACATACAGGGAAAGGCTGAGGAGATGGAGATCGAAGAAAATGTTGCTGCAAAAAAGGATGAGCCAGGGAGGACGGATGAGGTCCATGCCACCGAGGAATCGTAGCCACAAAACACCAGGGAAGAATCAAGGGAACAAATTCTGGCAGGAAGGCCACCCCTCCCCCCTCAGTGGCTGGTAGAGAGTAGGAAAATAAAGGCTCAGTCCGCCCCTGTGACTCCTCTCTCCTTAGCGGAAATGATGGCCCAAGCCCAGGCCCCGCCAAAGGCCAAGAAAGCCCGAACAGTTCATACTCTTTGAACTACGCCGGGCAGAGAAACAGTTGTCGTTTTGGCAACACCTCCCCCAGACGCCGATGAAGCAATCGCAGATCCCGTAGACTACAATGTTGCAGAGGTATCCCTAGGAAAAAGGGGAAAGTAGGGTGAGGTAGATTTGCTGAAGGAGGCAGTGAGGGAAGTGGAGGCCCGATATGAAAAGGAAGCCCAGAGGCTCAAGGCTGAAAAGGAAAAGAACGCAAACCTTATGGGGTTGCTTACTGAGCTGGCTCGCCCAATCAACGCCGCCCCTCTGGAGGCCTCCACCTTAGAAGAATTACCGCAGAGTGACATAGACTCCCTGCGAATGATGAAAAAGAAAGCCCAGGCAGTGGACGAGTGGGTCTCCCTACAGATAGGAAACACCCAGCGTTTCCTGGTGTCCACCCTCCCAGATCTATATACGGCCTGGCAAGTTATTCATCAGGCGGAAGTGTTTATTGAGCAGTGGGAGGGTGATGCCGAAAATTACCACGCATGGAAGGTGGAGCTTGAAGAGATTCTTACCTTGGGAGAGGATATGATTTCCGAATCCAAAATTCTGGGTGAAGAATCATTTGATTTTCTAAGAACTCAGCACTCCAGATTTGACCTCACATTGGAGGTAACCAAGCAACTGGTAGGGTCCTTACAAGATAAGGTAAATACGGTGAAGTATTCTTCTAATTTATATAAGTCTTTTGTAATAAAGGCTTTCGGGGTTGATCCCCTTAGCACAGATATATGTACCCCTGAAGATTCAGTTTTGGGGAGTTTTGATGAAATAATAAAATCCCGGTATCAATCCCCGGAGGGGATAGATGGGGCCCAGATGGCAAAACTAACCAGCATGATACTTAAGGGTCATGACGCTACAAGAATGGCAGATGAATTCAAAGAAAATGTTCCAGACCTAGGGGAACAAGTTGAAGTGGCCAGGCACAGAAGGGCCAGCCTGAAGGATGTAGATGAAGATGGCATTTCCCGCCTCCTCCAAGCTTTCAATGATAATAAGCAACCCTGAGCTTTTTCCAGAGGCGGTTAATAAAGGTTGTCAGAGGGTAGTTGGCCACATCAAGGGGCGTCGGCTCGGCAGTTGGTTTTCTGACAGGGTGGTCTTCTCGAGGTGCCGCTCAGAGGTACACCTGGCACATTGGAGACAGGGCACCACATTTCCCATTTATGAGGCATGTAGCCTCGGTCCCCGGGGGGACCTACTTTCTTCTTCTTCCTTTCTGGCTCTCCTCCCGAGGCTGATTCTTCTGCTGTATATTCTTGTCTTATTCTTCTGACATGGCAGACCTATTCCGTCTCCAGATCTTTTGTAGGGTGGCGCAGGTAGTACCGGCCCCCATATATTGTATTTTATTGAGACAATGTAAAATAGGGTTAGGGTTACAAGAGTTGCATAAATAGCCAAACCGCCCCATTTCCAAGGGTTGGAAAAATTGATGATTTTGTTTTCCATGATAATAGCAAAGGAATTTCTCATTTTAGTTACAGAGCTCAATGCTCCATTGTTCCGTCCTCAATAGTTAGATGCTCCCTTGGAGCCACCGTTGTATCACGCACCAGTGCTTGCTGGAAGGAATATTAATAAAGAAGGAAGAATTCTCGGCAATGATGTCATTGGCATTCCTACTTCTGAGTTAATGGTATTTCATGTTTTAATGTTCCTTATGTCTTCTACTCTGATATGTTAAAGTAGATTAACGACCTCTTTGCTCCCGCTACTGATAAAATGCTAGCTGATGGTTATGTATTTCTTCGGTATTTAGTATAATCTATCAGAGTATTATTGATGTTCCGGACATTTCAGCATGACTACAGTTAGATGAAATGCTTCTAACCCTGCAGGATCTTTTTTTCATTTTATTTACTAATTATAGAATGCTAGGGGAGACCTTACTTTATTGAATCTCTGGAGATGATGAGTTGAAGAAACCAACTATCCCCCTCAAAAATAGTCACTTCTCCCAACCAAGCACCGCACCGTCGTGACCCGACACCCAGGTACTTGAAGTCCCAGAGGATTTATTTCCCCCGGACAACCTTTGCAGGCGGAGTTGGCCGGTTTCCCCGGAACCCGATGACAACTTATGACTGTTGGCGGACCCGGTCAGCAAAACCCCGTCAACAGAAACTGGCACTAGAAGGAGGGCATGAACTCATCCCCTTCCCAAGACTCTAATTTTACACCTCCTGAGGGTTCCCCGAGTCATAGTTTTAGGAGACAAGCCTTCAGTGGGATTGGATCTTTCTCCCCAGTGAAATTTGAAAGAATCCTTAGGTCTACCCCGAATCCCAGAAGATTCGTCGAACTCGAGCCCCCTGCTCGAAAGAAACAGACCTCGAAAATCATGCCAGCCACTATTGTCTGGGGATCTACCATACCTCCGAACACCCAAACTTCTCAGATAATTTCGGGAGCCAGTACCCAAACTACCCAACATATAGTTTCCCCGATGGCTGCATATTTCAGAAACACCGGGTCCCCAATGGGCACTTTTCTGGGCGTAACCAATGATTTACCCTCTCACCCGGAGAAGATCTACCCACGATATGAGCACTTAGGCTCACGAACCACGGAAGAACACTTACAGGCATACAAAGATGCCATGAACTGACACCGGATCCAACATGAAGATGTTGTGACTCATATGTTCCCCTTGTCCCTAGGACAAAGCGAGTTGAACTGGTACCTTAACTTGCCTGCCAACTCCATCAACACTTGGCAGGACATGGAGGATGCCTTCCTAGCTGCCTTTCACGTGCATGTGGACCCAGCCTGGTCCCACAACCAGTTCATCTCCATCAGAAAGGAACCCAATGAACCTCTTGCAGCATTCAACCATAGGTTCCAGCGCGCCCTGAAGCGGTGCACGGGCCCCTTTATTCCATCCCCAAAAGTAACCATACAGACCTATCTTAACACGATGGATCCCTTCGTTGCCACTCTCCTTTGGAGAACAACTGCCACGGGTGACCGGGACACCTTGGCAAAAGTCTACAACCTGGCCCTAGAGCTATCCCGCGGTCTCAACAAATCCCCAGGCGGGATTGGGCAGAGCATGCCTTTCAACATGATCCCTGGCGAAACTGCATATTCTAGGGGATACAACCCCAATCTGGCAATAGGTGCCCCCTCAGTGGTGATGAATCCTCTGCCACCCTTGGCTGACCAACAGGCATGATATGTTTACCTAGCCCAGACCCAAATGACACCAGGTCTGGAAGTCTTCCCTTGGAATCAGCCGCAGCAGGCACAACAATCTCAAACACAACCATCCAGAGTGCCCTTCTTCCAGTCGTCTGCGGCTGGAGGATTGCCGCCCTAGACTCCGGCTAATACTGTTGTCTTCCCGGGAAGCCCGCAACAATCACAACCGTCACATTGTGACGTAAACACTCAGTTGACCGCCGAGGTCGAATCCCTCCAGCGAATGTTGTCCACTCTGACTATGGACATGGGCTAACTGAAGGCAGGGTCCTACGCACCCTAGAATTCAAATTTCCAGAGGGGAAATATTTTCTCCGGCCAATGAAACAACAATGCCGAAGGAAGAAACTTCAACAACGGGTCTAGGCCCAATCAGCAATGGAATAATAACACGAACACCGGAGGCCCGCCTCCGAACCAAAACACCAACCAAAATGGTGCTGGACCATCACATTTCACACCAGTCACAGACTTCCAGCCCATGACTAACTAGTGTAGATTACACAATACGGGTTCACACAATGAGGTGAATTGCGCTACTTTGGAGAAGGTCATCATGATCTCCCAGCTGGACAAGCAGCAGTCGCATGACGCTCCCCCTCCAGAACCTCCTGTCCAAGAGCCAACCCATAGTGCCTTCACCTGTGATACCATATTCTTCAGAACTTCCAGGGAGGATGAAGAAGAATCTGAACTACAGGGATTCTTTGATGAATCTATCCCACCTTTCGAGGCCAACGCCTTTACCAACCCGCGGACTCCATACAATACTCGAAGCCAGGCTGGTAAAGGACTAGCTTACACGCCCACACCTCCTACCAAAGATACTCCTCCTCCCTGGAATAATGCAACTGATCGACCCATCCCTCCAAAAGGTCCTAGCTCTAACCAGGCAAAAGACCTCACCGAGGAACATCACCCGTTCCCGGGAGGAAGATTCGATATCATGAAGGCGTTAGAGCAGACCACCACCTCCATGACCTTGATGGAGGTTCTGCTAAACTATCCCAAGAAGAAGAAGTCCCTTCTGAAGCTCTTAGGAAACCCGGAAGCCGTCAGTCGCCCACCCAAGACTGTCTCATTCGAAGATGCCAACGCGGCTGTCTTCCGAGGGAATAATGAGGATCCTCCCTTCTTACTAGGCCTGAATATCCACGGAAAAAATATACAGAATTGCCTAGTAGACTCTGGAGCTTCGGGTAACATCATGCCCTTGTCCATTTGTCAGAAGCTCGGATTCCACCCCACCCCATCTAATGGCGCAGTGATCCAGCTGGATAAGACTGCTGTAAAAATGGTGGGGGAGTTGAAGAACGTCCGGATACATCTTATCTAGGACCCCAGGATAGCCAGCATCATCGATATCCAAGTGGTGGACATCCCAAAGACTTATGGGATGTTACTAAGTCATAATTGGTCTAAGTCCTTGAATGGATACTTTTCGACTGACTTCACCCACTTATGGCTTCCATGGGAGGGAGAATCCAATAAGATCTGGGTCGAAAGCGAACCCTGGATGAAACAGGCCCTTACCAAAGTTGGGAGGGTCAACGAGGTCTTTTTCTCAGAGACTTCTCTGGGGGTGTACCGACCTCTTGAAATCTTAACATTCGATTTCATCCCCAGAGAAGGCCCCGCAGTGCTACAGAGAGCCCAAGACCTTGAAGGAAAGATGAGAACTGAGGTAGATTCTCAGGGTGCCACGGCGACCCTTGCCACACTCCTGTCTGGCACTTGGTGCCAACTGCACTACCAAAAACATTCAGAGCTTGAGTGTGGGCCATGCCTCTCGATCACTAATCAGCAACTGGACACCTTCCGAAATAAACATACAACTGATTCCCCGGGACCTAGTACTCCTATGGGATGCGCTCCTTTGGTGCCATTCCCTGGGGAATCCCAAGTCAAAACACCTCCAGAGGTAAATTCTACTTTCACGCCGGTAGTCCCGGGAAGAATCCCTAAGTCTCCCAGTGATAATCCAAAGAAAACTCCCCCTCTCCGGCCCCAGGTTACAAACAATGACTTATGGACCCTTAAGTTTGATGGGTCATGATCCAAACAAGGCTGTGGGGCTGGGGTAGAGTTAATAAACCCACGAGGGAAGTCCTTCCTCGCGTCCTACAGGCTACAGTTCAACTGTACAAATAATGTCACAGAGTACGAGGCTTTGGTCCTTGGACTCTTATTCGCACTAAGGAAAGGTGTCACCCGCCTCCGGGCTTTGGGTGATTCAGAGTTGATTGTTAAACAAGTCTGGAGTCAATACACATGTCATGACAAAAGGCTGGCCGCATACCGCAACCAGGCTTGGAGCCTTATCAAATATTTTGATGCCTTTCGTATTGACCTCATTCCCCGGCAACGGAACTATGTCCCGGATGCCCTCGCCGTTTCTGCCAGCACACTTGAGCCAATGGCCGGCTCGCGACTCTAGAGATTTTCAGTTGAGATGGTCCCCAACCCCTCCATCCCAGATAATGTCACCCACTTTTAGGTTTTCGAGGATGATCAACACATCCTGGCCTTCATGGTGAATGTTGGTGTCTTTGAAGATCAGATAGTGGAGGAACGAGATCATGACGATACTGGGTAGGGTGATGAAGACGATGGGATCATGGATCTTCCCACTAACACCATCCCAAAGAGGATGGTTGTGCTAGAACGAATCTTTGACTTGGACCCTTGGGCCCGTGAGAAGGTGTCATCCTCCCCTAAGGGAGGGAAGTTTGAGAAGATTAACATCGGCCAGCCCGGTGAAGAAAAGATCATTCATATCGGTACCTCCTGTTCCCCTGGGGAAAAGTAGAAGATTCTCACGGTTATCCAAGAATACATCGACGTAATTGCCTGGGGTTATGAAGACTTAAAAACTTATGATACATCTATCATGACCCATACTATTCCCCTGAAACCTGATGCTAAGCCCTTCCGGAAAAAGCAAAGACCAGTCAACCCCCTGATAGAGCCTCTGATTTGCCAAGAGGTAGAAAAATTGTTGTCGGCTCAGATAATCTTCCCAATCTGACACACTACGTGGGTTGCCAATCTGGTCCCTGTAAGGAAAAAGAACGGTGAGATCCGCCTTTGTGTGGATTTTTGAAACTTGAACAAGGCCTCCAAAAAAGATAATCATCCTCTCCCTTCATTAGATGAAGTGTTGCAGATAGTGAATGGATCCCAGATGATGTCCTTCTTAGATGGATATTCGGGATACAACCAGGTCATGGT
The DNA here is from genome assembly GCA_018584345.1 of Thuja plicata. NCBI lineage: Eukaryota > Viridiplantae > Streptophyta > Pinopsida > Cupressales > Cupressaceae > Thuja > Thuja plicata. Next base: position 2,770,895 of record MU224754.1, read on the forward strand.
CAAGTACGAAGACAAAGAGAAAATAGATTTTACCACCAAGTGGGGAACATTTGCGTACAGGAGAATTCCTTTTGGTCTGATCAATGCAGGGGCTACATTTCAGAAGGCCATGGACATCGCGTTCGAGTGCCTTGTGAATCGGTGCATAATCATCTACATGGATGATTTGACCATCTTTTCCCGGGATAGGCGTGATCATCCCGCCCACCTCGCTCAGATCTGCGAGAGATGTCGCCGGTATGGAATATCCCTCAACCCCAAGAAATGCATATTCGGGGTCACCGAAGGAAAGTTGCTCGGGCATATTGTCTCTGAGAAGGGTATATCCATAGACCCTGATAGAGTCGAAGCATTGTTAAATTTACAAATGCCTGGCAGCAAGAAAGAGATGTTGTCCTTCTTCAGCAAAATCAAATTCGTCTGGCGGTTCATCACGGGATTCGCAGAGATAGTTAAACCACTTAATGAGATGATGAAGAGGGATACCAAGATTGAGTGGAGTCCTGAAGCAAAATGGGCGTTCACCTAGATCAAACAGACAATAACAGAAGCACCCGTCCTGGCTAGTCCAGACTATTCCCTTCCATTTTACATTTACTCGTTTGCTTCGCCGCATTCTGCTGCGGCATTGTTGACCCAAAAGGTTGAGGGAGAGGAATAATCAATAGCTTTCATGAGTTCCCCCTTCAAGAATGCTGAAGTCTGATATTCACCACTGAAAAAATAGGCCTTTGCTCTAGTTCAGGCCGTGAAGAAATTATGGCATTATATTCTCCAAAGAAAAGTACATGCTATCATTCCAGACTAGGCCGTCAAATCTTTGCTGATGCAGAGTGAATTGGGTGAGAGACAAAGGAAATGGATGGCCATCCTCCAAGAATATGACTTAGAAATTCAGCCCATGAAAATAGTCCAGGGCCAAGGACTAAGTCGGGCGATGGCAGAAGAGACTCTCCGCATAGAATACCAAACTTACACAGTGGATTCCATCACCCAAGACCCCTGGTATACCGATTTGGTATACTTGTTACTAAACAACAAATGTCCAGAGGGGTTACCTCCCCACAAATGTCGTGCTCTGCGGATGAAAAGTGCACACTTCATGATCAAAAACTCCGCGCTTTACCGCAGAAATTATGAGGGAGTGTACCTCCGGTGCATTGACAGAGACCAAGCTGTAAGAATAATCGACGAATTCCACAGATAGTTTGGAACTGAGCATGGCTCAACCGATGCCACTGCCCATCAGATCCTTCAGGCCAGATATTATTGGCCCTGTATATTCAGAGATGTTTACGCTCATGTCAGGAAATGCCATACTTGTCAAACCGCAGCACATCGTGAATGTAACCCAGCTATGCCTCTACAACCAGTCTACGAGGCTAGGCCCTTTGCCCAGTGGGCATTCGATTTCATCAGGAAAATCAACCCCAACTCGTCTGCCAACCACCGATACATCCTTACTGCTACTGATTACTGCACTCGATGGTCTGAAGCTATACCTTGCAAAAATAACACGGTGGACGTAGTTATCAAGTTCTTGGAAGAAAACATCATCACAAGGTTTGGAATGTCCTTTGCTTTAGTATGTGACAATGGTCTGGCATTTTCTTCGGCATGACTACTTGAATGGACCTACAATCGAAAGATCACACTGAAGTTCTCCAGCAACTATTATCCCCAGGGAAATGGCGTTGTTGAATCAACAAACAAAAATCTGCTTGAAGTGATCAAACACCTATTAGAACAGAATCCCCAGGATTGGCACCAAAAGTTGAAATTCGCCCTCTGGGTAGATCGCATTCGTATTAAGGCCGCCCTGGGAACATCCCCATTCCATCTGGATTATGGTCAGAACTCTGTGTTCCCAGTCAACTTACAGATCCCAGTTTTACAGTTTATGTAGGAATTTAACAACAGGGACAATATCATGGAGGTTCGGCTCTTGAATCTGGTACGAATGGAGGAACAGCGAGACGCAGCCCTTGAACATTTTGCGCGTCATCAAGTAGTGGTAAAAAGATGGTTTGATAGGAGAGCCCAGTATAAGGCTTTTCAGATCTCAGATCTGGTCCTGTTGTGGGACAAGGCCCGAAAGAAGAAAGGAAAACATACCAAGTTCCAACGGCTCTGGCTTGGACCATACCTCATCTCGAAAATCTGCGGGGCAAATACTTACCGCCTTAACACCCTGACTGGGGAACCTATCGCACTGCCCGTTAATGGACAGTTCCTCAAACACTACTTCAAGTAGGGTAAATTTATCCAAAGTTGTATTATATGTAAAGCCTTCTACTTGTAAATATCTCTTCTGGGTGTCTCGTTGCGAGGCGCCCTGCCTTGTAAATAGCCTTGTCGACTGTCCTCCGGGACAGTCCCCTTTTGGTCATTTTTGTTTTCGTCTTTGGTTTCCTTTCGGTCCCAGTGTTTTGTTCTATCTTGCAAGAATTGGAATGCTTCGCATAACTCTGGCCTCCGGTGCAATGTCTATGGCATGGTGAACTTTAGAATCTATCCTTAGCACGGTGGGGTCGACCGGGTCTTCAGGGTTGTTTTACGAGTTATGGCACATTTTGAGTGATCTCCATTGGGTGTTGTCCCCGGGAGTCTGGCAATCAGTGAACGCAAATAATATAAGGAACAAGTAATCGGACACACTGAGGATAGATCGGCTGTACTCATTGGTTGACCCAGGTCTGAAACTTTAAAGAATTATTCCCGGGTCTGGAGCTTTATCCCCTCTTCAAATATCTAAGCATAGGTGGATAGGTGAAAGAAGTACCGCCATTAAAATTAGCTAAGCTCAAGCTTAATGGTGAAAGAAGTACCGCCTTCCCCACCCAGAAATAAACAAAATAACAAGAGGAAAAGTGGGGTAAAACTCCGGTCTCCGGGGGAAGCAAGCGAATGGATGACTGGTTCGATGCGACTAGTGCCTCTTCTCTATTTCTCCCAGAGGTCATCGGCTTGATTTCCTTCCAAAGCACACATGACACCACTGATGAATGCCTAGGGACTAATTCCCGCATAGTTGGATTCTCTTAGATATGTTGCTCTTTTCCTGTTAGACACCCCGATGGGTGGCTTGTTCCTGTTTTGCTAACCCGAGATTCTATAGTTCTCGAATGCACCAAGGCATTCATCTCAGGTAGTCGCCATTTGTTATGCCCTGCATCCCCGTCCCTACATTTTGTGTGCAAAATGTTGGGTCCCCCTTTTTTTTTTCTTTTTATTTGCCTTCTGTTTGCGGTTTTGCCTTGGTCTTTCTTTTCCTTTTGTTTCTTCCTCCGGGGTTTTCTTCCTCGGCGTGGTGCTTTGTTTGTTTGGTTTTCATCTCCGGGACTCCGTTCCCGGAGGTTTTCCTTCGTTGGAAACTGGATTCCAGACTCCGAGATTCTTCGCCGTGATGTTCTTAGGGATATCATCACGAGGAATCCCCGGGCCCGAAGTCTAGAGGTTTTGCTTGTCTGGAGATCGCCGGAAGGAGGAGGATTCCCCTTTTTACTGCGGGTATAAATAGAGGTCATCTGTCACTTTCACACTTACCACGATTAAAACCTTCAAGCACTTAGAGTGAATTAGAAAGCGATTTCGAAGCGATTAACAGAGCATTTGCAGAAAGTTTATGGTAATCAACGCTCAACGATTTTCAGTCATTCTCAGGCAGGTGCAAGTGCTTCGTGGTAGTGATTCTGACTGATTGACAACTTGAGCTGTTGCAGAGCTCCCGCGGTAACCCTTCTTTTTCCTTCACCTTCTACGTTCTCAGGTTGGTAATCATGTTTTCCCACTTCTCTGGCTTTCTTCAGTTTTTGTTTTGCTTTTGTTTGTTCAGTTTTGTTTTCTTTCTCTGTCTTATCTGGTCTTTTGTCTTCTGGTTCTACCGCCCGTTGGTGGGTCAGCTCTACCAGAGGGTTGTCCACCCTCTGGGCAGAATTTGTTTGCCTGTAAATAGTGTAAATAGTGTAAATAGTGGTCTGTTTGTAAATATGTAGATAATTGTACATATCTATTTCTGCCTTGTCTGGTTTTCTCGCGGGTGTCATCCCGCATTGTATACTCATGTATATATGTATAATAGTTGTATATAACCTTTGTATATCTCCCCATTTCTATGTATATATCCTTCAGCTCTATGTATATCCTTCCGGGTGGCTCCCCAGCTGGTCGAGTCACCTCTGGTTCTGGTTTTTCGCCTTCAAACTCGCTTCGGGGCAAAAAAACCACCTGTTTGAAACTCGCCTCTCGGCCGGTTTCAAACAGGTGGTTCTCTCTCTCATCTATGAAGTCTGTTAGAACCTCATTTACGTCCCATGCGCGCAATCAATTCCAGCCAAGTGGCTTTCCCTTTTCGCGCATTCGGACAGTTGGCTCCGCCGTCATCGCCATCACATCCATTTAATGCTAACGCACGTGGCGCCCACGTGGGTTCAACAAATTGCCTTTTCATACATCCTTGCTAACGGTAATTTCTCCAGGCCTTGGACCTCTTGCCACCATCCATCGTGTGTCCTTGCCAAGTGTGATAAAATTCCCCAGACCTGGATGTTTAATAAAATCTTAAGTTTACGATGTGTTTTGCTTTTCGGGTATCTTTGCATGGAACTAATTTTTCAAGAAAATTAAACGTCGCGGTGGTAAGATCTCTGGACCCCGGAGTAACTATTTTATTTTGATAAAAATATTTTGACGGTCGCTCTGCCTTGTAGGTTCCCAGAGTTCACCTATCAAACATTTCTGAAGCATCAGCGTCATCTCCGCCTGAAAGTCCAGAACTTCCCTCAACAACCACCAGGGCAGCTGTGAAATCCAAGATGGAAAGGGCCCTAGAGAAACTGCCCCTCACCATGAAGTTTGTGCAGAACAACGTCATCACAGGCTCAAAGATTGAGTCCAAGGTTAAGCTTATAACTGGCACTAGCGTCGGAACGTGGGCAGAGATGCAGGCCTTGGTAAAAGTGATGCACATCCAGTGACAGGCTGGAGACCAACTAGCAATCAACGTTGGAGGCTCCGGAATCCTCCGGGTAGCCTGCTTCTTGTGCTCCGTGCAATCTCCAGAGCTTATTCTAACACTAGCTGCCAACTACAACTCTTCCGTCTAGGACGTCATGCTCGCGGCTGCAGAACCCACAGGATACCCCACTCCTCTGGTATCCCTCGACCCAGACACATTCTGGGTGGGATTAAGAATCCCACAATTTGACAGAGCCACAGTAGTTACAAGGACTGACGCCTTGGACTAGTTTACACAATTGGAGGATGCTGTCCGGGTGTACATGAATACCCACTGGCTTAAGGCCCCAAAGAGGATGAAGATAGAAATCCCCTGCTCTGAATTCAAGGAGAGCATCCCGACGGGGATAATAGAATTAGCCTGGGTATTTGGGCAGCCCTCCACCCAGGAGTTTACCAAATGGATGTACTATTTCCTCCTCGGCATCTCCACCAAGGGAGAATTCTTTGACTGGGCCGCAATAATCTCTAATCACATCGACTCCCAGTTCCTCCATCTAGACAGGAGGAAGAAGTTATATATTTCTTCTTACATTTTTTGGGACCTAGCACAGCAGAGGCCCCATTCCAATGGCCTACTTACAGATGGCGTGCTCAGGATTGGCCCGGAACAAAAAGCACCGTGGAACCATTTCCCACAAATTCAATGGGAGGCCAGCTTCCCCAGTTTCTGCCAGGTAAACGACTCATTCATTTACTACCATCTGATTACCCCCACCAGGGATGCCAGATACCGCCTGTCCTCGGAGGCGATGAACTTGGTCCAAAATTATGGACATTATTATATTCAATTCCAACAGCACACATACATTAGGATCGTCGGCTTCTCCGGGAAACCCTACTTGTTGCCCAAACACTGTGGGGACAAGATCATGCTATTGGAATACTGCAGACAGCTGATGGAGGTGCATACCCTCTTCGCCCTCAAAAAGATACCCAACATTCCATTCCCAATCACCTATGGGAATTACACCTGCAGTCTGGCCACCGCGAAGGAGGCAAACAATGAGCTAAAAAGTTATAACTTGCAGGAATTCTATCTGGCGCAGAAGAACTTTGATCCGCATGGGAAAATAGCAACGGCACTGCCTCGGGCTTCAGAGCCCATCATATACATATGGAGGACTTCTGGGCAGATTGCCAAGATGATGTGGAGGTGCGAAGCCGGCACTATGATAGGATGACGGCCAGAATGATGCAACTGTTGAAACTCTGGAGGTTTCCAGAGGATTTCTCAGACACCGCCCCCACCATCGACCCCCAGTACAAAGCCAAGGGGATCATTAAAATGGCTCTTCCACCGGTGAATTGGGCCGCCCAGGAGGGGCCCAGGATTAAGGACTTCACTCAGGAGGTGGTCGAGCGAAGTCACGCCTATTTCAAGAGGGTGTGCCCTGAGAGTACTCGCCAAGCTCCCTGACCGATGCTAAAGTTAATACCATAGTCGGGACCCAAATTGAAACCGGGGGCCGGGACTTCTTCGCAGGGGGTAGATAAGGGAAAAGGGATAGACACGACCCCTCCTGTGCATGAAGTCCCTATACAGGAGTAGATCAAGCAATCTGTGGCAGCCTCCCAGCAGATGAGGGAGCAGTTAATAAATAGGCTGGCCACTCCCCCGCTCGTGGCCAGACCAATTTGTCCCTCTTCCTCCCCGTCGCTGGCAGCCCTAATGGTGAAGGCAACGGGGGTGGATCCCATGGAGGTGGCGGCAATAGCTGATGCAGGGCCACCTTTGATTACCCGGAGGAAGAGGAAGCACATCAGGCAGGCCAAGGCAGAGCCAGCACCAGCACCGAAGACATCCCTCCCCCGAGAAGTAGAGATCCTTTCTTCCAGTTCCCCAGAGCCGGAGAAAGAAACAGAGCCTGCAGAGGTCCCGGCCAGTCCCCCTCTGGAAAAGGAATTTGATGTATTTGCAGCCAATGAATTTGGGAATTTGCAAGGGGATGATACACAAGCAGGGGCAGAAGTCCCAGGGAAAGAATAAGAAGATGTGGAACAAGAACCTGCACATGAATAGGAGCAGCAGGTGGGAGAGGAGCCAAAACTGGAGATTATCTCCGGGGCTCAAGAAATACAAGGTCCGGGAGTGGACCAACTAAAGCCAGGCAAACAAATGGCATCCGCTGGGGGAACCAGACCTTCGGGAATAATCGTAACCCCAGTCGCCACGTTCCAGGGGCCACTCCCGGGAGAAACCTTTGGGCAGGTTATCACAGCGGCCCAAACTCTGAATCTTGGCCTGATACCTCCCCTACTACCAACAGAGGAAGAGGCCCTGGCAGAACAAGAACGAGAAGAAGAAGAGCAGCTCGAAGAAGAAATCCCCGAAGAAGCCTACCAAGGTCCAGACCCAACAATAGACATACAAGGCAAGGCTGAGGAGATGGAGATCGAAGAAAATGTTGCTGTAGAAAAGGATGAGCCAGGGAGGACAGATGAGGTCCATGCCATCGAGGAATCGCAGCCACAAAACACCGGAGAAGAATCAAGGGAACAAATTCTAGAAGGAAGGCCACCCCTCCCCCCTTAGTGGGTTGTAGAGAGCAGGAAAAGAAAGGCTCAGTCTGCCCGTTTGATTCATCTCTCCTTAGCGAAAATGATGGCCCAAGCCCAGGCCCCGCCAAAGGCCAAGAAAGCCCGAACAGTTCATACTCTTCGAACTGCGTCGGGCGGAGAAATAGTTGTCGTTGTGGCAACACCTCCCCCAGACGCCGATGAAGCAACTGCAGATCCCGCATACTACAATGTTGCAGAGGTATCCCTAGGAAAAAGGGGAAAGCAGGGTGAAGTAGATTTGCTAAAGGAGGCAGCGAGGGTAGTGGAGGCCTGATATGAAAAGGAAGCCCAGAGGCTCAAGGCTGAAAAGGAAAAGAACGCAAACCTTATGGGGTTGCTTACTGAGCTGGCTCGACCAATCAATGCCGCCCCTCCGGAGGCCTCCACCTCAGAAGAATTATCGCAGAGTGACATAGACTCCCTGCGAATGATGAAAAAGAAAGCCCGGGCAGTGGACGAGTGGGTCGCCCTACAGATAGGAAACACCTGGCGTTTCTTGGTGTCCACCCTCCCAGATCTATATACAGCCCAGCAAGTTATTCATCAGGCGGAAGCGCTTATTGAGCAGTGGGAGGGTGACGCCGAAAATTACCACGCATGGAAGGTGGAGCTCGAAGAGCTTCTTACCTTGGGAGAGGATATGATTTCTGAATCCAAAATTCTGGGTGAAGAATCATTTGATTTTGGAAGAACTCAGCACTCCAGACTTGACCTCACATTGGAGGTAACCAAGCAACTGGTAGGGTCCTTACAAGATAAGGTAAATACGGTGAAGTATTCTTCTAATTTATATAAGTCTTTTTTAATAAAGGCTTCCGGGGCTGATCCCCTTAGCACAGATACATGTACCCCTGAAGATTCAGTTTTGGGAAGTTTTGATGAAATAATGAAATCCTGGTATCAATCCCCGGAGGGGATAGATGGGGCCCAGATGGCGAAACTAACAAGCATGATACTTAAGGGTCATGACGCTGCAAGAATGGCAGATGAATTCAAAGAAAATGTTCCGGACCTTGGGGAACAAGTTGAAGTGGCCAGGCATAGAAGGGCCAGCCTGAAGGATGTAGATGAAGATGGCATTTCCTGCCTCCTCCAGGCTTTCAATGACAATAAGCAACCCTGAGCTTTTTCTGGAGGCCAGGGAAAACTCACATTGAGTATTCTTTATTCTTTTTGGGGCGTAAGTTCCCAGATCTAAAATTTTTTATTCTTTCAAGTGATTCGTGTCCCGGTCCCCAAGGCTGACCGGTCACTTTCAGAAGCGGTTAATAAAGGCTGTCAGAGGGTAGTTGGCCACATCAAGGGGCGTTGGCTCGGCAATTGGTTTTCTGACAGGGTGGTCTTCTCGAGGCACTGCTCAGAGGTACACCTGACACATTGGAGACAGGGCGCCGCATTTCCCATTTATGAGGCATGTAGCCTCGGTCCCCGGGGGGACCTACTTTCTTCTTCCTCCTTTATGGCTCTCTTCCCGAGGCTGATTCTTCCGCTGTATATTCTTTTCTTATTCTTCTGACATGGCAGACCTATTCTGTCTCCAGGTCTTTTGTAGGGTGGCATAGGTAGTACCAGCCCCCATATATTGTATTTTATTGAGACAATGTAAAATAGGGTTAGGGTTAGAAGAGTTGCATAAATAGCCAAACCGGCCCATTTCCAAGGGTCGGCGAAATTGATGATTTTGTTGTCCATGATAATAGCAAAGGAATTTCTCATTTTAGTTACAGAGCTCAATGCTCCATTGTTCCGTCCTCAATAGTTAGATGCTCCCTTGGAGCCACTGTTGTATCACGCACCAGTGCTTGCTGGAAGGAATATTAATAAAGAAGGAAGAATTCTCGGCAATGATGTTGTTGGCATTTCTGCTTCTGAGTTAATGGTATTTCATGTTTTAATGTTCCTTATGTCTTCTACTCTGATATGTTAAAGTAGATTAACGACCTCTTTGCTCCCTCTACTGATAAAATGCTAGCTGATGGTTATGTATTTCTTCGGTATTTAGTATAGTCTATCAGAGTATTATTGATGTTCCGGACATTTCAGCATGACTACAGTTAGATGAAATGCTTCTAACCCTGCAGGATCTTTTTTTAGTTTTATTTACTAATTATAGAATGCTAGGGGAGACCTTACTTTATTGAATCTCCGGAGATGATGAGTTGAAGAAACCAGCTATCCCCCTCGAAAACAATCACTTCTCCCAACCGAGCCCCGCACCGTCGTGACCCGACACCCAGGTGCTTGAAGACCCGGAGGATTTATTTTCCCCAGATAACCTTTGCAGGCGGAGTTGGCCGGTTTCCCCGGAACCTGGTGACAACTTATGACTGTTGGCGGACCCGGTCAGCAAAACCCCGTCAACAACATGTATGGAAAAAAATCATATATTTGGTATTTTAGAGACATGTATGAAAAAAAATCATATATTTGGGTATATATACATTACAAGAGAGCTAATCTTTTTTGAGAAATTTATTATGGGGACAGAGTAGTTTTTTAGACACATGTATGGTACATATTTAAAAAAAAAAACATATATTTGGATTTATATAAGTTCTAAATTGGAAAGAATATTCATGTGTCATTGTATCAATAATTTGCATAACATACTTTTGTGATAGGTCTTGCTTATGATTTGATCACTTTTTGATGCAAGAAGATTGAGGGGTCTTATCAAACTATCAATCTTGCAATTGTAGTCTTAGTATACCAATCAATCTACTATGTGGAAACAAAATCTAAAACATATATTTATTTCAATCTTTTTTTTTTATCTGTTAAAGGCCGAAGCCCTGAAAGTTTTTTATTAATATAAATAAATTTTACAGTGTGACCCCGCTCACTGTAGGCGCTGGTAGGAAAGAGTGGGGTTGAGAAAACCTCCAGCCTTGCCCGGGACCATAGGTCCTGTACCTATACAAAATTACGTGGGCATACTTACGACTCGACACTTGTCGAGATTTGTTAGATACATAATTTCCGTGGGCATACCCACGACTCGACACTTGTCAAGATTTGTTTGATACATAATTTCCATGGGCAATCTCACTGCTCAATGATTTACTACATATACATGATTTTAGTGGGCATACCCACCACTCGATAAAATCAGAGTAAAACATTACAAATGCTGCTTTTACAAATCCGTCTTTACATTTCATACAATTGGATCAGTAATTTCATAAAATTTCGTTCTAGGAACTGCAATGGAAGGATGGTTTAGTTTCTCGATAGGTATTATGCATCATTATTTTTCTTACTCTATTTTTAATTCTTTGATTGGATGAAGTACCTTTCCCCCTTACAATTCTTGGTACCTGAAAAATAAGACAAACAAAACTTCCATCTCCAATGGTTAACCCACATCAAATAATATAGATATTTCCTACAATTGTGCATTTTATATTTGGAATTGCAGATTATGATACTAAGTAACACTATAAAAGTAATACGTACCCATTCAGATTGCACGACTAATTTTACGTTGGAACATCTTCCTTTATAACCATATGTAATCTATTATCAATTAAATCTGTCAAATAAAATTAACAATAGAAACCAAAATATTAGTTGTACTACTATCTTGATTTACCTCTACCTACTATTATCCGAACAAGAAAGATATAAACCTATATCCATGTCTAGAAAGAAAACTTAGTTAAGATTGAAAGGGGTTGACAGTCTAGTGTATATATATATATATCTGAAGATAGAGAATATATGTGAATTTATATATATATATATATATATATATA